>JARHVA010001007.1:1200000-1795000 GCA_037957365.1 Torreya grandis | reverse complement strand
AATTGCACAAATAGGCCTATTATGCCTTCTTTTTATACTTGACTCTTGCTCTGACCTACCTCAGTCAACCAAACATATATCCATACTTATATCACCCTTGGAATAGGTCAATACACATGTTTCACAATTGAAACACCAACTACATAGGTCAGCCATTACTCATAAGGACCAAAATCACCATTAGGCCTAATAGAGACATAATGCAATTAGGCCTTCTCAAGGCAGATGTTTCACCTTGATCACTTTGAAAAAATTTTAGCCTCATCATATGGATGAAACATTTCAAACACACTTTATTTATACCTCTGCTAATCTCACCTTGGGTCCCCAACATCATTTAGCTTATTTGACTCCTTGAACCATGCCATTAGACCTACTCACAATTAGCCCTTCTCACTACTAGAAAGTCTGTATTGAGAATTTAAATCATACACTCAACTTTACCACATAACCCAATAAAAAAATTGCATGGATAGAAAATTATTGACCTTGAGTTATAATAATTTCCATTAGACTACACCATATAAGGAAAAATACCTCAAACTGATCACTTTCATATGCTCACTTAGAACTGCACATAAGCCTTAAGAACCTAGTCAAAATCCTTTGACATTTCACACCTTATATGAGTTTCTCATGCATACAAATGCGTTAAAATGAACCTATGAGACTTCTAGAATATCTTCATGTTTTATGAGCTCAAAATATGGCTCATTATTAGCATAAGTGTTTCCTTCATTTCATCTCTCCAAGGATATAATTTTATGCAAATCATAGACTTGTAGTTGAATATAACATGGAAAATAGATACTTTATCTCATTTATGTCAAACTAAAGATCAAGTTACTACTTTTCCATTTATGCCTAAAAAGTAGCATGTTTTATTGGTTTGGTCTTGAAGAATGCACAAGAAAGATGGTAGAAGCAACATTTCAAATAAGTTCCAGTTTTGATTTTAGTTGTCTAAAGCTATGGACTTACTCAGTCCTCATCTACAAACTTTGCAGAATCTATGGACTCTCCTAATTTAGAATCTATAGACTCTACAAAAGTTCAGCCTCAAATAATATTAAGCCAACTATAGACTCTACAGGTCCATATCTGAGGACTTTGTAGGTCTAAAGTCTAAGAAGCAAGAGAGTTTATAGGCAGTCCACAAAAGGATGATTGTTCTAGCTGGAGTCACATCAAGGAAATATTTGACTTCTATTTTGAAAGATTTAATTTTGATATACTTTTTACATACTTCAACCTTAAAACTATTATAGGGATAGAATAACTATCTCATAATGATAGTTGGGTTTTCTAAAATCTTACTCAATCTAAATCTCCTATTTGGGGATAGACAATTTGACTAGGTAGTTTTAATTTTTTGCATACTATTTTTAGTCCAAAGTATTAGCATAAAATTGTAAGTCTTTTGTCTTAGAGAGCGGATTATTGATTATTGAATACATACACACTTTGAGTTTCAAATATATTGTAAACATTTCAGCTTTCATAATTTAATGCAATATTATTCTAGCTTTCAGTACTGAGTAGACTTCATTTTTGATTCTAAGAAGAGCAAGGGCCCACTCTCCTTGGAATCAGGAATTTCTATACCAAATTTATATTTATGTTAAATTAATTTTTCATTACTAGATAATCATAATATTATAAATACTTGCATGAATTAATAATCCCAATTCAAGATTCACAATCCAATAACTATTTTCTTTCCAAGCAAATGTGACTTAGTCTTACTGATTCTTTTGATTCACTACACATAATTGAGTTAGTTTAGAATTATCCTTCCAGATGAGTGTTTACATTTTAAAGAAAGTGTGAATTATATTTCATTTTTAGGCAAGTGTGAATTATATTTAGATGTACATTTTCAAGCAAGTGTGAATTAGATTTAGATTTACATTTCCAGGCAAGTGTGAATTAGATTTCGATTTACATTTTCAAGAAAGTGTGAATTAGATTTACTTTTACATTTCTAAGCATGTGTGAAGCAAATGGTTTTTTAAAAAAATCTTTCATTAGCAAAAGTTAAAGTAGAATCATCAGATACCCCCCAAAGACGAGTCTATAGATCTACCATCATAAGCCTTGTTGCAGATAGCTTTAGACACCAACCCTGGTTTGATAGACATCAATCTGAAGGATTGATTAAATGAAGAGTTAAACGACACTCAATATTTTTGGTGTCATTGTTGGGGACTTTTTAGGTGCTAGTAAGGTAAATCCTATTGATGTATAGTAACAATTATAAAAAAATCAGAAAACATCAAAAATATAAAAGAAGCAATCAATTTATGTTTCAACCAAGAGATTATAAAGGATGATTTGTTTCAAAATTTCTTCCAAAAAAAACAACAAAAAGTCCTTTACCATCTCTAGTTTAAAGTTATACCCCAAAATTTAAAAAATAAATCCCATCACCATCCTTATCTGAAGATCTTGAACAGGTTATTGACTCACATCTTCAGGATTCTCTTGAAATCTTATTTCGGACTAGAGCATTGCTACAACCAAGTCCTATAGGAAGAATTCACTCAAAAAATCCATTATTAAAAGGAGAATATCTAGAGGCTGCAAAATATTTAGAAGAATCATTTGAACAAGCTATCCTTGAAGAAAGTTTTGAATAATTTGAACAACCTTTAACCCACATTCATTGGGAAGTTAATCCCAATTTTGAAGGAACATTAAAATAAGATATGGGTGACCGACAAGACCAACATGTTGCACAACTAATAAGGACTTTTTCCTTCCCTATTATTGTAGATCCTAATGATCAAACTACCATGAAAAACATTTCTCTTGTAAATTTGTCAAATTTATGGGGAAGACCCATAGAAGACCTTGATCATTTTTTGTTTGAATTTACAGTTCTTTGTCAAACTTATGACTACACAACAGATAATCAGAAACTAAAATTATTCCCATCAACACTCAAAGATGTAGCTATGAGATGGTTCATGGGTCTCCCAAGCAATTCCATTTGTACATGGGAAGACATGGAAACTGAATTCTTGAACAAATATCAAGATTACTATAAGATGAGAGAAAGAAAGGAGGAATTCTTTAAAATTAAACAAAATGAAGATGAATCTTTAAAGGGTTATTTGGACAGATTTTTGTTCACTCATAATCGAAGCAATTATCCACTTACTAAGGAATTTATAAAACTTTTTTTTCCTCAAAGGACTAGATGAAGACATTAAAGATGCATTGAACTTAATGGGTGGAGTAGACATAAACAGCCTAGCCTTTCATCAGATTTCAAAAATTTGTACTAATTATTCTTAGAAAAACCAAGAATGAGGAAAGAAAGGTTGGGAAAATCCCATGAAATGGGAAAATTGGTGGAAGAATTTGCTAATCTAAAAACTGATATTTTAGTCACACTAAACAGTACGTTGGATGGCCTTCAAGCTAAAGCCAATGCAACCAAACTATTATCAATTTACTGTACTAAGTGTAGATTAAAACATGCTCTCAGGGATTGTCCTTTAGACAAAACAAACATTTCTACTTATGGAATTTGTGAATGAATGGACCATGACATAAACTATTTTACCCTTCTACCTACTTTGAAAAATTAGATAAAAGTAAACATTCAATCCATTAAAGAGGTAAACTATGTACAAAGATAGAATTTTATTTCACAAAATCAGATCTAAGGATAGTTTGGTGCAGGAAATCTAGCCAATCCATGGCTAACACCATGGAATGTTCTAACAACTCCACCTATGTGGGGTCAGACTCAAATTCCACCAACTCAAACACCATGGCCAAGACAGGATTGGGTATCACCTCAACCATGGATATTACCACACCAACCATTGGTACCTCAAAAATAACCATGGGTACCACAACAACCTCATCCACAATGGACTCCTCATCAACATCAAAGTCAACTAAGAAGGCAACTCCAATAGCAAACCATAATACCATCCCTTGTCATCCAACAACCAGAACAAGTTAATCAACCCCTGATGCTTGCACAATTGATAGCCAATCCAAAAAACAAATAACTAGTACCTATTTATGTCAATGAACAAGGAGAAACAATAAATGTAGGAGCTATTGACTGTGCTAACATACATCTAAGGTCAAGAAAGACTGTAAAATAGCTCCCAATTCTCATTTTTAAAGTTCTTGATGAAAAAAAGAAATAAACTTGCCTGAACTAAACATCAAGGATCTGAAACCAATAAAAATAATAAAAAAACCAAGAAAAATATCAGTACACCAACAATTCCTTTTCCTAAGAGATTGAAAGAAACTGAAATCAAACAAGAATCAAATTTGATCCATAAATTGTAAAAGATCAACATTGAGGTACCCTACTACAAGATATTAGGGAAATTCCTGAATTAAAATAAATCATCAAAAATTTATGTGTCAAAACACCTGGAAGAAAGAAACAGTACCTAAAAACCATACATGTTGACAATAAAGTTGCTAACTTGTTAGCAAGAAAATTGTTAATACTCAAATATGTAAACCCAAGCATTCTAGTCATAACAGTCACAATAGGAGGAAAATAAATTCCTAACATTCTTGTGGATTTAAGAGCAAAAATTAATGTCATAACAACTGATACTCTTTAAATGCTATCCTTCACTGAAATGTAGCCTACATCTACTATTCTCCAAATGGTAGATCAATCTGTAACCAAACTAGAAGGAACCATAGAAAATATTGTAGTAATTATTAAGTCTTGGGAATATCCAGTTGATTTTATGGTACTACAACCTAAAACAAAGAATTTAATATATCCTCTAATCCTAGGAATAATATGGTTAACTACTATAGCAACATTGAATGATTGCAGGTCAGGAGATATGACCATTTCTAATGGTCTAAAATCTAAATGCATTTCCTTGTATCCTCCTATAAGACCATCAGTAAACCACATAAAAAATCCTTGGATAGACAAGTTAGACAACAACATAGATGATTTTTCATCATTAACCATGATCAAAGTTAAAAAACATTTAGAAGAATTGACTGAAGAAATTATTCTAGAGGAATATGAACAGTTAGCAGAATCTATGGACTCAGCCAGTCCAAAATCTACAGATTCTACCAGAGTACAATCTATGGATTGTGCAATCTCCTCTGAGGTATCTTCCCTCAATCCTTCTATTACTTCTTCATAATATTATCATAAGCTAATTCAATCAAGTGTATGTAATTAGGTAGGAAGACAATAAACACAATTCTTGAATGCATTTCATTATCCATTAGAAAGAGTTATTCCTCCTGGAGATGGATTTATCAAAAAAGTGGCCACATTCATATGCTACTTCCTCATCCATGTACTCTAAATTCATTAATGATTTAATTTAAGCAAGTGTAATCTAATCATCTAGACATAAAACCTCTTATGATACTAACTGGAAAGACTTTGAATATCCACAACTGGTTAACCAATGACGAAGAGGTTTAACTTTTTGAAGTTATAGAATGACATACTAAGGCTTTTGTTTAGGACTTAACTGATATGAAAGATATCCACCCTAGTGTATGTAAACCTACATCTACACAGATTCTATCAAACCAGTGAGACAATCGTAGAGAAGAATAAACCCAGCATTGAAAGATAGTGAAAACAAAAATTCAAAAATTGCTACACATGGGATTTATTTACCCCATCTCAGACAGCCAATGGGTTTCACCTTTGGTTATTGTACCCAAAAAGAATGGGAAATGGAGAGTGTGTGTGGACTATAGGGAATTGAACAAGGAAACCCTAAGAAATTATTTTCCCTTGCCTTTCATTGACTAAGTTCTTGATAATTCGGCAAGGATGAAATATTTCTCTTTTTTGGATGGATTTAGTGGATATAACCAGATAACAGTAGCACCTAAAGATCAGGACAAAACCACATTCACATGCCCCTAGGGAATGTTTACCTATCGATTACTCCCATTTAGACTTTGCAATGCTCTAATAACCTTTCAAAGAGCAGTCTTAACAATATTTTATGACCTCACGAATGATTGTGTAGAAGTCTACATGGATGATTTTACTATCCATGGTGAAACTTATGAAGCCTTTACCAATCTAAAAATATTTTTGACAAGATGTGAGGAGCATCAATTATCATTAAGTCATGAGAAATGCTTATTAATGATGGATCAGGGAATAGCGCTAGGACATCACATTTTAGTAAAGGGTATTTATGTAGACCTTAAGAAAATTAAAATAATCTCCAACTTATCCATTCCACACACACAAATAAAATTCAAGAGTTCTTAGCACATGATGGATATTATAGATGCTTCATAAACAAATTTAATAAAATAGTTACCCCAATGTTTGCTTTGCTCACAAAGAACAGTGATTTTGTATGGAGTTATGATTACCAACAAGCTTTTGAAACTATCAAGGTCAAACTTAGTACTTCCCTAGTATTAAGAGGCCCAGATTGGACACAACATTTTTACATATACACAAATGCTTCCAATAAAACAATGGGTATAGTCATGGGATAGAAAGATGAGAATAATCATATGTATGTTATCTACTACATCAGCAAAAACATAACTCTTGCTGAAATAAATTACATCACAACTAAAAAATAATTCTTTGTTGTAGTCTATGCAATAAATAAATTTAGACATTATATAACAGGCTACAAGGTGTTTATCTATACAGACCACTCAGCCATTAGGTATCTTACCAACAAACCAATAGTGGGAGGTAGGATTATCAGATGGTTATTGCTTCTAAAGCAATTTGATATTACTATTATAGATAAACCAAGAAAAGTTAATGTGGTTGCTGATTTCTTGTCTAGAATCAACATTTCAGGTGAAGCAAAAATAGCAACGAATGAACTACAACTACATGCTTTGTTAATTTAAAATGGAAGGCTAAGGGGATCTATAGAGATTCACTTCCAAATCCATGGTAGTCTATCACATTTTGGGTAATCAAGTACATCACCTGTGAGGGGTAATGTAGTCTTTTAGGAGGAGAAGCCATGAAAATTTTGATACATCTAAAACATGGAAGACAAAACCCCCAGTGAAAAATTAATCTCCCATATTAACTATATGTTACCCTTCAAGTTATGACCATAACTCCTAATGCTTCTCTCAAACATCATGGCCTCATTCACCTTGTTATTCAACATCATTTCCTGCAATAGGGAAAAGAAGTTTGGGAAGCTTGGGAAGCCTAGGAAAATAGGGTCACTAGATGAATTTTAGCCCTACCTAAACAAGAAGTAACTAGAACATCAAGTTCAATTTAGTCATAAAGACAATCTATTACAACTACTACACCAACTGATAAAGTAAGTTCAAAGAAAAAACAAAAATAGGTTGTCCTTTCTAAGGGAACTCCTTCTTCAAGAAGAGTTACCAAATCTCAAACTGATAAAACCTCTATTGTTCTAAAGGCCCCACAAGAACCTAAAGCACCTGTCGAGCAATTATTTCCTTTCTTAGGAGGGAAAAAATTAAAAATAAGAGCTTCTACTTCAGCAGGGCTTGAGAAGACCAAAAGATTAACTGTTGCAGTAGATGAACAACCAAGTGTAGCTCAGAGAATTAATAAAAGAAGAAGAAAACTAATTTTGGATAAGGATGAACAAGAAGCATTGGATACTTTGGATAGTCTTAAACAATTATCTCAACCTTCAAATCAGCCAAACGTTAAAGAACAAGAGACTTCTAAGGTAGCTCCTATGAGGAAACATATTGAAAGCCTTGTTATTCAGCCACTTGATGATTCAGAAAGCCCTCCAACCAACACAATGGAACTAGGGGCTGAGAAATATAGCACTAAAAATGAATAAAATTCTCAAATTAAAGTTCCATTGGATAAGGGAAAACTTCCATATACATTTGAAAAATGAGAATTATCCAGTTTAAAGGACCATGTTATGCAACTAACACTAAAACTTTCTAAGTCTCAAGCAATGATTCAACAACAGGAAATAGACAATGATGATCTAATCAACAAACTTCATAATAAGGATCAGTTAGTGCAAAAATTATAACTAACATCTTTGAATCATGCCTTAGAAGTCAATAAATTAAAATAAACAATAGAACTAAAAGAAGATGAAGAGATTGATCAATGGATATCTATAAAGAGTCTTAAAAAATAAAATAGAATGTTGCAACATCTATTAAACTTACTTCCACTTCTAGTAAAAAGGTCATTCAACCTACTTCCACTTTTAAAGCATTCGTTGATCAAGGATGTCAAACCAGTTATCCATATATTCCTCCATTAGATATGATATGTCAGGCTAAAGAGGAATAACAAATAGTCTAATAGAAGAATAAGGCCTTAGTTGTTGCAAATGAGAAGCTAGAAAATGAAAAACAAGTGTTAGAATATAAAATCCAAACCTTAGAAGAGGATTTTTAGAATGCTTTTAATTTAGGAGAAGCTCTTTTGGATTACAGAGGTCCTTCTACTTATAGCTTGTTTCTCTTTGAACAATTCTATAGTTGGTAATTCCTCAGAATATCTTGCTGACTGCCTTATAAAATTTTGGATCCTTCTACATTTTTGGAAATCTTTTGTAATGTTGAGCCTAACAATCAAGATCTCCTTTGTGAATTTTATTTGCATGACTTGATAATAGATCATGATCACAATAAATTTTTGATCAATCTACATGTGGGAGAAGCTTAATAAAGAGCACTCCATTCTACTTTTATAAATTAGCTAGTCTGGAAAATAAAATTTGAAGATCATACAATACATTCTATAAATACACGGTTATGCATAAGACCAAATTTTTCCATTCCCAGAATGGTAGAACACAACTTCAAGATTGCCTACCAAAATGTTGATGTCAAAAATCATTATTTGGAAGTCTTGGATGACTACACTATCTCATTTGACCTTTTCACAAGATAGCATTTTGATATAGTTATTGAAACCAATGTTAAAAGATAGGACCTATTACCAGTCTCTCTCAAGAGACATGAAGTTATATCTCCTAACAATTTAAGATGGAGCAGGAGAAGAGTTGAAGTAGTTCTTGAGGAAATGGTGGTAGTACTAAATTCTAATGGAGAGAATATGTGGATTAGAATGAGATATAGGCCCCATTTATTAGTCATACCAGTTCTAGGATGGTAGATCTGGGGACCTCAGTCTAATGTATAATTTGATCTCTAGAAAAATATAACTCTAGACCACAATGGATTCATAAGTAGTACAAATTATTACATAAAAAATGAGTTTGATTATTATGATCTCAGCAAAGGTTTAGAGGATAGAAACAAAGCTTATGGAAGTGAATGAAGTTTTTCAAAAGGGACTTGTAAAAATTAAAGCTTGGGGGAGATGATGAGCTCAAAATATGGCTCATTATTGGCATAAGTGTTTCTTTCATTTCATCTTTCCAAAGATATAATTTTATGCAAATCATAGACTTTTAGTTGACTATAACATGGAAAATAGATACTTATCTCATTTATGTCAAAGTAAAGATTGAGTTACTACTTTACCATTTCTGCCTAATAAGTAGCATGTTTTAGTGTTTTGGTTTCGAAGAATGCACAAGAAAGGTGGTAGAAGCAACATTTCAAATAATGAATAGTTTTGATTCCAGTTGTCCAAAGCTACGGACTTACTTAGTCCTCATCCAAAAAATCTATAGAATCTATGGACTTTCCTAATTCAAAATATTTGGACTCTACAAATGTTTAGCCTCAAATAATATTAAGCCAACTACATACTCTACAGGTCCATATCTATGGACTCTGTAGGTCTAAATTCTAAGAATCCAGAGAGTTTATAGGCAGTCTAGAAAAGGATGATTGTTCTAGTTGGAGTCACATCAAAGAAATCTTTGACTTCTATTTTGAAATATTTAATTTTGATATACTTTGTACATACTTAGAACATAAAACTATTATAGAGATAGAATAATTGTCTCATAATGATAGTTGGGTTTTCTAAAATCTTACTCAATCTAAATCTCCTATTTTGGGGATAGACAGATTGACTAAGTAGTTCTAATTTTTTGCATATTGTTTTTAGTCCAAAGTATTAGCATAAAACTATAAGTCTTTTGTCTTATAGAGGAGATTATTGATTATTGAATACAGACACACTTTGAGTTTCATATATATTGTAAATATTTTAGCTTTCATAATTTAATGCAATATTATTCTAGCTTTCAATACTGAGTAGACTTCATTCTTGACTCTAAGAGCAAGGGCCCACTCTCCTTAGAATCAAGAATTTTTGTATGGTATTTATATTTATGTTGAATTAATTGTTCATTACTAGATAATTAGAATATTTTAAATACTTGCATGCATTAAAAATTCCAATTCAAGATTCACATTTGAATAGCTATTTTCTTTCTAAGCAAGTGTGACTTAGTCTTAGTGATTCTTTTGATTCACTATATAGGAATGAGTTAGTTTAGAAGTATCCTTCCAATTGAGAATTTACATTTTCAAATAAGTGTGAATTAGATTTAGATTTACATTTACATTTTTAAGAAAGTGTGAATTAGATTTACATTTACATTTTTAAGCAAGTGTGAATTAGATTTAGATTTACATTTTCAAGCAAGTGTGAATTAGATTTAGATTTACATTTCCAAGAATGTGTGAAGTAAATAGTTTTAAAAAGCATTTTTTCATTAGCAAGAGTTAAAATATAATCACTAGATACCCCCCCAAAAGACTAGTCTATAGATATACCATCATAAGCCTTGTTGCAGACAGCTTTAGACACTAGCCCTGGTTTAATAGACATCAATATGAAGGATTGATTAAATGAAGAGTTAAATGACACTCATCAATGTGAATTGTGTATACACATAATATTTTCAAACTTTTATCACTTACTAACACTTTATATCTTGCAAGAACCCATCGAGTCTCAATCTCTCTGAGTGCATGCCTTAAAGGGTGCACTAAGAAAGGGGTGGGTAGACCATTTGTGTTTCATAGGATATTTATCACTTTTACCACTTGTTATCTACATAATTTTATCCTAAAAACCTTATCTCTAATCTTATTATTCTCTATTTTACCGTCTCTAGTCATTCCCCACATTTTATCCTCTTTTTCCTCACCTTAATCCCCTTTTGTCAGTTAGTTGTACTAGATCAACTGAGTTGACCCTATATAGTTTTGATTGGTTTTAACTTAGGAACTAATTTGTCTCTTGGCCAACCTAGCTCATGACCTAGTGAATTATTATCCAAAATTGTGCTAGGTTGACTAGGTCAACCCTATTAGCCAAGATTTTTGAAAGGGTTTAGGGTCAAATTCAACTATATATACAAGTTCATTTCACCATTATCGAGAGAAGATAAGAAGAAGTAAGATATATTATGCATCTAATTATAAACCATTTTACTTGAAGAGCAAGCTTAGGGTTTTATACTTTCTTTGGAGATACGGATCTTATTTTGTGAATAAGTATTTTGGATGCATTCATAGACTGTTTATCCTAGATCTAATTTGTCCTTGTCATCCTTACATACCACAACAACCTCTTATGAAGCACCATGGCCAAGGGAGAGATTGAGGCTTGACAGGTTTATCTTCAAAGGTAAGTATTTCTAAATTTGTTCCTCCTTTGTAAGAGTAGATAGATATGTATTTGTACTTCTCTTTCATGTATTAGGATTTCATATACATTGACGTGAGTATATGTCTCTTATGCATGTTTACTTTTATTTTTTCTAACCACCACTTTGTGCCACAAGTTTGGTGAGCACTAGATTATATTTACTGTACTTGTTATTAATTTAGTGAGATATTAAAATATAGAACCCCTTTAGGGTTATTGCATTATTGTTATTGATTGGAGGCTTTGAAACCCTCCCTAGCATGGTGTATTATGGTAAGAGATCCCCTAATCAAGTCTAGTGGATCCCAATATTGGTCATGTTCCCACTTAACAAATGTATCTCCAATCATAAGTGTATGGTATGATCTATCTTCTCTGAGTTAGGATTGATTTATAGACATGATGCATTTTTTATTGCATACATTCTGGTGAACCTGACACGAATCTAACCCTTGCAAGTTTTTGTTTCACTTATTTAATTATTTTATTAGTTTTATTATCATAGATTTACAATAATGGATTGACTGTATTGATACAATTCTAACTTCTATGTGTAGGCTTAATAACATAGTCACATCCATATGACTCTATTCTATTTGTGCAATTTTTATAGACTTTAATTTAGACTACTAGGTTGACCCAATTGACCCTGTGCATTTTTAAATTTCTAGTTTGGCATACTAGGTCGATCTAGTCAACCCTATACATTTTTAGGTTTTTAGCAAACAAGATCTGCAAAGCTAGGTCAACCCAATCAACATAGTAAAATTTAAAAGCATAAATCAAGGTACTTCAACAACAATCTCATTTTCCTTTACATCCTCCAACTTACCAAGGTTCCTTTCTATCTTTCTTTATCATTTCTAGAATTCGTTACAGTTTTTTTTTCATAGTTTGTAGTCTTTAAAACTACCCCTATACAGTTAACTAGGTCAACCCTATCACTATAGTTCTATATTCAATGTTTTATCTAGAAAGCTAGGTTGACTTTGTTGATGTAGTTCATTTTTAGACCCTTACTTCTATAGTAAAGAGGTGACACTATTGACCCTATTTTGTATTCTCTACATTAATTGTCGACTGAATCAACATTGTACTATGTTTTAAAGTTGGAATTAACCCTTATATGCTAGTAATTATCTCACACTTTTATTTCTTATTTCTTACATGCTTATAATAGATCATATAGTCTAATTAGATGGTTTTAAATATACCATTTAATTTCACTATTTTCTCTTTTATGCACACACAATCAAATCATAAAATCTAAAAAATCATTTTAATCATTGTCTACCCAAAGCCAACCTACTTGGATTTCATCACCAAAGGGAAAGCTGACTTGGTTTTCTAGCCAAGTATAAACATATGGCTAATGGTATATTTTAGCTAAGAACTTGACACCCTTATCACTGTGGTGTGTGAAGTGAGGGGGTAGGTCCCAATACCAGGCTAATACCATTGCCAATACAGATCTCCTTCAGCCCAAACATCTTGAAACCATCCTTAGATTGATTTATAGTTCCTTGCTTACAACCAACTTCCTATCACATCTAAAATTATACTCTAATAATTTAATAACATTCAAGTTGACCAGTTAGCTTTTACTTTCTAAGTTGATTTCTTTCTTTTTGTTTAATTGTATGGTGTATTGCCAAAACTTGCATTAGCTAGTGTTGATGCAAGGTTTTATGTTGTGTTCCTTAATTAGATCAAGCTCATTAACCCAATTGATTATGTGTTTCCTTTCATTTATTACTTTTTAAAATTACTTACAAAATTATTCTTGTTTCAATACATAGTCATTTTTGTCGACATAGTATCTTATAAGCTATTCATTTTTCCTATTTCATGTACTAGGTCGATTCTATATAATTTCTAGCCTCTGTTGCCTATACTAGGTCGATCAAATTAACTTTGTATAGTTTTTAGGTCTATTTTCTATACTAGGTCAACTCGATTGACTCTATACAGTTTTCTATCACTTTTTAATTCCTTATTTTTGCATCTCTCTTGCCTTGTTTAGTCCTTTTTCTTCATCATGAGCTTTCTATTTGAATATAATACTATGTTAAATTCAACAAACATGATGAGTTTTACCAACCTTCATAGGGTCTCCCTTAAGCAGAGTAGGGATCCTCTCTTGGATGAGAGTAATTCTCATATAGCCACTTGCACAATGAATTATGGTACCCCTCATTCTTCTTCATTGCATAATCCTCTCTTCTCACTAGAAGATCAACCCAAATTAAAGTATACCCAAGAAATGCTCTTCTTTATATATGAATTTTCTCAATATCAAAGAAAGGATCCCTCTAACATTTACCAAATCATGATTAGTGGTCAAGCTGAAGAGCCTCATTCACCCTCTCCCACATTATCATAAGGATTTAGGGTTACTACCTTATTTGATTCTTAGTCTCTTCCTTCTATTATGACCCCTTCTCATATGATGACTTCTTCTTCTTTAGCTTTGTCTACCTCCATACCTATTATCTCTACTACCATCGTAGGCTCTATATCTAGTGGGCCTCTTCTAAGATCCACTCTCCTTAACTCTTCCACTAGTGCATCATTTGCTACCCATGGTAATCATCTTTATAGTTCTATTACTTCTCATCCCTTCACTAGTTCATCTTTTATCACACAAGCAAATTTTGCCACTAGTTGCTCACATTCTGATAGTTCCTCTTAGGTTCTTATCAACACTAATAGTGGCACCCAAGCCACTAATACAACTCTAATTCTTCAAATAATGTTAATAATGCCAATCTAACCCATCAACTTTTATTACAAACACTTAATCAAATGAATAATTTTAAGCTCATAATATAAATCAAATGATGAGAATGCAAAATCACCTTATCCATCTTCAAACCCACCCTCAACTAATGCCTTAGGGCACGCATAATCAAAATGTTCCCCGTCCTCCTCTTTGATATTCCCATGGAAATCTCATTCCTCAACCTCCTCTTGTTAACAAGATAATTAAACATCTTCAAAATGAATGTCTTACCACTCAAATTAATAATATTGATATAGGAGGTATCACCCCTACCATATCTTACAATGGGTCAATTGATCCTACTCTTCTTCTCAAAACATTGATAAATCTCTATAAATATTGTGTCAAATCAAACACCTTTGCCACTACCAAGATATTAACCAAAACTCTCATGCGTGATGCTTTAGATTGGTATAACCAACTTAAAACTCATTATATTACTAGTTTGAAAAATTTAGTAATGTTCTAGTCTAAGAATTCTAAACTAATGATCTTCTTGAGAATACATTGGCCCATTTATCAATTGCAAGCAACTTAAAAATGAAACTATCCAATCTTTTGTTGAAAGGTGAAAAACATTGTCCAATAAATGTGAACATAACATGGCCAATGATAACCTTTTCCATTTCTTTACCAATGGTAGTTTTCCCAAGTTGTAATATCATGTTTGTACTCTCTCTCTCTCCATGTACTTTGGAGGAGGCCATTGATCAAGAAAAATGTCAAGATTTCCTTATGTGTCAATTTGACCCACCCCAACCTTATGTGGGTACTCGTATCTTACTTAAGAATAAAAATCAACATGATACCAATGATGGTGTTACAAAATCTTATAACACCATTCACACTATTCAAGCTATTGTTCTTAACCAAACTTTGGAACCAGCTCCCCCTTCTCAATAATTCACCAATCCTCATTTATCTTCACCTAATAACATCAAAATTCACAAACCTTTATCCTCAATTGAATTAATTAAACATATACCTAGGCCTCTTCCATGATCAATTGATCCCACTCGTCCTATGAAATCTTGGTATGATCCCAACAAGTTATGTTGGTTTCACACTAGTTAGGGTCATTCTCATGAGACTTGTAGGCAACTTCATAATTTCACTATGGATTTTCTTCTTGGTCCTAATTTTTATCATGATTTTATCATTCAAAAACATCAACAAACCTATAACATTGCTTTTATGGTTCATGAAACACATACTAAATCTCAAGCTTTGCATCAAGCTAATGCTCATTTGGCTATCTATCAAGACCCTCTTCTTAATCACCAACCTAATCAAGATACCCAAGATAAGCCCACCCCTTCCACCAGTAATGTATAAAGTCTTTTTGACACTACTCCTAAAGAGAATGTGGTTAATATGACTAATATGCAAATGGTGGTTGCTTTTATTGACCCTCAACCTATCTACGCTCCTTTATTATCTCACACATTTCATGTTATCTAGTATTCTTCTCCAACTCTCTTAAATTAGTTGGGGAAAGATGAATTTATCACCTTTAATTATCCAATTCCAAATCTTCCCTTGGATAACACTTCTCATTCTATTTCTACCATCCTTCATCTTCTTTACTTAACACCAATGGCAATCAAGCTTCTATCAACACTTCTACCAATTATCAAAACCAACTTCAACCAACTACTTCTGCTTCTCAACATAACTTAAAACCTTGTTATAAACCTTCTCCTTCTTATCAACACAAATTCCAATTCACTTTAGCTCCTCCTTTCGAGGTCCTCCTTCAGCATTATGCACCTATTTCTAACAACTTTATTATGGGTTATGATGAGTGCGATCCCATCATGGAACTCACTAATATCCCATCCCAAATTCCATTTCTTGAGATTATGAAGACCTCTCCACATCATATAAACCATCTCATGTGACTCTTATTTGAAATAAATATCCCTCATCTTACGCTAGTAAGACACAAATCAAGCTTATATGGATCTGAAGATAGCATATTATAATAATGTGAAGAGATGTCCATCCATGTTGACCAAATAATGGACACTTCTCGTTCCTTAAAATTTCCCATCAATTATATGATTCTTGATGAGATTCTGTTTCATGTAGATGATCCTTCTCTATTCAATAGTATCCAAATTGGTGATATCCAAGTCAAGCATGAATTGATTGATGAGGGTTCCGATACCTTTGTTTCCTCTCTTGATTTTATCAAAACCTTATGATATTATAAACATAATCTCAAGTCTACATGCAACATATGTCAAGGATATGATTGAAGGCAAATACCTCTTTTAGGTTATGTGTGGCTTCCCATTACCATCCCACCTATCATTGTTCATGTGAAGGTGATTGTACATAATTTTACTTTATATTATAACATTTTGCTTGGTAGGTTGTGAACTTACCATATGAGATCAGTTGCTTCTTTTTCTTTCCAACACATCAAATTCCCTCATAATGGATCCATATATAGGATTCAGGGTGCTAATTACCCTTAGAATTTGAAACAATTCCAAGACTGTGGTGTCTTTAAGATTCATACTCTTGAGCCTTTGCCTAGTGTTTCATTTTGTGAGTCTCAACAATTAAAATGTTTCATCAACTCAACTCTAGGTTACAACGGTCATCCTAAACTCATTGGGAATATTCCCCCTAACCTCTTATATTTTGATGATGATGAGCCTAATAAGATCAATCTCAAGATTAAAACTTCCAATCTCTCACCTCGTCTCATCTCTCAACTTCTTGCTTCTTTGTAGCCTCATTCTTGTAAACCACCTTATGATGATATCCATGTTGTCTTGACTAAGATTCATCATTCCATTCATCACACCTCATAATGATAATGTAATCCTTACCTATGTCATTGATCTTCACACACCTTACTATAATGATGGTTATATCTTAGATGACCCCTTTTTAGGTGGTCATGTTCAAGCCCATGATGTTGAGATTATTCATTATCATTCCTCTTTGCTTCATTCTTTTCATGTATCTTCCCATATTCTATCATTTATAGTTCCTAATTTTAGTATTTTTCCTCTTTATCATAGGGTAGAGATGGTGTGGATACCTCTAGTTTCTAAAGAACTTCATAAGAGTATGCTTATGGATCATGCTATGACTAGGCCTTACCACTTTGCTAAGTACCCTAACCCCTATAGCTTGTTTATCCTTGAGTTGCATGAAACCTTCCTTCATCCTTTTGTAAACCCCACCCTTCCCTTAGTAAAACCCACTTTGGATCCCATTATTTCTCTTTCTTTAGTTGAGTCTATTCTTTCTTCTGATCCCATCACTCCTTTCATTGAGCTTAGTCTCATTCCTTCACCAGCACCACCTTCCCTTGGTGATGGTTTGATTCATTTACCATAGATGGCTCTATTTCCCACCAATTAGGTCGATGAGCCTTCCCAATCTCTTTTAATTTTTATTACACCTCCTCCTATGTATACCTCTATCAATCCTACTCATAGGCATATGTGTTTCTTCCACAACACAGATAATCATTCATCTACACATTGTCATAAATTACAACAATATATGGCACTTTACGTCCTTCTACCCCTCAGTCCTTAGACAAGACCATACCTCCCTTAAAGGTAATACCTGAGTATATTCCTAAGTATGGAGAGGTGTATTACCTTTATCACCAATGTGGTACCCACCACACTAATTGTTTTCATCCTTCATCAACATCTTAAAGATCACCTTATATCTATTCCTAAACCTTCTGTCATTCCTCCCATAAGTCATTCTTGTAATAAGGCTCCCCCTTCTTCTCTCATGGTTCCATCCCCTCCTATGGTCCCTTTGTCACCTTCTATTCCTCCACCTATAAATCCTTCACCCATATACCTTCCCTCACCTGTGGATCCTTCCCCACCTGTGAGTCCCTCACTTGTTCTTTCCCCACCAGTGATTCCTTCATCTCCTATAGATTCCATTTCCATGCATTATTATGATCTCCCTTACCTAATATCCCTCCTCAACATGATACATAAAGCATTCCTACCTTTTCTATTGAGGATATTAGATGTTAAGTATTTTCCCAATTTTTATTGAAGATAGATGAAACATTAGCTACAATTTGCATCCAACTTCATAGAGATCTATCTGATGTTTTAGAAAATGTGTGTGGGAAAATCTATCAGTACTTATGAAAACATGCATGGTGTTCTTAAATTTTTAATTTGGAATGAACATGTACTCCAACCTTATCTTTATCTATTTTTTATATCATTTCATTGTGCCAATTTTTTATTTATCTTACATGGTGACTTTTGCTTTCACCCTCTATATTGATTATACTATCATTTGTGTTTGCTTATGAATGTCTTATTTATCATTACTTTTTTTGTCTTCTTGATTTTATTTCTTAAAAAATCAATTGTTTTATCTTCATGATTATTTATTTTCTTATCTCTTTATACACAAATAATTCTCATTGTGACTTGGTTATATAAATCTGGTTCTATCTAGTGATTCCTTCTTTACCATGTGATGAGTTAGAAAATAATTAATCTCATTATACTCTCCTTTAACCGATCTACTTTGGATTTCATTTTTCCCTTTATTCCTTTTTTCAAAATAGGCATATACATGGTTGGTACTTGAGATAACATGATGGTTCATTATCAATCCTAAGTGTTCTAATCCATCTTGTCTTTTGTCACTTAGCTTTCTTTAGCCTAAGCCTAGAGCTCATTTGTATGTATCACTCTATCTCTCATGATTGATCATTCCAAGTCTATATGGAGGAATCTTAAAAATCCTTAAAAACATTCAAAATCCAAATCATTTAACAAAAGGCAATGATACAAACGGTAAAAACATTCAAAATCCTTATAAGTCTAATCACACTAAAAGATGTGATTCAAAGCACATATACTTCTTCTAGGTGAATCTCAAACTCCATAATTGGCCTTATGATAGATTCAAGGTCCATTTGGGTGTGATAAGACAATATATTAGAAAAGGAGAATAAAAAATATTTTAGTGCTACCTACTTTATCATGTAAGTACCTAATCTTCGTAGTAGACCAATGACTCTATAAGGGGTCTTGAGGATTGGGGAATATGTCATGGGAAGGGAGGTCCATTTTATTTTTCTTGTACAAATTTACCTTCATGAGTTTATCTTCGTAACATGTTTATTTTCCTACACATCTTTGTGTCTATAAAAAATAGGTTTCCTTTGTACATTGATGGTCATTAGTCACTTAGTGTCTTCTCATGTCCTTAGTATGCCTCCTGCCTCCTAAGGTCTTATCATAAGATACCTAAGTTATGGTTTTTATATTCCCATTTTCACTCCCTATATTATTTATATTTCCTCTTGAAAAATATTATTTTGTTCACTAAACACTCCCCTTGGGATTCCATTTGTGAATTTCATTGTAAGACCATGGATAGGACCTTACCTTTCTCACAAATTACCACAATTTCACATTCCTATTACCAATATCCCTTTATTACTATAATTTCACATTAAATTCCACCTCTTTGGTGTTCCCTTTGCGAGTTATAGTGTAATACCATGGATAGGACCTGGCCTTCCTCACAAAATTTTCTAATAATCCAAGTCACAATCACAATTACATGTGTCAAATATGAGATAAGATGTGATTGATTATGAAGTTACACATCATCGACATGCTTCCTAGATTGATTTAGTATGTTTTATACTTCATTTATCTTTCACTTTTATCTTCTTATTTTCTGATTGGATGTGAGAATCCAACCATTTCTTGACTTTTTCATACTTCCCAGCTTGAATTAGTGTGATAAATTTAAGAGCAAATTTTTCCAATTTTGTTTGTCTCTTATACTTCCCCACATCATTTAGTATGATATAATGAATTAATTGATTTATTTTTATACCATTTTTGTCCTTTTACATGACTTCCATTTTATTATATTATTTTCATACTTCCCAATGTGATTTAGTGTGATTTTACTTATTTTAATTTGGTATCAATATTTCTCTTGGTTTAAAAGCAAAATTTTTTACCATCTTGTTTACCGTCTTTTTAGTTCTTTATACTTAGTCATTTTTCTTATCATTACATGTTTCCCAACTTGAAATAGTGTGTAGTACATTTTTGATTGATTATATTTTACCAAGTTTTTTGGCATGTTTCTTTTTTACCATGTGTCCTACATAATGCTAGAAAAGAAAACACAACTCATATATTTCCCATAGAATATATAATAATAGTTAAATACATGTGATAAAAATAAAAATATCTAAGCATCAACAACCACAACCATAATGCAAACACATAAAATAAACATCCAACTACCGAAATGACACACACACACACACACAAAGCTCTATAGTTGGGCCTCATCCTACCCATCTCGTGGGCTAGCCATGATACCCATAGATGCCTCAATATGACTCCTTTGAACATAATGTCGTAAAGAGGTTATCTGAGATCTCAGTCCTGATACCTACCCCTATAAATGAGCCATTTAAGCCTATACCTATGCCAACTGGGTCAGGGTCACTAAATGTGCCACTCTCTCCTAGGTTTATACCTATCCCATCTATGTCCTAGTAGTTAGATGCATAGCTCTCTCTTCAACTAGGGCCTACCATACCTATGCCTCTCTTGCACCTACTCCTACTAGTGGTTATATCCCCTCTCTATATTCTCACAACTACCTCATGGCTTTTCCCACTAAACTAAACTAGTTCGCCTGAGCTGGAGCATATGGTACCATGGGATCCTCTAATGTGGTTGAGTCGTACAATGTCAGTACTTCATCTAGGATATCATGGAGTGTTACCCTCACTAGGGATCTCCATCTGGTCTCCTCATCCTCTGTACCACCTATAAAAATCAAACTAGATAGATATTAGATCACTGATATATCTCAAAATCTATCTATTTCTACTCTATATCAAATAATTTAAATTAAAAAATCTCTTAATTTACCTAGTGTGTTGCCTACCACCATATCTCTAGTTGTGTGACCATTGATAATGATCTCCCCATCAACACATACTCTAAGAACCTCATCTGTAGGTCATCACCCAAAAATAAACCCTAGAGTCACCACTTATACCCATCTTATGCTACGCTTGAGTGGTCTCTTTATCATCCATCTCTATCTTATCCCACTTGATGGGTCATTTGGGATGATGACAGCCTCTGCTCTACTCTCTTATTGATTATCTAACACTCTTATGACCATAGGTGTACCTGTTATGGGTAGTCCCAAGATGGCATGAACATCCTCTAAAGTGACACCCATCTCTATGGTATCTCCCTCCACCTCCCACCTAAACATGTTAGTAAATCATTCCTAGGATCCTAGGAACATGACTAACAAGATTGAACTCAAAAGAATCCTAGACATTTCTACTATGCCTCCTAGGCCTAATGAGATCAATCTATCTCTATCCTCAATAGATAAGCACTCTAATAAGTCTAAAATCCATGATGCATCCACTAAGTGCCAAAACCTCAGACACCCCTACAATCATAAAACAATAAGAGATATATTAGATCACCCATGTCATTTATAATTGAAATACATTGTTTTCATCAATTTGACCTATTTTTATCCTACTCGTACCTTTTAACCCTCAGTCATTTTGGGCCCTTCTAGTACTCTTTTAGCCTATTTCATGCATTTCTATACTATTCTAGTCCCTTAGTTAAAACTAGTTTAACCAAAATTTCCTTATTTTGACCTAGTTGACTTACCAAACTAATTCAACCCCTTTATTTTCCCCCTCTTAGTACTAAGTTGTGATAATAGATTTTTCTACTAGGTCAGCAACAATGTACTAAGTTGGTAATCTATAAAACACACTAGGTTGACACATACCTACTAAGTCAATAGTGTGGATTTTACCAATTTTTAGCCTACTAGGTCAGCTGGGTCAACCTAGTTATTTTTACTTACTGACCCCTTACATTTTGTGAAATAAATGCCTTCTGGTAGTTATTTCTCCAAACCCTTTCAACCCATTTCCCTAAATGGTTTTTCCTACCCTTAGAATCTATTTTGGGTTCATTACGATGTCTAAAAATTCTCTAAATTAAAAATTTATAAAATTAAAAAAAACACTTAAATTCAATAAATATATTCAAAAACTAGCTTGAGATTATTTGTTGTTTACCTGTGCTCCACCTGTTGCTGCCATTGGTGGTCCCTCTCATCTAGCCTATCATCTTCTTGCCTTCTTAGCTCAGTTGGTCTCTTTGAGCTCTTTTTCTCTCCTTCACAAGTCAAAAATACCAAATGATTTCTATTTGACCTTATTTAAACTTACTTTTCCAAAATCTTAAATCTTTCAAATATTTTTCGTCGGATTCCTTATTTTGCCTATATATTTGTTTCTACTAATCCATTTTTTGAATCATAAAATGTTCTAGAATCATGGTGACATAGAGAATATTTATAGCTAATATAGCCTATATTCTATTTTTTTTATTTTTGGCTATTTTTTGCACTAATTTCTATAGGTTCACCTAATGTTCTTCACATTAGATGCCTTCATTTCTCTTGTGGTCTACTTATTTATCTACAACACTAAGGTAAGTAAAAGTATGTTTTTTGTAAGTATTTCCTTTCATTTATCTTATTTTCTCCTTATTGCATTTTACTTAGCACCAATGTTATGTGTCAACATGTTCTATTCCCAAATCACTATCTAATGTTACACTCACGTGACATGTGATGAGCTTCAAGTGGGGCATATATATACACATAATATTTTCAAGCATTTATCACGTACTGACACTTTGTATCTTACAAGAACCTATCAAGTCTCAATCTCTCTGAGTGCACACCTTAAGGGGTGTATGGGGAAAGGGGTGGACAAACCATTGGTGTTTCGCGGGATTGTTGTCCATTTTGTCACTTGTTATCTACACACTTATCTCCAAAAAACCTTATCCTTAAGCTTATTATTATATATTTTACCCTCTCCAATCATTCCCCACATTTTATCCTCTTTTTCCTCACCTTAATCCCATTTTTATAGTCAACTATATTAGGTTGACTGGGTTGACACTGTATAGTTTTGGGTGATTTTCACTTAGGAACTAGTTTGGCTCTTGGCCAACCTAGCTCGTGCCCTAGTGAATTATTATTCAAAATTGTGCTAGGTCGACTGGGTCAACCCTATTGGCTGATATTTTTGGAAGGGTTTAGGTTCAAATACACCTATATATACAATTTTATTTTGCCATTATTAAGAGAAGAGAAGAAGTAAGAGTTATTACGCATTTGCTTATTGACCATTCTACTTGAGGAATAAGCTTAGGGTTTCATAATTTCTTTGGAGATATGGATCTTTTATTATGGATAAGTCTTTTGGATGCATTAATAGGTTATGTATCCTAGATATGATTTGTTCATGTTATTCTTACATACCATAATAACCTCTTACAAAGCACCTTGGCCAAGGGAGAGATTGAGGTTTGACGGGTTCATCTTCAAAGGTAAGTATTCTTAAATTTGTTCCTCCTTTGTAAGAGTAGATAGACATGCATGTGTACTTATTTTCTATGCATTATGATTTTGTATACATTGATACGAATATATGTCACTTATGCATGTTTACTTTTATTGTTTCTAACCCCCACTTTATGCCACAAGCTTTGGTGAGAACTAGATTAAATTTAATTTTGTTGTTATTAGTTTAGTGAGATATCAAAACATAGGACCCCTTTAGGGTTATTGTGTGATTATTCTTGACTGAAGGCTTTGTAACCCTCCCTAGCATGGTGTATTATGGTAAGATATCCCCTAATCGAGTCTAGTGGATCCCCATATTGGTCATGTTCTCACTTGACAAATGTGTCCCCTAATTGGAAGTGTATGGTATGATCTATCTTCTCTGAGTTAGGACTAATTATAAACATGATGCACTTTTTATCGCATACACATTAGATTATTTAACTTTATGCAAAAAGACTCAGGACATCATTCTCACTCATACACAAAAAACTTCCTGTAGCTCTAAAAACACAATCATGAAAACCAAGTATTAAAATGCCTATGGGAACACTTTTATGATCTTACAATGGATTAACATGATCTTTCAACATCCTTATAACATATTAGAATAGACATATTACAAGGTTCAAGATCAATATTATTCTTACAAACCAGTCTCGTGTCTTCATCCTACACAAACCTCACTAAGTTAGACAGGTCACTTTAAAAATGACTTTTTGCTTGTATATGAGCATCACTGGAACTTATATTTAAGTTAAAAAGGAGATATATGTCTTGAATAATTACCCCATGCATTTGGATCCATCCCTAATCCATTTTAACTCATCCCTAATCTCATTCTCAGTACTACTTATTTTTCTTATTGTCTTCCTCATTAGGCCTATTTAGTGATAGGTCAACTTTCATGATCATTTTAGCATATTTAAGGTCTAAAAATAATTAGAAACTTACATGGTCATAAACTACAAGTCTCACTCATCATCCTCCAATAATTTACATGATTTTACCTAGTCAAACTTGCCTACTATATCAAAATTTTGAGAAACAAGGAGTTTATTATAGTTTCCACTCATTCTGATGATAAAACACTATCACTTAGAGAAAATTGGAAGAGTCCTCTATATGTTTCAAACATCAAAATTGGTCAGCCAATCCATTTTGAGCCATTTCCAACAACATATTTCCTATCAGGTCATAATGAGGGTTTTAGGAGGGTTTAGACTGCCTTCCATTATAAGCAATTGTTCATAAAGGATTTCTCCTTGAGTCTAAAACCAATTCTAGGAAATTGAAGCTAGAAACATTACCTAATTTCCATGAACTACTCAAGATCTCATGCAAAGGTTGCACATGCAAATGAGCATAAACAATTCCTTCTCAAGTCTGCAACACCCCATTCTGTGTACATAGAAGACCTCAACACCAATTTTCATGCTTTCTCCTTTAGGCTATGACTTCAAACTTGGTTAGTAAACTTGACACAACCTCTTACAACTATGACAATGCTCTCAAGAGCTCTAGGATCTTTGGAAATGAGCTTGAGCCCTCATTAGGCCACACTGGGTCTTTTTACACATTAAGCCTTGAACTGCCAGTGACACTTAGACCATGATCATGATACCTCATTCTACCACCTAGGGTCTTAAGACTAGGTCCATGACAAGACCACTAAATAAGAACTTACTTTTTTGGCTCACTCTAAGAAATATGTGACTAATTCAACACCTTTCTCATGTGATTTAACACTAGAATATATAGCTTCAAGTCCATATACTTACATATCATCACCATCATACCTCTACAAGCTATGTCCATGCTTAATAACTAATGTAACAAATAGACCAACTAAGCACTATACCACTTTGATAACTTCAAGACACTTTATATAGCTTATTACTCACCTCCAGACATCTAAGATAGAATCCATAACATCTCCCATCATTCTCTTTTGACCAAGTCTCTGTAGAACATATAGGTCACTACCCAAGACTAAATTATCCTTCTTGAACACATAACACATGAAGTTAATATCACCCTCTGAACTCATGAAGCTCTGAAGATTTTCACTAAAGATATGAAACTTACAATGCCTCCAACAACTCCACATACATGTATTCACTCATTTCACCATACCTCACTATGCTTCATAAGACACTTTAATGTCTCACTCAAAGCCACATTAGCAAGGTCAAATAGTCAACCTCATGCCAATAACCATAGACACCTTGTGAACTAACACTTGACCTCACACTTCTTTTGACATCAATGACCCCACCTTACTGATCCTTATTGACATCAATGATAGTTCAAAAACACATGACATTAATGACAACTTTCAATAATCTCTCCCTTTGTCATTGATGGCAAACCACAAATGACCTAATCCTTCTCAAACTACACTACTCTCAATAATCAACTTTTTTCTCAAACTAAACAATTTCATGAGGAAATTTTTCCCATAGGAACTTTGACCATAAATAACTTTCTCCCCCTTTGACATTAATGATAAAGGGTCATGTATACTCTCACAAGGTCATCCACACATATTCCACTAATCCTTGGACCTAACCACTCACAAAACTAATAATCTCCCCCTTTGTCTATACATACTTCTCTTTGAGCTTCTCAATCCATCATGGCTTAGATCACTTCATAGCATCTTCATGGAAACACACAGTCAAATAGGTCTAGTTAAGAAAAAAATATAATTTATATTATCCTCAGGCCTCTAAACATCTTCATGTTATTCACAAAATGACAACAAATCCATTTATGACCTTATGAGGTCAACTTGACATCAAAGAAACATTTTAACAACCTCTAGTTAAACACCACTTCAATATTATTCAAGATTACTAGAAACTTGTCATGCTACAAGAATGATCACCTTAAAAACTTTGTTTCTCACCTTCAAAGCACAACCAACTTGTAATCTCACTCTTTGAACCAACTCCAGACCATGGATCAAATGATCAACACTTTATACCTTCAAAGGCATTGGTATTATAGACCAATAATTAACTCTCACACCACTTGTTCTCTCTTTGCTATTTAGACATTACTTTGCATTCAAGCAAGCATTAAAAACATGATAATTGTTATAGGAAACATTGCAAAAAATCCATCTAAGACTCCACTGATATCTAAAGGTCAAATAAGATCCATTTACATCATGAACATTCACTTAATAATTTATAGACACAAAAAGCCTTGAGACCTATTGACCATTTTTGGCCCAACAGGCCAAAACCCAGTCCCCCTTTTTTCCCCTGCTATCTTGAGCCAATAAATTCTTGATTTTTCACAAGTTTGGAAATTTCTATGGAATCTACAGGTTTTCTACAGACTCTGCAGAGATTTCTACGGACTCTACAGGTCCATTTCTATGGACTCTATAGGTCCATTTCTATGGACTCTGTAGGTGAGTCTTTTGGCACATGAAGAACCAATCAAAGAGTGTAAGGTTTTACAAAACTTCTTCTTACCTTGTCTAAATAAATTCACAAGGAAAGTTATCATCTTTGAACCATTGAACTAGTTCAATCCTTGGTTCAACACTTTGGTTCAACGCTTTAGTTCAATCGGCAAAGTTCATCACTTCAGTTTAATGCTTTGGTTAAATCAAAGGGTTAAGTTAGCTTGGTTCAACTAAAAAGTTCAATCATCAAAGTTCATCAGCTCGATTTGAAGGGCTTAGTTCAATTCAGTTGGTTCAATGCTTCGGTTCACTCGATCGGTTCATCAAACAGTTCAATGGATTTTGGTTCAATCAAAGGGTTCAACGCTTGGTTCAAAGCTTGGTTCAACGATTGGTTCAAAAGAGTGATTCAATGCAAAATTTCAAGAGAGCCTGTCGAAGGACAAGTGCCCTTGCAGAGGGCACTTGGTCAACAAAAGCACCCTTTGAAAGGGTCATTTTCAAGAAAGATGCAAAGGTAAGATCTTTCAAAATTTTGTTTAAGGCAGTCAAAAGGCAAAGGCATAATTCCTTCAGACTTTTTGTCTGAAGGAATTCCTTCAGATAAAAAGTCTAAAGGAATTCAGAAAGGCTGCAAACAAAACTCCCGCAAAGACCAAGGCAAGAAAATAATTTCTTCAGACTTTTTATCCAAAGGAATTCATAGCATTTCTTACAGAATTTTTATCCATAGGAAAATTATCCATAGAAAAAGTCTGCAGGGAAAAAGCCTGAAGCAAGAAACCTGCCCTAAGGGTATGTGCCCTTGCAGAGGGCTCTCACCGAGGAAAAGGACTTTTCTCAAGAAGCCAAAGGGTCACTTCCCCTTCAGGAAGGATAGACAAAAGAAGTCTGAAGGAGAAAGCCAAAACAAGAATTCTACAAAAAAAGTTGAAGCAAGAAAGCCGATGAAGTCTAAGAGGTGATGGGCCCAAGGACGTCAAAGTTAAGCACAGTGAACTATCTGTTGGAAATTCAAACATAGTGACAGGCCTGTGAATGTTAATTTTACATCAGGAAAAGCTAGAGTGTGGAAGGCACCAAGTGGCAACTGCAAAAGGCTTTGACATGTTTTTCTAGGAGCAGCAGAACATGCCATGTGTCCTCTTTTGCAATATCTTCAAGGGGTGCCTAAAGCTTCTATAAGTCAAGCGGATGCTGACACGTGTCCTACCCATTTCATAGTGGAATGCACCACATGTCACTTATTTGAAATTGGCAAAAAGTGGCCAAGGCAAGCAGGAAGAGCCCAAGGAATGCAACGACCCACCAAAAGATAGTCTCAAGGGGCAAAGGAGCTAGAAAGGGATAGAACCAGGATGAGACAAGTGCAGTAAAAGACAAAGTAGTTCAAGTGGCAAAGGGGAGGTGAGTTATTTCCAAATGGTCACCAAACGACGAGAACAGTAAACAGCAGCCTATCTTCTCCATTTTGTATTTATAAGGGGACAAACCACATGAATATCTAGAAAGAGCAGTCTATTGGTAGAAAAGAGGCGTGGCCATGTTTTCACATTAATGTGGAATGCCAAAGTCAAAGTAGGAGCTGACAATCAAACAGCTTCCTCTTCACAAAGCTCAGAGCGCACATGGGCCAGCTTTCAAAAAGAGTGCCAAAAGTCTTTTCTAGAAAGTGCCAAGTTCCTTTCTCTTTCTATATATTGTAAAATTCTCATTTGAGAAGGATCCATTCTCCTAGCCTGAAGGCAAAGCTTTGCCCAAAAATCTCTCAGGCTTGTAAGGCAGAACTCTGCTAGATTTTTACCTTGAATCAAGACTTAGCATTTTTACTTCTATCTAGACTTGCACTTCAAATCATGTCTATGTTTTATTTTGTGTTAAGTCATTTTATTTTATGCTTTTCATAGAATGAATATAGCATGTCTAGTGCATTGTGAAGTTTCTTTTCTACAGGTCTACCAGAAGTGTCTATAGCAGGAATATAGGTGCATGTGATTAGGCTGCCAAAGTGTGTCTCAGAGCACCTTTGGTAGTTCCTTCCTCCCTGTATCTCTATGGACCCCTGACTCACTAAAATAGAAGGGTCTCTCACATTAGATGAGGTGTATGGGCACTTCTTCTTGGTGAAAAGTGTATGTTCGGGATGAGTGGGTCAACATTTCTGGTGTATCACCTTTTCTTTTTTTAGGCTTAGGTTCTATTTTTAGCATCTCTCTCCCTTTTCATCCCCCCCTTTTTCCATTTATTTGTTAATAGTAAGAATCCAAGGCCTAAAAGATACATTAGAGGGAGCTAGCCCTATCTATAGACTCTCCCCTCCAGCTTTGTTGGTCCCACAGGCAAGAGGGGAGTTTCCATTTTGACGTGTGGAAGGGCAGGAGCTAGGTGTATTGCCCAAAGGTGCAATCCACTATGTCAACAATTTTTGGCACACCCAATGGGACTAATTAGGACAAGTTGTGTCCAAAGAGTTGAAGAATTTTTGGTGTCTTCTTCAATCGACCAGCCTTTGGAGGCTTTTCTATCAACACCAATGGCGACTCTGAGTTGAATCAGCTGGTTAAGCAGTCCAGGTGCCATCAAGAAATCTTATTTTTTATGTATAATTCCTTTGCATAGAATCATGGACCTTGTATTCCTTCATATGACTTCGATCAGACTCAAAATTTTCATGCAATCCCCTCAAGCAGCCCTCCTAGTTGCCCTTCAACAAAAAGGAAAAATTCCAATTCTGAGATCTTTCACCCTGATGGCATGCTCCTGACTTAGAGGGAAATAGTGGAATCATGGGGCAGGAAAGAGAAGAATCAAGGTTTTGCTCAAAACCTTGAAGAAGATAAAGCTACTCCTGCCCATGACGATGATTGTGACCTCCAAGAAAGGATTTTCCAAGAAGACATAGCCAAGAGAATTACAGAGTTGGAATCCAGAGAGAGATTCCTCAGCTAATGTGTGATAGACAGTTCAGACCCAATGGCACATTCCATGTCTGAACACACCCCATCCATACACCCCCAAGAGAGATATCAGGCCACACCTGATATTGATGAAGTACTAGCCAAATAGGAGGATAATCATTTGATTCTAGCTCAAGGACTGCCTCCTCTTCCACATGGTTTTTTCACTTCACCCCTTCTCAAGGAGGAACCTATTCTACAGGAGGCAAGTGAGGAAGAAAAGATCCAATCTGTAGTTTCCCAAGAGGCTATCATGGATGTCAAAGAAGAAGAAATCATCATCGATGCTCCTTTGAAAGACATCATCAGTAATGGAGAAGACACAGGGCATGCATACATGCAGATGTTCCAGCAATATGAGGAGGAACATAAGCATGGTGAGCTCTCTCCCCTCTTGTTTGATGAACTTCCTTATTGCTTTGATGAGGAGGATGACTACGCTGAGGAGCCTAAATTAGAGGAGGACTAGATGGATTCCTTTAAACATCTATAAAGGAAAAGGAAAGGCTAGTCTCCCTTGAGGAAAGCCTTAAAAAAGAGAGTTTTGAACAAAGAGGTGATGTTTTGTGGGATGAGCAATCAGTTTGTGATTCCATTTAGACATCACCATAGTTACCCTTATTCAAGAAGGCCATGAGGGAGTAGAGGATGAGTTTGATAGGGTTCTTAATGAAGCAGAAGGAAATGGGTCAAACCATGATGCATTATAGAGGGACTATGCAAAATAAAGGGCTTATAGTGATGAGCCAACAACCACAAATTTCTTGGTGAAATGCACCAGCATGAAGGACCAACATTCAACAAGCTTTCAAGAACAAGTAGAGTACATATATGTTAGAAGCATGTTTGAATATGATCCACTCGGATGCAAGCCAATCTAGGTGACAGGCAAGAGGAGCAGGTCACCAAATCTCCATTTCATTCAGCCACTTGTCTGGCACCATAAGTCTCCTAACCAAGGAGGAGACTTAAAAAAATTTCCCTTTGATCCAGGAGGGAAGCAAATACACCTGGTTATTTGTACATAGTAGTTTGCTTTGAGTTTCTTTTCCTACTTTCCCTAAGTGCAGTTTGCACAAGTAGTGTTTTTAGCCTTGTGTGTGTTTTCCCTTGTGTCTGGGGTAAAAGGCTTCATGATTGATTCTAGGATCTATCAAGGCAGTTTCTAACTCTTTCAAAGCTACATTTTGACTCTGTGCCTACTAGACTAAAATGCAACTAGTCTCTAAGCATAGCAGGCATGCTTCCCCTGGGAGTCACCAATTTGTTGACCATTTTTGGCCTAACAGGCCAAAAATTGGTCCCCCATTTTTCCCTTGCTATCTTGAGCCAGTACATTCTTGATTTTTCACAAGTCTGGAAATTTATATAGACTCTATAGGTTTTCTACAGACTCTGCAGGTCCATTTCTATGGACTTTGTAGGTCCATTTCTACGGACTCTGTAGGAGAGTCTTTCAACACATGAAGAACTAGTCAAAGAGTGCAAGGTTTTACAAAGCTTCTTCAGACTCTTGTCTGAATAAATTCACAAGGAAAGTTACAATCTTTGAACCGTTGAACCATTGAACCGATTCAATCCTTGGTTCAACGCTTTGGTTCAATGCTTTAGTTTAATTAGCAAAGTTCATTGCTTTGGTTCAATGCTTTAGTTCAAACAAAGGGTTAAGTTGGCTTGGTTCAACTGCAAAGTTCAATAATCAAAGTTCATCAGCTCAGTTTGAAGGGCTTCATTCAATTTAGTTGGTTCAATGCTTCGATTCACTCAATCGGTTCATCAAACGGTTCAATGGCTTTTGGTTTAATCAAAGGATTCAACACTTGGTTCAATGGTTGGTTCAAAGGAGTGGTTCAATGCAAAAGTTCAAGAGAGCCTCTCGAAGGACAAATGCCCTTGTGGAGGGAACTTGGTTGACAAAAGCACCCTTTGGAAGGGTCATTTTCAAGAAAGCCACAAAGGTAAGTTCTTTCAAAATTTTGTTTAAGGCAGTCAAAAGGCAAAGGCATAATTCCTTTGGACTTTTTGTCTGAAGGAATTCCTTCAGACAAAAAGTTTGAAGGAATTCAGAAAGGCTACAAACAAAACTCCCACAAAGACCAAGGCAAGAAAATAATTTCTTTGGATCTTTTATCCAAAGGAATTCCTTTAGACAAAAAGTTTGAAGAAATTCATAAAGCAAAATGGCAGACGCATTTCTTGCAGACTTTTTGTCTATAGGAAAATTGTCTATGGAAAAAGTTCGCATGGAAAAAGCCCAAAGTAAGAACTTGACCAAAGGGTATGTTCCCTTGCAGAGGGTTCTCACCGAGGAAAAGAAATTTTTTTAAGAAGTTGAAGGGTCACTTCCCCTTCGAGAAGGATCGATAAAAGAAGTCCAAAGGAGAAGGCCGAAACAAGAAGTTTGTAGAAAAAGTCGAAGCAAGAAAGCCAATGAAGTCCAAGGGGTGATGGGCTTGAGGATGTCAAAGTCAAGCACGGTGAACTAGCTGTTGGAAATTCAAACACAATGACGGGCCCACAAATGTCAATTTTACACCAGGAAAAGCCAGAGCATAGAAGGCACCAAGTGGCAACTGCAGAAGGCTTTGACATGATTTTCTAGGAGTAGCAGAATGTGCAACGTGTCCTCTTCCATAGGATCTTCAAGGGGTGCCTAAAGCTTCTATGAGTCAATCAAATTTTGACACGTGTCCTTCATGTTTCATAGTGGAACGTGTCACATGTCACTTATTTGAAATCAGTAGAAAGTGGCCAAGGCAAGCAAGAAGAGCCCAAGGAACATAGTGACCTGCCAAAAGATAGTCCCGAGGGGCAAAGGAGCCAGAAAGAGACAGAACTAGGATGAGACAAGTGCAAGAAAAGACAAAGCAGTATAAGTGGCAAAAGGGAGGTGAGTTATTGCCATATGGTCACCAAATAGCATGAATAGTAAATATTGTGGCCTGTCTTCTCCATTTTGTATTTATAAGGGGACAAACCACATGAATATCTGGAAAGAGTAGTCTATTGGCAGAAAAGAGGTGTGGCCATGTTTTCACATTAATGCAGAATGCCAAAGTCAAAGTAGGAGCCGACAATCAAACGGTTTCCTCTTCCCAAGTCTCAGAGCACACATGGGTCAGCGTGCAAAAAGAGCACCAAAATTTTTTTCCAAAAAGTGCCAAGTTCCTTTCTCTTTATATATATTGTAAAATTCTCATTTTGAGAAGGATCCATTCTCTTACCCTGAAGGCAAAGCTCTGCCCAAAAATCTCTCAAGCTTGTAAGGCAGAACTCTGCTAGATTTTTACCTTGAATCAAGACTTAGCATTTTTACCTCTATCTGGACTTGCACTTTAAAGCATATGTCTATGTTTTCTTTTGTGTTAAGTCATTTTCTTTAATGTTTTTCATAGAATGACTACAACATGTCTAGTGCATTATGAAGTTTCTTTTCTGCAGGTTTGCCAAAAGTGTCTATAGTAAGAATATAAGCACATGTGAATAGGCTGCTAAAGTGTGTCTCAAAGCACCTTTGGTAGTTCCTTCCTCCCTATATCTCTATGGACCCCTAACTCACTAAAACAGAAGGGTCTCCCACATCAGATGAAGTGTATGGGTGCTTCTTCTTTGTGAAATGTGTATGTTCAGGCTGAGTGGGTCAAGATTTCTGGTGTATCACCTTTTCTTTTTTAGGCTTAGGTTCTATTTTTAGCATCTCTCTCCCTTTCCATCCCCGCTTTTTCCATTTATTTGTTAGCAGTAGGAATCCAAGGCCTAAAAGATACATCAGAGGGAGCTAGCCCTATCTAGAGACTCTCCCCTCCAGCTTCATCGGTCCCACAAGCAAGAGGGGAGTTTCCATTTTGATGTGTGGAAGGGCAAGAGCTAGGCGTCCTACCCAAGGGTGCAATCCACTATGTCAACAAGATCCTCATACCACTATCCATCATGTCTTTGAGCTAGTTCTTCATAATTGGGATAAATCTAACCATTTACAAGTACTGACAAAAGCCTTAAGACCTTAAAAACACATCCAATCACTTTTATCATCCAAAGTGACCAAAAGTTCCACACCACTCATCAAGTCACTCATGTCTACCAAAAACACATACCTTAGCATAATACTCTTTCATTGAGATTTTCTTACACAAAGGCATACTTTCATAACTTATTTAGTGCATGGAACAAGACTACAATGAGGTAACATCATCATCCAACACTCAGAACACCAATTCAATACCAATATTGAGGTTATAAATCCACTTTAGTCATCCCAAGTTCTCTAAACAAAAACAAAGTCAACAAACTCTAACTTTGACCCATAATAAATGCACTTGTATGAATAGCCAAGTCTCCAAATCACTTTGAGGATAATCTACAGGAAGACCAATTCATCTTTTCTTTATAAACCAATATATTTTGACCTCTTTCATGGATTCTATAGGCAAAATAATGCTCTCGGGTTCCAAAAATTCATACGCAATCTTTTGAATTCAAGCCCCAATGGTTTTATTTTTGAATGCCAAACAACTATTTCTTGAAGCATAAATTTGACTACTTCTGGCACGTCACTACACACAAGACCAACTTTGGAAGCTCATAACTTGAGCTAGAGAATACATCAAGATACCAAACTTGTAGGGAAGGTTCTTAGCACTATAGAAAATGCCTTCATGAAATATTTTGACTAGATTTGACTTTCTAGGAACATGTAATAAATGCATAAACAAACTAGTCTCTTCATACCTGTAGGACATTCACTGATGGTCTAATTTGTCTTAAGCTATAATTGCACTTTTCCTCTCTTTAAAGGATCATGAGAAATATTAAAACCTCACAAATGCATATAAATAACCTTCATAACATCCTCTATTACCTCAATGACCTACAAACACTCTTTGCACCTAACCACAACAAAACAAGCTTCCTAAATTTTTGAAGCATCTCACACATACTCCCCTTGTCACCATAAACACCTTGGTCTTCTTGAATTTTATAAATCTAACAAATCTCTTGAACCATCATCCAAACTAAGATAGACTTCATATACCACCTTGAAATGCCTCTGATGACCTTAGGAATACTTTCAAACATATTAACTACTTCAACCTATCTTCCCATTATCTCATCATGCAGTCCTCTATGTAAACCTCAACCATGACCTAGATCATTCTATTGGTAATGTGTTACAATGTATGTATTAAGTTGTATTTGATGTCATAAATGTGTCATTGATGTCATTCTATGTTCTTTATGTTGAGTTCTTGAAGCCTTAATTGAGGAACCTAGCGTAATGGCATAGGCCTAGTAGCATGATGAGTTGAGCCATATGAGGCCTGTGTGAGAAATATTGGCAATATATGAGAATTATATTAGGTCATATTTCATGAGTTTTAAGTGTTAAGATATTTTAAGTGGTTTTAAAGAATGATCATAGTCTAAGTATGGCTGACAGTATAAGACTTAGTATGCAAATTGACCTATAGGGACCTAATGAGGGGTCAAGATCATTTCCAAAGGTGAAAGAGCTCTTGAAAGCATCAAAAAATGTGTTATATGTCATTTTAATTTTATGGACAAATTTTGTATTCAATAACTAAAGGAGAAAGCATGAAAACCCATGATAAGGTTGACTGTGTGTAAAAAATGGGGTGTTACAGACCTGAGAAGAAGTTTCTCATGCTTGTTGGCATGTGAAAACTAGAAATGAGAGCCTTATAACTTCATGTTAGTTTTTTAATGTCCCTATATTAAATTTTTTGACATTGGCTTTGGAGTTGAGGCAAAATCCTTTATGAATGATTGTTAAGAAGGTAAGGTAGTCAAAACTCTCTCAAAACTCTAACAAAGACTTGATAAGAAATATCTAATAATTTATGGATTATAATGGTCTTGTTGACCTATTTTATGTTTCTAACATGTAAATGACTCTTCAAGGTTTCCTTAGGTGGTTTTGGTTTGTCTTGATAGTGAGTAGAAGCTACAAGAAAGCCCTTGTTTTCAAGGTTTTTGATGTTATAGTAGGTTTGACCAGGTCAAAGCATAAAAATGGATGGAGGATGATTTTAAATACTTATATGTTATTCCAATTAAATTTAATTATCATGTTTTTTTACCAAAAATTTGTTAAACTAGTCATGAAAGTTAGCCTATTGCTAAACTAGCCTAATAAGCAGAACAATGAGAAAACTAGGCGATAATGAGAATGAGATTAGGGATTGTCTACAGAGGACTAGGGATGGATAATAATACATGGGTTAATTATTAAATACATATCTCTCATATCCCATTGTTTTATAATTTTTAATGATGCCTATACTCAATCAAAAATTTGTCATCAAACTAGTCTGTTTAACACAGTGAAGTCTGTGTAGAGTGACATATTGAGATTGGTCTATAAGACCAATATTGATAGATGACCATGTAATATATATTTTTATATATGATATAAGTATTATAAATTTTCACACAAACCAATTATAATATCTTATAATTATTCCCAAAGGTGTTATAATATTTGATTTTTTTGATTGTGTTTTTGGTCTTACAAGCAGCTTTTTGTGTATGTGTGAAAATGTTGTTTCTAAGTCATTTTTCACTAATTTGAAGGATACAATGATTTTTAATGTGTTATAAATGAATAATAGGATAATTTTAATTTATTTTTCTTCACTGGAAGTCCCTATTCAATCTTGGAGAGTCAAATGATTTTCACTGTGTGTTGACAATGTTTAATGTTTTTTAGTAAGCCTTTTAAAGAACTGTTCCTAAGGCCTTTTGGCCTATGTGGTGAATATAAAAGAATTTTTGGAAGTTTTTTAAGTCTTTAAAATCATATTTATATTATTTTATATGTGTTTTATGTGTAAAAATTATGTATTTGGTTCAAATTTGCAATAGAGACTTTCTAGTAGTGAAAAGGCCTATTAGTGAGGAGACCTAATTAGTAGGTCCAAGTAGTGAAATGGGCCAAATGGAGTTTAGGACTCAATATAAAATTATAAAGGGTAGATTATAATAATTTATGAAGTTATTCATCTATTTTTTAAGATAATAAGTGTTCCTAAAGGTTAGAGTGGTAACATGTGGGTAAGACAGACCTAATTGCATTAGGTTTCCATTAGGCCTAATGGTGGTTTTGGTCCTTATGGACTATGACCAAATTATGTATTGATTATTTAAATTATGAAACATGTGTAGTGATATATTTAAATCATAATACAATTATTTTTATATCCTTGTCTGAATAATATAGGTATGATAAAGAATCAAGTATAAAGTCAAGGCCTTATAAGCTTATTTTGACTAGTTAGATAATTGAGCTATTGAGGGAAGGATATAGTGTTTTGTATAGTATGTTAAGAGATTTAAGATCATTATAAATATTATTTTAACATGCCATATGTATATAACTATTTTATATAGGTGTTAAGAAATGTCATTTTACCTAATTCTACCAAAGAGAGGGCTAATTGAGCGAGAAGGCCTAAGAGGTTATTTGGATAAGATTGAAGGGTAAAGAGTGAAAAATAATTTTTTAATCTAGATTTTAGTTATAAATAAGTGTTATAAGGTGATAAAATGTCATATATGACTTATTTGGTGCTAACATACCTAGGGGATTGGAGCCTCCTTACATGATAGAGCTTGCAAAAGACTAGTTGAGTGGGTGTCTAACTAGGTAAGGGTTGGGATCCTTGTGAAGTTAGTACTTCACTAAATTTTGTATCTTGACATTATAGGAATATATTCCATATGTATGGTTCATTGTTTTTTATCCCCCAATAGGTTTTCCCACATATTTCTTGCATTCTCTCATGATATGGTTGTGTAGTTATTTTGTTTATGCATTGATCTTTTATGTGAATGAATGCTCCATGGAATGATGAATGGAATAAAATATATATTGTTAAGTAATTGATTCACCACCCCACTCTCATCAACTACTTATAAATTTTTTTAATATATCTTATACCCTTGAGTAGACCTAACAGTCTAAGGGAGATCTTTGTAACACATATATGGATATTGGCAATGAAAGTGCTTTCTATGACTACAATGAGAACCTACCCATAGTTAATGAAACAAATTATGAATTTTATTCAAAAATGAAGTATCACATGGAATAATTCACTCATCTTAGAATTAAAATAAAGTCTTTAGAGGTACAAGTTGAGCAAGATGCTATCAAGATAAGGACTTATCAAAAGTATGAAGAATTTACTGGAAAGCTTAACAGTATCTTGAATAGTCAAAGATATTTTTATGACATGAGATGTCTTGGATTTAGAGAAGAAAAAAAGTATTTCAAGAAATTTTAGGCTCCAATAAACTTTAATCAATCAAGGAGTAATGAAATTTTTAGAATCAAGACATATAAAGAAGCTACCAAACTTGAAGTTAATCATCATTAAGTCAAGAAGTTCCTTGTTCCATCAAGTGACATCAAAGGTAATAATGCATTATCTTATTTTCATCAAAGGAAAAACAAGGTCAAACAATCATAGTATGTGGACTCCTTCATTTCTCATTATTTCTTTTGTGGTAGATTTAGATATAAAGTTGTTAATTGTCGATTGAAAAGAAGAAGAATTGGTTTCAATTGCAGCCAAATAACACACATTGTAAGATAATGTAAGACAGTATATCAGGAAAACCAATCATGTTGAGAGGTTATGGATTCATGACACTAAAGAATGGATTAAGAAAGCATATCCTATAGAAAAGAAGCATAAAGATAGAGGATAAAAATATATGATAGCCCAAACTACTTTCCACACTCAAAATGAATATTTGAAATGGTATATAGATATTGGTTATTCAAGTCACATGCTAGAAGATAAAATCAAGTTCATCACTTTAAATAATGCCATTGGTTCAGTAAGGTTGGGGATAAGACATCTATTAACATAGTTGGGAAAGGTTCTTTGAGCTTGGACAATGGGAAGACCAAAATAGAAAATGTTTTATATATAAAAGGATTGAAATACAACTTGTTGAGTCTGAGCCAAATGTGATCCCAAGGACATACTCTACCATTTCATGAAGATGGATGTGAGATTAGAAGAGAAAATTCAATAAGATTGATTGTCAAAGTCAAGAGAATTAAAAACAATCTCTATGTACAAAATGAAATCACAAAAAAAATGCTTCATGAGCACGGTAGATGAGAGTTTTATATGGCATAGGAGGTTATGTCATATGAACTTTTACAATCTTATCAAGAACAGCTCTAAGATATCTGTGAAAAATATGTCCAAAATCTCTAAATTTATAAATGTTCTTTTCAAGGCATGTCAACATAGTAAGTATACTAGGATAAGATTCAAATATAAAGAATATTCCACTACTATACCTTTATAACTAGTTCATATTGATCTATGTGGACCTACAAGAATTCAAAGTATTCAAGGAGACAACTACTTCATGTTGATTATAGATGATTTCACAAGAATGACTTGGGTATCATTCTTAAAGGAGAAGTTAGAAGCTCTAGGAAAGTTTAAGACCTTCAAAGCTTTGGTTGAAAATTAAATTAATGTGAATATTAAGTGTCTTAGGTATAACAAAGGAAGAGATTTATGGTCAAATGAGTTTGATGAATTTTGTGAGGTCAATGGAATAAGAAGATAGTTCTCAACTGATAAAACACCTAAACAAAATGGGGTGGTTGAGAGAAAGAATATAATAGTTCAAGAGATGGAAAGGAAAATGTTGAATGAATCCAAGATATCATATGGTTATTAGAGAGAAGCTATGATATTTAAAGTTTACACTTTGAGAAAAGATCAGATTAGGATCAATGATGACAAGACTCCATATGAATAATGGAAAGGAAGACCTTCAAATTTTGAAAATTTCAAAGTTTTTGGGAGTAAGTGATATATTAAGAGATGATTATTACTTATCCATATTTGACTCAAGATCTGATGAAGTTTTCTTCTTAGGATATTCATCATTAAGTTTTGTCTACAAATGTTATAACAAAAGGTTTCAAAAGATAGTGGAGAGCACAAATGTGAAGAATGATGAGATAAAGAATCCACATACTCATTAAAATAATGATGAAGGATAAATAGATATATATGAGTATGAATAAGAGAGTGAGTAAATAAAGTACTCAAAAGGTCCTTCTAGGCAAATTCAAAAGGATCATCTTGAATCTCAGATCATTAGAAATAAAAGTGTAGGTATATAAATAAGGAGAAGAATGGTGAGTGGTGTTAATCGATAAAATACTACCTTACTTTCAAAAATTTAACCTAAAATTTTTTTAGAAGCAAGTGAAGATGAGTTTTGGTTAGAGTTAATGAATGAGGAGATAAATCAAATTGAGAAGAATGAAACTTGGGAGTTAGTACCTAAACCTAAAGACATAAAAAACATTGGTACCAAATGAGTTTTTAGGAATAAGTTGAATGAGATTTGAGAGGTCACTAGAAACAAAGCTAGAATTGTGTGCAAAGGATATGCTCAAGTAGAAGGAGTGGACTTTGAATAATCCTTTTCTCCTATAGTAAGGTTAGAGGCCATTAGGAAATTTATTGCCTATGCAAGTTTCAAAGGATTCAAGATATACCAAATGGATGTTAATTTAACCTTCATAAATGGGAACTTAGAAGAAGAGGTATACATTGAATAAACTGAGGGTTCTCTATTGATTGATAGTAGATATTATGTTTATAGGTTTAAGAAGGCCCTTTATGGTTTAAAATAAGCCCCTAGAGCTTGGTATACTAGACTTGATAAGTACCTTTTGGACCAAGGGTTGAAGAGAGGAGTTATAGAGAGTAACCTATATGTTAAAAATGAAAATGATCGTCAATTGATAGTTTTATTCTATGTGTATGATTTTATCTTTGGTGGATCTAATGAAAACATGACCAAGGCCTTTGTAGAGGTGGTGAAGTCAGAATTTAAGATGTTTATGCTTGGATAACTATCCTTCTTTCTTGAACTTCAAATTAGTTAAACTAAAAAAGTTATGTTCATTTCACAAATCAAGTATATAAAAGAGATGTTAAATAAGCTTTAAATGGAATATTATAAGGTTGTAAGTACACCTATGGTTACAAGATGCAAGTTAATCAAGGAGGATGAATCCTAAAGGGTTAATTAGAAAAAGTATAGATCCATGATTAAGAGTTTGTTATATATTATTGCATATAGGCCAGATATTGTGTAAGTAGTAGGTCTTGTAGGAAGATTACAAGCAGACCCTAAGAAAATCCACCTACAAATAGTTAAAAGGATACTTAAATATCTTAAAGGTAATTTAGAATATGGTTTATAGTACCTAAAGAGTAATAAGTTTGATGTACTAGCCTATATAGGTGCAGATTGGATTGGGAGTCTAGATGATAAAAAAAGCACTAGTGGAAGAGACTTCTTCTTAGGTAAGTGTCTAATCTCATGGTTAAGCAAGAAACAACCTTCAGTATCTTTATCTACTTATGAAGCTGAGTATAATGTAGTAGCCTCATGTTGTACTCAAGTATTATGGATGAAATAAACCCTAAGAGACTACAAGGTAGAGTTTGATGGCCCTATTCTTATTATTTATGATAATACTAGTGTCATAAGTGTTTCAAAGAACCATGTCTTGCATTCAAGGACCAAACATATTCCTATCAAGTATCATTTATTATGAGAATAGGTGAGTGAACAAAGCATTAAGTTTGAATTCATGTCTACCAAGGATCATATTGAAGTATCTTGACTAAGCCTCTTCTAAAGGCTAATTTTGAATATCTAAGACATGAATTAGGTGTGATTCATGTTCCTTTCAACCACTGAGCAAGACAAAGTGCATAGGGGAGATAATGAAGAGGTGTTTTAGCTCCAATAATAAAAAAGAAGTACATAAGTTATGAGGTCAAAGGGGGAGTCATATCAATCTGTCAATAATAAGCTATATAAGATATGCAATATAAAAGGGGGAGTTTTCTATAATATTTTGTCTAAAAAATTTATTATAGGTAAGTGCTTTGTCATTAATGGCAAAGGGGGAGATTGATCTGCATTAATAAGTTGTTTTCTAATAAGAAAAATCTCTATGAGTAGATTTCATAAATAATATGTTGCCATCAATGAAAAAGTGGAGATTTTTATGAATGTGTTACAAGGTATGCATGAAGTTGTCATTGATGTCATGAAAGTGTCATTGATGACATTTTATGTTCTTGATGTTGAGTTCTTGAAGCCTTGATTAAGGAACCTAGTGAAATGGCATAAGCCTAGTAACATGATGAGTTAAGCCATATGAGACCCATGTGATAAATATTTTCAATGTATATGAGGTCATATGTCATGAGTTTTAAGTGTTTAAGATAGTTCAAGTTATTTCAAGGCATGATCATAGTCTAAGTATGACTGGCAGTATGAGGCCTAGTATGCAAAGTAACCTATAGTGACCTAATGAGGGATCAAGATAATTTATAAAGGTGGTAGAACTATTTAAAATAGTTAAAAATGTGTGATATGTCATGTTAAGTGTGTGTACAAATTTTTAAGTCAATACCTGAAGGAGAAAGCATGAAAACTTGTGGTAAGGTTGACTATGTGCATAGAATAGGGTGTTTTAGACCTAAGATGAAGTTTCTCATGCTTGTTGGAATGTTAAACCTTTGCATGATATATTTATCACTTCATGGTATTTGGGTAAGGCACCTATATTTAATTTACTGCCATTGGTTTTTGAATTGAGGGGCAATCCTTTATGAATTATTGCTAAGAAGGTAAGCTAGTCAAAACCTTCCTAAAACCCTAACAAAGACCTGATATGAAAGATATAATTGGTTATGGATTAGAATGTTCATATTTAAATAATTTTATTTTTGTAACATGTAAATTAATTTTCAAGGTTTCCTCAAGTGGTTTTGATTTTTCTTGAAAATGGGTAGAAGCTTAGGAAAACCCTAGTTTTCAAAAAATTGATGTTACAGGCAAGGTTGACTAGGTCAAAGCATGTAACTAGATGGAAGATGATGTGAAAGACTTATAATTTATTCCAATTAAATTTTATAATCAATATTTTTACCAAAAATTTTCTAAATTGATCTTATAAATTAACCTATCACTAAACTGGCCTAATGAGCATAATAGTGAGAAAACAAGGTGAGAATGAGAATGAGATTAGAGATTGGTTGTAGAGGAATATGGATGGATTATAATGAATTGGGTCCTTATTAAATACCTATACCTACTACCCACTTGGTTTATAAGTTTTTATTATTCCTATACTCAAGCAAAAATTTGTCATCAAACTAGTATGTCTAACATAGTGAAGTATGTGTAGAGTGAGATATGAGATTGGTCTGTAAGACCAATATTGATATATGAAAATACAATACATATTTTAAAAAATTATATAAGGATGATAAATTTTCACAAAAAAACATTTGAATATCACATAAGTATTCCCACAGGTTTTATAAGAGTTGATTTTCTTGATTGTGTTTTTGGTCCTATTGGCAACTTTCTGTGTATGTGTAAATGTTATTTCTAAGTCATTTTTCATTAATTTGAATAATAAAATTATTTTTAAGGTTATAAAAATGACTCATAGGATCATGTTAATTTATTTTTATTCATTATAAGTCCATTTTCAATCTTTAAGAGTTAAATGATTTTGAGTGTGTGTTGACAGTGTTTGATGTTTCTGAGTAAACCTTTTGTAGAAGTGTTCCTGAGCCCTTTTGGACTATGTGGTGATTATAGAATCATTTTGGGAATTTTTTTAAATATTTAAAATACTATTCATATTATTTTATATGTGGGTTATGTGTCAAATTATTGTATTTGGTTCAAAGTTGTAATACATACTTTCTCATAGTGAGAAGGCATATTGGTGAGGAGATTTGATTGGTAGGTCCAAGTAGTGAAATGGGCCAAATGGAGTTGGGGACTCAATATAAACTTATAGAATGTATATTATAGGCATGTATTAATTTTTTCATCCATTTTTTAAGATAATAAGTGTCCTTAAAGGTTAGATTGGTAATGTGTGGGTAAGATAGACCTAATTGCATTAGGTTTCCATTAGGCGTAATGGTGGTTTTGGTCCTTATAAACTATAACTGACTTATGTATTATTTGTTTCACTTATGAAAAATATGTAGTGATATATATAAATAAAAATAAAAGTATTTTTAGGTCCTTGTCTGACCAATATAGGTATGATAAATAATCAAGTATAAAGTCAAGGCCTAATAAGCCTATTTTGACTAGTTAGAGAATTGAGCTATTGATTGAAGGATATAGTATTTTGTATAATAGGTTAAGAGATTTAAGATCATAAAAAATCTTATTTTAACATTCCATGATTATATAAATATTTTTATATAGGTGTTAAACAAGGTAATTTGACTTAATTATTCCAAAGAGAGGGCAAATTGAGCGAGAAGGCCAAAGAGGTTGTTTGAGTAAGATTGAAGGGTAAAGAGTGAAATATAAGGTTTTAATATATATTTAAGCTATAAATATGTGTTATAAGGTGATCATATATTAAATGTGACTTAATTGGTTATACTATACTTAGGATTTTAGATCCTCCTTTCAAGATAAACCTTGTAGAAGATTAGTTAAGTGTGTCTTACCTAGGTAGGGGTTGGAGCTCCTTGTGAAGTTAGTGCTTCACTAAACTTTGGATCTTGACATTATAGGACTATAGTCCATGTGCATGGTTCAGTGGGTTTTATCCCCCAAGAGGGTTTACCACATATCTCTTTTTTCTCTCATGATATGTTTGTGTAGATGCTTTGTTCATGCATTGATATTTGATGTGAATGAATGCTTCATGAAATGATGAATGGAATTGAATAGATATTATTAAGCAATTGACTCAATCCCCCCTCTCAGCAACTACTTCTAACACATGCAAACAACTAGACTTAATAGTTTTTTTAAAATTATCTCTTTTTGTATTGAGATTGATGTAAACACCTTCTTGTCATGCAACATCTACCAAGAGTCAACAAGCATCCACCAAAATTTCTTCTTCCACAAACTGATAAACATATTAATCTTGCAACTCACCTTCACAAGCTTAGTCATCTTATGCTTCTAGAATCACCTTCAATATGTCAAGCCTTCTCTAAAGGACCTGGTATGATACCAATTTTTGGAATCATAACCACTGGAAGGTGAATTAGTTTCCTAAAAAAATCCTTTCATTCCATTTAACATGATTAACCTTTCAAACCAATATAGTGATCAAGCAATGCATAGAAAAGTAATCGCATAAACCTAAAGTAAGATATCAACACATGAACATAAGAGATATATGGAGAACCCTTATGGGGGATAAAACCTGTTAAAACATATCTTCGAATACAATCCTATAAAACCATGAATTAAGATTTAGTGAGGCACCAACCCTACAAGAAGCACCAATCCCTCACTAGTCAAGCACTAACTCAGTTAGGCATTTAGAAAGCTAAAAATTTCAAAGATTCACCCACTCCCTAAGTGACCCAAAATCAACTCATCCACTTATAGAACATTTTTTCAAGCACTAACTTGCAAGGAAGCTCCCACTCCCTCTTGATAAAGCACTAACTTAGCCAAGACCAACTTGATCTCTTTCACAACACCTTGTTTCTCAACCAACAGATGGTGACCTCTTCTTCAGCTCTCTATCTACTCTATCTACTATCATACATAAAGAAAACATATTTTATTAAACTCTAATGGCCTATAAATCAACACAATATCACTCCATCACTCTCAAACTACCTCTTCAAACAATCAAATCTGCCCTTCCTCTACTTCACTCAAATAACCCTCATATGGCTTGATTAGGTCATATGACCTTTCTCATCATACTTAGAACTTATGATGGATGTTAATGAATGATATTTTACTCACATATGAATGTATAAATGACCTATTTATTCTCTTCAAGGTGTTATTTTATTCGCTTTCACTCTCAGTACCTTCACTTGCACATATAGGCCTATTATGCCTTCTTTTTATACTTGACTCTTTCTCTCACCCATCTTGGTCAGCAAAACATCTCTAAATAATTTTAAAACCCTTGTAATAGGTCAATACACATGTTTAACAATTTAAACACCCAATACATAGGTCTGTAATTACTCAAAAGGACCAAAATCACCATTAGGCCTAATAGAGTTCTAATGTAATTAGGCCTTCTCATGGCACACGTTTCACCTTGACCAATTTGGAACATTTTAATCCTCCTCACATGAATGAAACATTTAAAACAAACTTAATTTTTAACCCTTATAATATCACCTTGGTTCCCCAACATCATTTATCTTATTTGAATCCTTGAACCACGCCATTAGCCTACTCATAATTATCCCTTTTCACTACTAGAAAGTTTGTCTTAAGAATATGAGGCATACAGTCAACATTGCCAAATAAAACAATGAAAACATCACATTTATATAACCTAAATTACCTCATATTAATCATAATGTATATTATACTACACCATATAGGTCAAAAGACCTCAAACTAATCACTTGCATATGCTCACTTAGAACTGCACATAGGCCTTAAGAACCCAATTAAAAGCCTTTGACATTTGACACATTCATAGGAGTTTATAATGAATAAAATTATGTTAAAATTAACCTATCAGACCTATATAAAACATTAATGTGAATTATATTATTAAATTCTATGCAAAAAGACTCTGGAACATCATTCTCACTCATACATAGAAAACTGCTTGTAGCTCCAAAAACACAATCATAAAAACCAAGTTTTAGAACACATGTGGGAACACTTTTATGATATTATAATGGGTTTAAATGATAATTAATAATATTTATAAATATTATTATTATTATTATTTTATATATATATATATTACAAGTTTCATGATCAATATTGGTCTTACAAACCAATCTCATGTTTTCATCCTACACAAACCTCACTGAGTTAGACAGGGCACTTTGAGAACAACTATTTACTTGTATATGAGCATCACAAAAACTTATATTCAAGGTGAAAAGGATATATAGGTATTTAATAATGAACCCATTCATTTTTATCCATCCCTAATCCATTTGAACCCATCCCTAATCTCATTCTCACTACTACCTAGTTTTCTAACTATCTTCCTCATTAAGCCTATTTAGCAATAGGTCAAATTTCATGACCAGATTAGCATATTTAAAGCATGAAACCTCATTAAAAACTTACATGGGCACAAAATAAAAGTATCACACATCATCCTCTAATAATTTTCATGATCTGACCTGGTCAACCCTTCCTACTACATCAAAATTTTGAGAAATGAGGGTTTCATGTAGCTTCCACTCACTCTTCTAACAAACTGATGCCACTTGGAGAAACTTGGTAGAGTATTATATATTTTAAGAACATAAAAAATGTTAAAAAAATACATTCTAAGTTATTTATAATAATATCTTTCCTATCGAGTCATAATGAGGGTTTTAGGAGGGTTCAGATTGCCTTTCATTCTTAGTAATCGTTCATAAAGGATTGCCCCTCAAATCCAAACCCAATGCTATAAAATTAAAGATAAGAACCTTCCCTAAATTTTATTAACTACTAAATATCTCATGAAAATGTTTAATGTGCCAATGAGCATAAAAAATTCCTTCTCATGCCTTTAACACCCCATTCTATGCACATAGAAAGACCTCAACACCAAATTTCATGATTTCTCCTTCAGGTTATGACTTCAAACTTGGTCAGTAAACTTGAAAAAACCTATTACACCTATTATAATTATCTCAATATATTTTTCATATTTGGAAATGAACTTGTCCCCTCATTAGGCCACACTAGATATCTTTGCACACTAGGCCTTGAAATGTCAGTCATACTTAGACCATGATCACGATACTTCATTCTGCCACATAGGGTGTTAAGATTAGGTCCATGAGAATATATTAGTTCCATGAGAAGACCACTAAATAAAAACTTGCCTCTTTGGCTCACTTTGAGATTCATGTGACTAACTCAACACCTTTCTCACATACTTTAATACTATAATGTACAACTAAAGTACATATACATCCATATCATCACCATCATTCCTTTGGTACCTTTATACTAGGATGAAGTGCAAGAGGATGCCTTTGAGACCTTTAAGCTCAGATTGGCTAGTGCACCTATCATACAGCTCCCTAACTGGACAACATTTTTTCATGTTCATGTCGACACTTCTAGATCTATGATTAGTGTAATCTTGGTGCAACCTAGTGAAGGCAAAATGGGTCATCCCATCTCTTTCACCAATAGGAAGTTGACCTCACCAAATCATAATTATACAACCAAGAAGTGTGAGGCAATCACCATGGTCTATGCCTTGTAAAAATTTAGATAATATTTGTTGACAACCCCAATCATCTTTTTCACTGATCATGAGGTTCTAAATTACCTTGTGAGTAAGCTTATTTTACATGAGTGCATATGCAAATGGATAGTTCTATTCTAAAAGTTATTTTTATCCATTGTGGTTAAGCCTAAAAAATAAAACTTGGGGATAGACAATTTATCTGGCATTAGTTTTAATGATGCGATGGTGTTGATTGAATATGACATGTTGGATGTACAAATTTATAGAGTCTAACACATCCACAAGTATTTGATAGAGATTGATGCCTTTCTAATGTCTAAATTTTCAACCCAAACTATGACAAATAAGGAGAATAAATAGTTAGTAGTTCACACTACCCCCTTTCAATTCATCAGTGGAGAATTATATAAGATAAGTAGAGATGAAGTGTTGTACTAATGTGTCATGGAACATGAAATAGGCTCCATCTTGTAAGAGGTGCATGAATGCATAACAGGAGGACATTACACTAGAGACATAATGGCAAGAAAAGTATTACAATCAAGATTATGGTGGCCAAGATTATTCCAAGATGTGAAGAACTACTCCAAGGCATGTGATATATGTCAATGCACAATGAAACCTAACCATTGGGATGAGATGTCACTCATCCCATCCTTGCCTAAGTGCCTTTTGAGAAATGGGCCATTGATTTTGTTGGGATGATAACTCTTACAACACAATGTAAAAGTGTAAAATATATCCTAGTGGCCATAGATTATTTCATGAAGTAGGCCAAGGATGCACCACTAAAGGACTACATAGTCACCATAGCTATGCACTTCATCTGGGAAACATAATAAGCTAATACAAGTGCCCACTTAGTCTAAATATCAATAGGATCACTCACTTTATCAATGAAATGGTGAGTATCCTTTTGGCTGAGTATATGGTAGCACACCACAAAATGACCCCTATCATCTATAAGCAAACAACATAGCTAAGGCATTTCATAAAATACTAGAAATGTGCATCACAAAAATATATGACATTGGTCGCAAGGATTGGGATGATTGAGTATCGATAGTGATATGGGTATATCACATAACCTACAAGTGCCTAAACAAGGCTACACCATTTCAACTAGTGTTTGGCACTAAGTGAATCCTATCGATAGATTTCTTGGTGCCATCATTATGCATCACATGTATTAGTTGGTTAGATGACCAAGACTCCCTGAACACAACACTAGAGGACTTGGAACACCTAGATGAGTCATGCACCTAAGTAAAGTAGAGCCAATAAATAGAAAAGGAGTACCCGAAGCTTTGGCATAATAAGCATATAAAGAATAAGGTGCTAGTAGAAGGAGCACTTGTTTTGCTCTATGACTCCAAGTATTTCAAGTGACCAAGAAAATTGTAGCTAATATGGATGGGTCCCTATATCATCCACCACATATTAGATACAAGCACATGCAAGTTGCACACATTGACTGGTAAAATGCTCCATGGGTATTTCTATGTAAATAGGCTAAAGCCATATCAATAATAGGATAGATATGATGCCATAAATACATTGACTTATTGGTAGCCAGTTGGTATGAGTTGAGCTAACCAAAAGAATGTTTGGGGCAAGCTGAACAGTTCCTTTTTGCTTTGTTGTCTTTAGGCAGTAGTGTAAAGAGTTTAGAAGTGGCATTTTAAAGCCACCAAGAAAGTCTTCTAACACTTCATTCATAATTATAGCCAAGTGGGTTGAGCACTTACACTTTCTAGGTGCCTGAGGCTAGACACCTAAGTTTTGGATTTATGCAAATTGTTAGCATTAGATAAGGGAAGCACACTAAACCACCATGCACTAGATCCTAGGGATAGGGCACTTTTAATCGTTGGGTAGAGGTTCTTTTAGCCTTTCACACATAATTCCAATTGAGTGAGTCAAGCTCTTGCACTTTCTAAAAGCACCTGAGGCTAGACATCTAAGTGGTGGGTGCATGAAACTCACTAAACTAATGAATAATATACACAAAATTCATCTGCATAAGAGATAGGTTATAGAGCCTTTAGAGGTCTAAGAAGGAACTACTCTAGTGCTTCCACACATAATTCTAGTTAGGGGAGTTGAACCTATTTGCTTTCTAAGCACCTAGGGATAGACACCTAAGTTTATGGGTGTAAAGAGGTTGCTAGACCTAGTAGAAATAGGAACCAAGTGAAGATACACAACATGATCATATGTAATATAAAGTGAAGATGCACAATATAATCATGTGTAAGAGGAATGGAAAGAGAGAATCAAGTGTTGGAGGACCAGTGCAAGGGATTTGAATGGGGTAGGATAGGCCAAGGCATGGATGAAGTGTAAGAAACCAACCAAGTTAGATAAATGCACTTGAAAATGAATCACAATAAGAAGAGAAGATGGAATCATATAGGCTAAATCACATAGATGTGAGGCACTGAGCCTAGGTTACCATATTTAATGGAAAATCATCTAAGATAGTTGACATTAACCCAGATTTGAGTCAAAAGTGACCATTCAAACCACAAGTCACTTCACTAAAATATCATTAGGAGTATTGAATACGGTGGTGGTAGAGGATTTTTGTGGATTTTATTGAATTTCATGGGGTTTAAAAAATCTAGATGCCATCATGCCATTAATGTACTAACATTAAAGATGGTAGATGCAAATAGGGTATAAAATGTCACTTGGTAGATTGGTTTTTGTTACAACCTTTATGTAAACTTGAGATGTCAATAAAACTAGAGTGAACTAATGAACCAGAGAGCCAAAGCATAAAAACCCTACTAGATTAATAATTTGAGCACCCCCAAACATCTAGAGTGAATGATTGGGAAGCTGGAGAAATTTTGCTCATAATGAGATTAGTGTAGAGAGGTGTAAAAAGAGTTTTTTGTAGGAACCAGTCAGTGAAAAAGTGAATTGCCACCAAAAGACACCATTAATGGGTCATGAAGCTCAAAATTTAAAGGTATAGTTGTAGGTCTCATGACTGTGAAGCACCAAAAACCATTTGAGGTTTCAGTAGACCTAACCTACCATGCTTCAAGACTAGTAGGTTTAAGATAGGTAAGAAGCAAAAGGGAAAAATTACATAGAAATAAAGTCTAAAGTACTCATGCATAGTGGTATAAGAAACCCCTACAAGAACATTAGTGTTGATGGTAGAAGGATTCAATGTCACGCAAATTGACCCTAAAGCCCTAACAAAGATATACTATCAAGTCATCCAATTTCCCCTAGAAGTCCTAGTAGGGGAAAATTGGGATTCTTTTGTGCATACCTTTTATATAAAAGAGTATAACCATCATACTTATAGCTATGTGAAAGACCTGACATCAGATTGGATGGTGGATATAGGGAGAAAGATGAAACAAGACACAAAGATATTTGATGTCACAATTTGGGATAGATTGATAGCCTCCAACACAACTCAATTGTATGAGTTTCCATTCTTTGGGAAACCAAAATAACTCATTCAATTACTTTTGTAAAGCATTAATTGTGACCATATATACTCTGTGGGGAAGATCATGAGGATATATTCACACCTCATTGGAAGGATAATCAGGCTCCCAAATGACAAAAAGGGCATCCATGAGATGATGAATGATGATAAAGAGGTGGAGTACATGGAAAAGCTATTAAGTTACTATAATTGGGATTCACATTCCCCATCAAAGATTTCATGGGCCCCATAATGAGGGATACCTTGTGCCTCATGATCTCAAAACTTTACCCTAGTGATCATTGGACTGACATAACAAAAACTTTCCTCTACATCACATACCATATGGTACAGGGCATGAAGTTCAACATTTCCAAATTTATTACTGAGGAAATTATGAAGAACATGTTATAATGCCACACAAAAAAGGGGACCTTCAGGTGGGGGTCCATTCCAATCTTGATAGTCACGAAGTAAATTAGCATACCGGATGGGACAAGGATAATCTCTAGGTCTTTCCAGAGCATAATGACTCCCTAGTGTAGAAATATAAGGATTTCACTTACCCTAGTTCCTTCAATGCAAAATATAAGGTGTACATGATGAGATGATATAAGAAATATATATATTCATTCAAGATCAAGTGGCACAACCCCTAGGATCTCCCCAAGAGCATGTATGGGATGACAACCTTTGTTGTTATGAAATATTTTTCATAGTTTATCTAGTGCTACTTAATGGTAAAAAGTCCAACTTGTTAAATCTCCCATATGCTTTTTTAGCCAATTATTTTAGGTATGCATTTAGGAGGATCCCCAAGGCACAAAAATTGGATATTCTAGTGAAGGAACTGGATATGGAGAGAAATAGTTTGCGGTGCTAATTTGTATGCCCATATGAGAAGGGAACAAGAGAGAACAAGGATGACTTGGATCACATTGACATCCAATCTCTCTAATAAGTGACCATGATAGGGTACATCCATAGGATTTACTATGAGATGAAGCCATAGAGAAAGGGCCCTAGCATCAACTATACCAATAACCCTCCCATCATGATCAGTGATGAAAGAACACCGATACCATTAAAAATTAGGAAGTAAACCAAGAAGAAGAAAGGTAAGATATGAAGAAATAAAAGAGTGCATAATTTTTAAGATATCCTTAGGTGATGAATCCTCTCCATCAACCCTAACAAAGAACCACATGAAGTTTGCATTGAAGACTTCTCTGGTCTCAAAGGAGAAGAAAAAAAAGCCAAAGTTCCCATCTGTGATGCCCACTATCACCCTAGTAGGCATAGAGGCATATGAGGAATTAGAGGAGGAGGTGGAGCTGGGGATGGGTTTTTATATCATGCCTAAAGAAAACTCCTCATATAGTGAGGAAACTTCCTCTCCACCCCAAAGTGAAGAGGCAAGGTAGGAACAGGATTGGAAGAAGCTTGGCCTTAGTAACACACATATCTAGAAGGTGCAGGCACTATAGAAGAAAGAAGAAATGAGAAGGGCCAATAGGATGGAGGAAGATCCCAACATGGAAAAAATACAATCTCTCTAAGGTGGCACTGCTATCATTCTTGGAAAAGCAAGACCATCAAGCAAGCCTACTGATGAAATTATAACATAGACTCCGTATGATGAAGAGGAATTGAGGCACAAATGGAAGAAGATGGGCCTTGCTCAAGATCATATTGAAGTAGCACAAGAGTTACACTACAAGAGAAAGGCCATGAGGGCCAAGGCCATGACTCGATCATAAATTGATAAAGTAGAGGCTGAGGAGATAAGGGTCAAAGAATAAAAAACTACCAAGATCATGAAAAAGAGGAAGGCATAAATAAAAAAGGCCTAGAAGGAGAAGGCCAAGAAGCAAAAAGAAGAGAAGAAGGTTGTTGTAGGTGTAGAACTTGTTAAATACAAAATAATAGAGGTGCCTAACACCCATACTAACCCAGTAGAAGAAGCTATAGAATAGGTGCACCCTAGTACTAAAGGGGCACCTAGAGATGAACAAGGTGATGTTGGTTCCTTAAAGAAATAAATAAAAGAAGAATAAGAAGTAGATGAAGGGGAAATTTGTGAAGAAGAATAAGTGGATGAAGGGGAATAGTTAGAAGAAGAAGAACCCCTATAGGAAAGAGAAGAGGAAGAAGGCACCAAAGAGGATGATAGTGCAAGCAAATAGGAGTAGGAGTAGAAGAAGCTAGCCATTGAGAAAGAAGAATTTGAGCCAAGCTACTAAGAAAAGGCATAGAAGGGGTTTACCATAGATGAGGACTTATACATGTTAGAATACATTCCCTCTAGAGCTGAAATAACATTAACACACCATCAAGTATCATTTGCACTTGACTACTGCATGGATGAGCCTCATTTCAAGGTACCAACCAAGGTAATACAAAGTGCTAAAAATCCAAAAGAGGGGCACAACTATTAATTGGTCAACCCTTAGGATATGAACCCAGTAAGGTCAACTAATGCCCTCTTTAAGATAGCCTTCAAGGTAGCACAAAATAGCATCATTAACAATGTTTGTCTCACCAAATAGAAAGATATTACACTTAAGGAAAAAACCCAATGTCATGAAGCTCAAGCTCAAGCACTTGGTCAAGTACATTGAGGAATTAGGGCCATCTTTTTTGGATGGTATTGACACTTCCAATCTATCCAAATTTCATAAGGTGTGTGTGATGGTCTAAAAAAGGCTCCCTCAAATGAAGCCAGTGTAGGAAGAGGAAGAAGACCCTTGCAAAGACCTAAAGAAAGCTCAACAAAAAGCTCAATGAGTTAGAGGACCTCTTCTCAAGGCTAGAGGAGTGTGTAGATTATGTTGATGTCATCTTTTACACCCAAGCATCAGTAATATAAATATGCCTCTAAAATGTGAAAGGGGAGAATGATGCATTGATGAAATAAGATTTCACTATCAGTAGGGCCAAGCGCACATATATAATGGCACAGATAAACACATTGAGCACCCAATTGAAGACCCTAGAGTAACACTTGGAGGAACTCTTCTACACATTATAGATAAAGGTGATTGAGTAGGGATCCATCCTAGATGGTAAGGGCTAAAAGACAAAGAAAAGGCTAGAGGCCTTCTATAAGGAACTAGATAACACTGATGTGCTCACACTTGAGGCTACCTCTATAGAGATTGATAGTGTCATCAGAGAAATCAATCTTGTGATCCAAGGCTTCAAAGACTTCAAGATAGAATTGCAGCAAAGCATGCCCAAATTTTGCACAACCAAGGTCCTAAAAGGATAGTATGAGGGCAGACTAACATTTTTTTATGGGGTAATATTGGGCCCCATTTAATTCTAAATAGTGGATCCATGCCAACTCAATAAACATCTAGACGTGAGGTAATCATGATGAGTGGTTGTTATTTTGTCTTCTAGTGGTACCAACTAATTGGTGGTTAACAAATCCACGTAGCATTGGGAAGCAATTGTATGGGTTAAAAACTACATATTAAAGACAAAGTCTAGTAGAGGTGATAGGATGTGTACCTCCATCACTAGCTTAGTAATTAGCATACCCCATTCCCCATGAACCTAGGATGCTCTAAAGCCTATAAAAGGAAGTTGAGTTCAACTAAAAGGAGGAGGAGAACTAGAATAGTAAATCTTTGATGAATTAATGATGGATATTTTCCATTAGAAGATAGAAGTAGTTCAAGATGATTGTAAATCTCCCTTTTGTAGGGACCAATCTTGCATGTGATCTTCTAGGCCTGTAATAGCTTTAGTCAACCTTATGCTTAGTTTATATAGATTATGCATGTATAATTTAATATATTAATGAAGAATGCTTTGTGTAAATAGATAATGGACTAATGTTTAATCCTTTGAATGTTTATTGAGTGCATGTTATGTTATATCAAATGTGTGATTGAGTCCTCATGAGCTTTCAACCTAGTGTGTTCATGGTAGGCCTGTGGATGACAATAATAAATATGTTAAGTGTGGTTAAGACCTTATCTCATGAATGAAACCCGTGTCTAAATAAAAGACCTTGCCTAAGTCCCCTAACCATTTACCCAATTGGCCCTCAAGCATTTGAATACCATTGAGCCTATGACACCCAAGGCTTGCACCTATAAATGCCCAACCATCATTGTGCTAACCCAAGCCCCTTCAAGAGTTGAGTTAAACCATGGCATAACTAGCCCAACACAGAGATCAATCCCTTTTTTGCTATGCTTTGGGTGAGAACATGAGTCTTGTACCTTATGTATATGGATGCTAACATAGTTGAGTGATAAATGTTGAGAACTATAGTAATCATTAAGGCCTTGGCCCCCTTTAAACATGCCTAGATCTAACCTAGATAGCTAGGTAGGTACATGACTAGGCCATGACACAAAAGGCATACTTTACTACAACAATCCTAGACCAATAATAAGGACAACAAGCATTTCCCTTGCTAACACAATGCAATGTAACATGGTCTCAATTGCATTTCCTCTCAATTATAATAAAAAACCTCATCTAGATAGTACATAAATCCTTACTAAGGTACTAGACCAAATGGGCCTTATGCAAGCTACCAATAGCAACCAAATGCAAAGTCATCTTTTGAAAATCAAAAATCAACCTCAACAAGTTGATTGGAATCAACCCATTCAACATTTTGCACCTCCTCTTCCCAATAATTTTAATAGAAAGATCATTCTCCAACCTCTTATTAGCAATAAAATGTTTGAAAGTCTCGAAAGTGAACCTATAGCTCCCTAGATTGTTTCCACGGATATTGGAGGTCCCTATCTAAAGATAACATATGATGGGACTATTGATCCTACCTTTCACCTTAAATAATTTAGTAATATCTAGAAATAATGGATTCAAACTAATAATAAATCAAATATTGAACTTCTATTTAAAATTCTAGTCGAAGTTATGTTAGAATGGTATAATCAACTCCATATCCCCATAATTAGAAATCTAGAATGCCTAGTTAATGTTTTAGTCAAATAATTTCAATATCATAATCTTCTCAAAAATAGCCTTGGTAAATTTTTCAATACCAAGCTAAAGAATCTACCCATAATTTCATCAAACAATGAAAGTCTTTGGCCTATAACTTGGATCATGTCATGAGTGATGAATATATTTTTAAACTTTTCATTACTGATCTAAAAATTCTGCTTCAATATAAAAAATAGGGTCCTCTCTTAATACTTTGGAATAATCCTTGGATCAAAGCTAAAATATAATATTACCTTATGAACTTGTTTGAATCTTCTCAAAATGTTAGTGAGGAATCTTTCCAAAATTTAACAAACACAACCAACACCAACACTTGAGTAAACCTACCCAACCTAAGCTAGAAATATCTTCTTCAAATAATAATTCAAACAATGCAAACCATTTTTTCCCTCCCTTGAGTCTTCACAAACTCAAGAAGATGATGTTGTCCTCTAGACCAATGAGTTGTGACCTTTGCAGGTCTCTTCCATCATAGTATAATCCTATAAAAATCCTTGCCCAATTTGCCCTTAATTGTCTCAATTTGTTGCCTTGTAATTTTTTCAAACACTTTGTAAGCAAAGTGCTTCTTGCTAGTTTTTGTCATAGTTTTGATGATTTTTTTGAATTGTGATGGATTAAAGCTTCAAGTGTTTATAAAACAATGCAAGAATGACAATGCTAAGTTATAGATGCAAGAATGACTTATTGTTTTGTTCTTTTCTATGCAATTAGATGAATTCACAATGCAAACTAATCACTAATAGCCAATGGACATTTAGTCAAATAGTTGGCATGAAACCTACTATCTAAATTCAAATGCTCAAAAGATAACTATAAATGACCAGTAAGTTGTGATTCTTATTTGTATTGATGATTTGATATAATGTTCCACTAGTATAGCCAAGACTCTTGGCATAACAAGAATTACAATTATATGGTATGATGGTATGAAGGATGCACACCTATAGCTGCAAATATAAACTATACTAAAGGATGAATTGTATTCAATGAACCCTAGTGGGATTGAGGTGCCCTTGAGAATAGATGAAGGATCAAGCAATTTCCTAGTGAAAGGATGATCTCCCAAGCCAAATCAAATTTTCCAAACCAACTTCCCCTATTCTAGTCTAATCTTAAATTTAAAATAATATGTAATGAATATGCGCTGCCTCAAGCATCTAATATCATCTCCATGCTCCAAGCAAGTGGGCACACTAATCCAAGTAGAGAATCGATGCAAAATGGAACCCACACAAGCAAAAACATCCCTCCTAATGGCATCCTTCCTTGACTATAAATATCTAATTTTTATATCAGATTTCTCTACAATGCAATCTAATCTCTTAACCAAGGAAAATCAATGTCAAGATATATAAAAACCAACACCAAAAGATAGCTATATAACCTCCACAAATTCACCAAATCGATTTCTCCAAAATTGGCCAATGGCCACAAATTTTGCTCCAATTGAGATGACTAAAATATCACCTCCAAAATGCAACCCTTCAAGAGATATTTCACTCCCTCAGTTATGCTATCAATGGGAGTTATCATTCTCAAAGACAAATTGATTCACTGCAAGAAACTCTAGGCTCCACCAACATACCACAGCAAAGACAACATCAAATCAGGATAATTTATAATGCCAGCCCACACCTCCCTTTATACTCTTCTTTTTCCTTCATTTGGGAATCTTTTAGAAACATTATAATATTTTATTATTATTATTCCCTTTTAATATATTATATTTTCACTTTAATATAAAATAATGAATTATATCATAAAGTACAAATATAACATCATCTTGTAACAGGAGGTTTCTAAAAATAGAAACATTATAATAAATCATTAGAAAACCTCCAGAATATGTCAAAACTTCCCCAAAGAAACCAATTGCCATTTGGGTAATTATGGAGAGGACCCTCAAACCATGCCGTATTAGCCTATGAGGGCCACTGATAGGTTAATCATGTTGAAAGTACAATGTCTAACTAGAAAGGTACATTATAAATCTTAATAAGTTTTGTTGGTGGCATGCTATTATAGGTCATTCTCATGACCATTATCACTATATTAAAAAACTCGATTCTAATTTCATGTTAGGTGAACACTTCAACTATGAATCCATCTCTTAAGAGTGTTATACAGAATATCTCAAAGCTTCCCAAGCTCAATCAAACCAATCAAATAATAATGAATCTCAACATCAACATCAAAAGTCTCAAAACAAACCCTCCAAGTCCATTAATCCTCACACCACACCTATAAACAACTTCTTAAGTGTTATTGATGCCATTTATGACTAATGTTACACAAACTCTCCATTAATTATTGCAATGAAGATTAACTCCTCAATTCATGAAGAGTGGCTAGTTCACATGCCTAACACAAAATGAATTGTAGGTCATGATTGTAGACACTAGAAAATTGCATATGATAATTCTAGTTATCAAAATGCCATAGGATCCCTATCAGATCTTGAGTTTAGTTGATCACCTAGTTAACTAACTCATAAACTTACTAACTTAACATTTAACCAAACCTTTTAACCCCTTTCTTTCACCCCTTTACCCTTAGACACTCGATCATCGAAGGTTAGCCTAACTGTCGATGGTTAGCCTGACCGTCAATGGTCAGGTCCTCACCTCCTCAACTTCTTAACACATCAATAGCTATGTGTGAGATAATGAGGCACCATTTAATATATTCACCTTATGCAATGCTAATGAACTTTCAAGCATCATGATCAACAACATCACCCTCTAGGGAACCTTCCATCCTTAGCATCATCAAAAGATACTCAAACCTCTATCGAATTTGCTTTTGAGGTTAAAGTATCATTACTCTGGAAAAATTGCTTCAGCCTTTAACCACTAACCAACTAGTAAGATATAGGTATATCAATAATTTAAAATTATTATTTCAAATTTCTAACCTCCCTGCCCTGATTAGATCTATCTACACCTTATTTTCTCTCAACTAGATCCTCAAGAAAACCTCTCTCTACTCATCTACCTATTCTACAACTCTTTTTTGATCACCTTCAGAAACCCATAGGTAACCATTGACGGTTAGTAAAACTATCGATGGTCACTCCCAACCAATAATGGTTACCCAACTATTCATGGTCAACTCAACTGTTGATGGTTCACCCAACTGTCGATGGTCACTTTGGCATAAAACAACAACAATTTATTTTCAATCCCTTACCCCCAACCAAACCTACCCTTTTATGTTCCTACCTATTCACAAACACCTCCTTGATTTTATGAACATAACTTCATCCACTTTAACATAAGTATTGACCCTCTTTTGCTATATTTAATCATTTTATTTATCTAGAATCTACTCACTTTCTTGTATTGCATGCATTTACTTTAATTTTATTGAATGCAAGTACCTTTTGTTTAGTCTATATCAACTTAATTATTATTAATAGTGGATTGACATCCTCCTAACAAATGTATGCTTCTTGGACCTAGCTCACGTTAGGTAATCTACTTAACTATTTTGCTAACAACCCTTTTTGTTAGTGTGTTCTTATTTGCAGGTTATTCCTTCCTAGCCAAAGAGGAGTTCTCCATCATCATCTGGATTACATGTGCATCACCAACTAGGTATTTCTACCACACCCTTATTACTAGTTTTTTATCTTCTTCCAAAATTAAGAAGTGAACAAAAATTAAGAGAAACAATTTAGCACACCCGATGGGACCCTAACATCATCTAGGTGCCCCTTTATTTCTTCCTTTATTCTATGCTCATCAAATACAATTTGAAATTTCTTTTGGTATAAAATAAACCCATTGCATTACATTGATTACTTGCTTATTTTAGTTCATCTAGTAACTTAAAAGGCAAAGTAATTAATCATAGTTTTCACTCTTGTTATCACACACCTATCCAAATCACATAATCAATCAACACATCAATACATACTTAAGACAAGGTCTGACTAGGATTTGATCACCTAGTGGTAAACCTTACCCTTTTTCGGTAATCCTACTTGGAGGTCATTACTAAGGGGAGAACCAACTCAGCTCTCTAGTTGAGTATAAACTCTAAAATTCAATATATCTTGGCTTAGCACCTGACACCCTTATCATTGTGGTGTGTGAAATGATGAGGTAGACCCCAATACTAAGCCATGTACTGAAGATCAATACAGATTTATCTTTTAAGCACCTAAACACAACCTGAAACTAACCATAGATTTCCTCTTTAGTACCTGATCTACAAGCCAAAATTTTTTCTTCATACTTTCTAAGGCATAAGCCAAAATTTATCTAAAAGAATCCTAAGTTTAAATTCACTTTTAGTGTATGAATTGCTCTAAGTTATTTTCATTTGCTTGCCTTTTGTTTGAGGTCTGAGTTTTCATCATTCTTTCCTTATTTTCTCACATGGTCTTTACTAGACAACAATTGAGAAATCAAACCAACCAAAGACCACCTTCCTTTTCCTCTTCCTCCTCTATGGAGTATACTTCAAATGTTTAGGTTTATCCTCCTCATTCTCTTCCTTCTACCATGTCTTGGATAGTTGTTGAGGGTGATGCAAATTTTTCCACATTCCTTGATAACGACCTTATATCCCTTTGACACTACCTTAGTTCCTTATCTCACCATACCCATATTGATTTAGTTCCTCTTACAGATCCACATTTTGGTATGCCTCCTCCTCTTATGTTTGATATTACCTCTAACCAACCTTTGATTATCCAAGCCTCTTCTTCTACCAATATCCCATCCACTACCACCATCGAAACTCAATCCAACATTCCAACTTATAACCAAACCCACCTATAATAACCAACACCTATACTTAAGATCATTTTGTCATTCTTGCTATTTGATCACATATGATGATGCTCTCCTTCTTCGTACCTTCCCCATGTCCCTATTTGGATCAGTCTTAGATTGGTATAGTGCTCTCACCAAGCACTCCATCTTCTCCTTCTCTCAACTAGCCCAAATATTTTTAGATCACTTTTTAGTTAATATATCTACAATTTTTTTTCATTATCAACCTTTACTCCATTAGGTAACTTGATGATGAAGCAATTGCCAATTTTGTATCTAGATGGAGAGGTCTCATTAACTAAAATTATTTATCATTACCCCAACCTAAATTGATTGAACTCTTTTCTTGAGGTTGTGCCAAACATATTGCTCCAACTCTTCAGGTTTAGAATTTTAAAACCTTTGATGAGGCATTTACCATAGCATGTAAAATTAAAATTAAATCCATTGATGAATGGAAATTGAAACTAAGAAACAAGAATTCTAGCTTTAAATCTAATGACCCTTCCTCAACCAAGACTAACAACCCATCCAACCATCCCAACACCAATACAAAGGCAACCACAAATATATCTATCTTAAAATTCACTCCACCGACAATCATCAACCAACAAAATCAAACCAATTCTTCTAACCCATCAAACCAAGAAACTCACAACCAAAATCAACCCACTCCAAAGTAATATACTCCCATAGGGGAATCATATGCTTTAGTTTTGGATAAACTACTTAAAGTTAACCTCACCCAATTTTCACCTATCAAACCACCCTAACAATTTGATGCTTAGATAATCCCAATGCACCTCCAAACAAATCATTAGACATCTTCCAAAAACCTTTTCCTAACCATGCACCTTCCACCAACCATGACAACAACCAACCAAAATCATTTCACATTCATGAGGTACACATGGTTAATGTTGTTATCATTGAACTTATTATTGAAGAAACCATTACCTCAACTACCTCTTCTTCCATCCCACTTATTGAAGTGGTGAAATCCTCTTATTTTCCTTTAGAAAACTAAACAAAGGAAGAAACCCCCTCTCTTTAAATGGAAGAAACCATTAACTCACACACCTCTCCTTTGATAGAAATACCAAAGGATCCAACCATTACATCAACCACTCCTTCTGCCAATCCACTTATGGAAGTGATGGAATCACTAATCTTTCCATTGGACATCCAAATAAAGGAAGTAACCACCTCCTTTTCCATATCTAAATAAACCACACCCTCCTTACCTACCATAGAACCCACCACTCCTCCTTTGAAAACCACTCTAAAGGAAGAGATCATCTCCTTTATTCCTTCCCTAGAAACACCACCTTCCTTAACCATCGAACCTTCCACCCAAGACAAAGGTGAAATAACTATTCCTTCATCTCAACCTATGGGTTTAATATTTGAAACCAATAGCCAATGAATCAAACCCAGCTATAAACATTTTTATAGATTGGTCTAAAATCTATAGTTTACTTCTCAACCCAATCTAGATAGAGTCACCTTTTGGCACCGTCTTGGGCTACCTTACCAAAACAAACATGAACCTTTAACCTCACTTACATTAACCCTCAAACATATCATTACCTCAACCCCATCTTTAGATACTTATTCCTCTAAAACCATAGGGGACCCATCTAACCCACCTCAATCTAAAATTACTAAATCACCCTAAACCTCTTTGACCAAACCCATCAAGAATATAGGAATACTTCCTACCCCTAGTTTGGCTTATCCATATTTAAGTTAGAATTGACCCCATCAATTCCACCCAAGAAACCTTTGACTAAACCTATCAAAAAAGTGGAACCGTCCAAACTATCTATAACTAGACACATACCACCCCCTTCTCTTCTACCTTCAATTTTAGGACCCCATCCATTTAATATCTTAGTTAATTATTCCTCCTCTAGGAAACATTTTCCTTTCATTTTACCTACACCTACCTCCACCAAAACAGTAAAATCCCCATCATTCTTGACTAATCTAGCTACCTATACCTTGCCACCTATCACCAAATATTTACCCTTCACCTCTAAATCTTCCACCTCCAAACCAACCATAATTAAACAATCTCGAATGAAATCACCTACCAAAACCATCCCACCACTTCCAAATTTTGTGGTAAATCCTACTCTTAAGAAGGCTCCCACTCCTAAAACCAAAAACCCAACACCCTCAACACCTTTGATAGAATCTTATTCTACCATTCTATAAAGGTTGTTGCAAACCTTATTCTATAACTTTACCACCCATCAAACCTTTCGACCCTTCACGTCTTAAACTAGCATGGTTTAATGACAATTTGTTTTGCCTATACCATAAGACACCAGGACATGATATAGAGAATTGCAAAGCTCTCCAAACACTTATTCATAACCTTTTGGATGAGGATGATCTATTATTGGATGAACGTCCTTTGAACCTTCAATATACTCAAATACCAATCCGACCTACCCAATTACAGATCCAACCTACCCAATATTTACCTAATCCCCCATTCTCACCTAAAAGTGAGGAGGAATTGAAGCAACAATCCAAACCAACATTTCCTCTTATCCACACCATTCATATGGTTACCCGATCTCGAGCCCAACAGAAAGATAAGGGAAAAGATAAAGTGTCCATACCATGGACTTATCCTTAAAACTCTCAACCTCCCAATGAAAGCCAAACACCTTCACTTTCACCATTACCAAAACCTAAAGTATCCATCTTGGGTGCCTCTCCTTCCAACCCTTATGAATCCATTTAGTATGTAGTATTGAAACAACTTCACCAAACTCTAGTGAAAATGAGCTTATATGAATTAATCAACACCTCAAATTCTCACCGTCAAACATTGATAGAGATATTTCAATCCATAGAGGTTTAAATTGAATATCCTCAACCCCTTACATCCTTTATTGGAGCCCTTCAACTTTCCACATTAGTCACCTTTAAGGATTCTAAAATACATTCTGTACATCCTTAGGATCTTGATCCTCCCCTCTTTATCACGGCATACATCAACTAAATCCATATCAATAGGGTGATGATTTATGGAGGGGATAGTATCAATATTATCTCCTCCCATGCCTATGACCAGCTTGATTTTCCCAAGAACATCATGTGTGAAACTACAATGGTCCTTCATTCTTTCAATGACACTATGGCCACAACCTTGGGGGTAGTTGTTCTCCATATTTTCTTGGGACTTCATACCATTCCAAAACTCTTTTATGTTGTAGAGGGTGAGTTCTAATAAAACATTTTACTTGAATGCCCTTGGATCTATGCTATGAGTTATGTCCCTTCCACCTTGCATCATTACATTAAATTTGAGCACAAAGGTCATGTCATCGCCATACCAACTGACCTTAGTCCCTTTTCATCTTATAATATGATGTACAAGCCTAATGATGGTATTCTTTCTTGTCCATCCACCTCACCACCAACTACCAAAAACTCCACCCCTATAATTTATGAAGTTTCAACGAGCTCATCCATCTCTTCTTCATATATCCCCATAGTGGACCCCTTGGAACCCACATTACATCGTCTCTCATTGGGGGAATATCATCTTTTAGCCTTGGATTCTCTCTTTACTCCTCAAGAGTATGGGAACCTCACCCATGATCCTAGTTATGACCTTAACATTAGAACCATTAGCCATTTTAGGTCACCAAATCATTGAACCAACTTCATCTATAGGGGACTCGATCATCCACTTCTTGCTTCCAATACAATCCCTCATATTCTACCATTCACCTCTAACTTTTCATATCTCAATAAACCTGCATTTACTAAAGTGTAACTTTATAGGTGTGCTTAGAAGGGGTTTGGCCTTGGCCTTTTTGAATAAGGACCTCACAAGCTACCCATAATCAAAACTCAAAAATCATGAGTTATTTGGCCTTCGTTTCGTACCACAAGAAGAACCACCTCACCTAAACCCATCGTCACCATCAATGAGGATGTCTCATATTCACCAACCCCATCTTCTTCAAAGTTAAAGGATTCTGATATCATCCCATCTAACTTTTTTTATTAATATCATTAATTTAGGCCCCCTGACCTATCAAAAGGGAAATCAAACTAAACCCTTCCTCTTATCCATCCTGAAATGGTACAAAAGGATTCTCTTACCATCAACACCATCCAACATCAAGATGATGATTTCATTCTCACCTACCTCAGTACGAGGGACACTTTTATCCATAAATATCTTCCTCTTGAGAACCAAACCATGTTGAATGAATCTACCATTGATGTCAACTTGGATACTTAGGATAATCCTTGCATCATCAAGATCGAACAATCCTTGAGTCTCATAGAACAATAGGATTACCCTTCCTTCCTTCATAACTATAGCATAACATTTACTTAGTCTTGTCAAGATATGCCCAAGATTGACCCTTCTATTTCTCTCCATAACATTTTCACCCCTCCTGATGTTAAACCTATCAGGCAAAAACTTTGTAGGATGTACCATTGCATCACTCTCCTTGTAAAAGAGGAACTTCAATGCCTCTTATCTGTTGACTTCATCCAACTCATTAACTATCCTTAATGGGTTTATAACATTATTCTAATTACCAAACCCACAAGAGGACTTTGCCTTTGTATCAAATTTCATGACATTAATCTCACTTGCCTAAATGATGACTTCCCTTTGCCTAGCATTGACCAATTTGTTGATCTTACAATTGGCCATGAGATGTTATCTCTTATGGATGGTTTCTTGGGATATAATTAGATATTGATTGCTCCCAAAGATCAACATAAAACCTCTTTTATCACCCCAAGGGAAGCTTTTTATTATAGAGTCATGCCCTTTAGTCTAAATAATGTTGGCATAAACTATTAGCATGCCATGACCTATATCTTCCATGTCCTCATCTACAAAATTGTTGAGGACTATGTAGATGATCTCCTTTGGAAATATAAATATCATAAGGATCATCTAGATGTTCTCAAAAATCATCTTTAAATGCATCATCCATTTTTATGTCTACCTTAACCCCAAGAAATGTATCTTTGGGGTCCTTTCTAGAAAGCTCCTTCATTTCATTGTCTCCCTTCAAGGAATTAAAGTGGACCCTACCAAAGTTAGAGCAATATTATAAATTCCACCTCTTACCCACCTTAATCAACTCCACATCTTTTAGGGGAAGATCTAATTAATCTAGTATTTCATCTCTCAATTATCAGATAAATGTCAACCTTTTCACCATCTTTTTAAAAAAGACACATCTTTTAAGTGGACTAAAGATTGTCGACAAGCCTTTGATTCACTCAAAGAATACCTTATTTCGTCATCTATCTTGACCCCTCTTAAAGAGGATCAACCCTTATACCTTTACATTTCCACCACTAACCATTCCCTAGGGGCAATGCTCGCTCACCAAGATGACAAAACAAAGAGCAAGATGTCTACTACATAAGCTATATGGTTATAGAGTATGAGACTCAATACACCAATCTAGAGAAACTTTGATTTGTCCCCATATTCATAGCTTCCAAGCTTTGTCACTACATTATTAATCATAAAGCCTACATCATTACTAACACTGACCCACTCAAGTACATGCACTCTAAACCATACCAAAACTAGCATATGGCTAAGTGGCTCATGTTTTTCACTGAGTTTGATTTTGAGTTCCTCCAATAGAATTTGATTAAAGGGAAAGTGATTGATAATAAATTGGATAAAGTTCATGTACCAGATAACCAACCACTTTCTCTTGCATTTCTAGATGAGTTCATTGCAACTCTTTCTTAAGAGGACCCTACCTACCAAATGACCATGTTTTTTTAATGGCTCAAAATTCCAATGTGGTCCCCTCGATGGAAAAACTCTTCCTCTTTCCTTTAAACTTGACTTTGAATGCACCAACAACATGGTTGAGTATGAAGCCCTAGTCATAGGTCTCCAAACTACTCTAGCCTTGGGAGTCAAGACAATCAATATCTTTGACAATTCCTAACTTGTGGTCAACCAAGTCAAGGGATCTTATCGATGTAAAAATGATATCCTACTAAAATACAAATAAATTTTAGACATAATCTTTGCATCGTTTGATCATTATCTTATCCATTCAATTCCATGATCAATTAACAAGTTCATAGATATAATGGCTTTTCTTGCTTCCTAAATCCCATCTCAACCTTCTAACTCTAAAATCTTTGTTGCCATCCACCATTTTATCACCCCATCTTATATGCATTCTAACCTTCCTACCATTTATAATGTAGGTACATCTCCATCAAACATTTGGTACGATCAAACTTTTGATTACCTCAACCTCGATATTGTTCCTTCCAACCTCTTTTGGAATGTCCAAAGAGTCTTTGTTAAGAGTACCTCTCATAATAACATACTAGAGGGAATCCTTTACAAACATGGCTTTGACAACCTCCTTCTCCGTTTCCATCCTAAACATGAAGTTTCCCATGCCATTAAGGAAATGCTTGATAGAATTTGTGGGGGACATTTTAATGGTTTAGTTATCTCTAAATGCATCCTTTGCCTTAGATACTATTGGCTTACCCTTAATCAAGACTGTTTTGATTATGTAAAGAAGTGTGTCAAATGTCAACAACACATTAATTTAAATCACTTAATTTCCCATGGCCTTCAAGTATCCAAATAATTTTAGCCATTCTCACAATGGGACCTTGATCTTATCAAGAAAATCAATCCTCATTCATCACAATAACACCAATCCATCATTATTGCCACTGAGTATTTCACCAAGTGGGTGGAAGACATTCCTCTCATCTATACCAAAGCTAAAAATATTGTCAACTTTATCAACCACCATATCCTCTATTGTTTTGGTGTTCCCTATAATATCATCACTGATAATGGTAAATCTTTAAAGAGCAAGAAAGTCTAAGATCTTTATGATGCATTTGACATTAAGTTAAGATATTCCTCACCTTATTGTCTGTAAGCAAATGGGCAAGTGGAAGGCTCTAATAAAATCCTTAACAAAATGTTAACCAAAGTCGTTAGTGCTTCAGTCAAGATTGGCATTTGCACATCCCCTTCACTTTATGGACCTATTGCACTAGCATTTAAATCTCTACGAATGTTACCCTTTTTTCTCTAGTCGTCAGAGCAGAGGTAGATTTGCCTCTCAATGTCTAGATTCCCTCTCTTCACATATCTTTGCAAGAGATCATTTTTGAGAGCGACTATCATCAAAAATGACTATCATGACTTGAGATACTTAATGAACATCACCTTGCAACATTTAACCATCTTCACATCTATTAAGAGTGAATCAAGCACACCTACAACAAATACCTAAAAGAATGAGAATTCAATATCAGAGACCTCATCTTAAAGGAAAACCAACATGTAACCAATATGGAGAAAAGAAAAAGGGGAAAATTTGTTTTCAATTGGCTTGGACCCTACATCATCACCCATAAGTATGGATCAAGAGCTTATTATTTTTCCTCTTTCGAAGGTAAACCAAAACTTGATCCTTTCTATACTTCACATATGTGTCCTTTCTTTTGTTAAATCAAGAATCAAACTCACTTTTTTGTCTAACTTAATCGCATCCCTTGATTTATGAGATTTTCACCTTCATCTACATATCCCTTTCCCTTTGACGACAACCAATTACAATTTAGAACCATGTGATCAACTGTGACATTTATAACCTAATCCTAAATATGGGTACCACGACTCTACCCATAGCATGGTTCTCATGGATACTTTTTGTCTTTAATGAGATGGAATCCCACGGTCATTGTCTCTCAAACCCCTCCTTTCACCTACCATTAACGTCTTTTTGCTAAAAAAATTTCCCTCATAAAGGAAAACCTCTAAGCCAAAATAGACTTGTCCATGTCTAAAACTAACAAATGAACCACAATTTGGGATACCAAAATATCATTTGAGTCACATATTTCTATCATTGTAGACTGTTCCCTTAAAGGATAGCTGCCCAAAAATCCTCTAAATTGCTTAAAATATATATTGTTTCCTTAAAGGATATCTACCAAAATAAACAAATCCAAACTTAGACTTCTCCCTACAAGGATGGATAAGTCAAATGGGTCAAAAGCAATCATTTGAAGCTTCCCACATTGATCAGCTTCAAAAATCATCAAAAACAAAAACAATAAACAAGCAAACCCTATATCAAAATAAAACAAGCCATCCCAAGAAAGCTACAATCAACTTTCATATCTAGTATTTGTAGACTTTTTGTATCAATTAGTCTACACCTAGCATTAAGACATGGACTTGTCTATTATGATTCTAAGATCACTTACAAAAAAGGGTAAACTAACCCACATATGGTTACCTTACCTATCCACCCATTTATGTTTCACCTATTACCTATCTTCCCTTTATATCATCTATAAATCAAGGGACTATGAGCTTACTTAACACAATGTGATCAAAATACCTTATTTTCAATCAAAAGCATGTTAATGTGAGAGGCTTATTTTCATTAAGTCAATCCAACTTCAATTTTTTTAGGTCCTTGCCAATGAAAGGACATCATACCCTTTTTTTATCAACCTCTCATCATTATTTCATGTAGGTATATATCTCATGATTCTTTTATCTTTCTCCCATATTCAGTTTGTTATCTAAACCTACTTTATGTGCTTTCATTATAACCACCACATCTCATATCTCTAAACAAACAATCAAAACATCATGATCATAAGAGTAATAACCATTATCATTTACCATCAGCATCATAACATTATCCATTAACCACATCATATCTATGAACAAAGCGTTATAAACCATGTCATCATTTTATTTATCATAAACATCACAATAATTCAAAACATCATCGTATATCATTACATCATAAGTAGCCATAATAAAATCATCCATTACATATCCATGATCCTATTTATGAAAAACATCATCATATAACATAATAAAATCAATGTATACATCATGTCATCATATCCATTAATATAACATACATGAACACCTATAAACATCATCACATGCATAAGCTAAAGAGTTAGAATATCATCTCATAGGCATAAACAATCATACCAACATCATCATAAACATCAATAAACATCTGAACATCATCACAAACATCATCATAAACACCAAAAAACATCTGAACATCATCACAAACATCATCATATACATCATGTCTATCAAATAAAGATACATGTAATAATGTATAAACCTCTATCTCATATACATCTTGCATCATCAACATGCAGGTCAATATCAAAATCAAAACATAAAAATCACATATTAGGCCCTTGGGGTACCACTACCACTAGCCCCTCCCTCTCCTCCATCTGGTGCTAGTCCCCCTAATCTACCTCCTTGATTCACTGTAGAGGCCCATTGATCTAAAATCACCACAGCTACCCCACCTGCTAAACTGGCTCTATATTCACCCCATCAAGGCTTCAATAGACACCATTCCAATAATATAGCCTCATAATATCTTAACTCCTCCATGGTGGATAAGTACCATGTCATAGGAATCATATTAGGTCCTCCTGCTAGTCCTCTTACTAGTGTTATTGCCGATCCTACCCTCTGTCTCAAGGTATCTCTATCTTGGGTCACTAAACCAAGATAGATCCTTGCCTAATATCTCTCTCCTATCAAAGTGACAACTTGACCCTATAAAATGACAATTTGGCCTTATAATACAACCACCTATCCCTATAATCCTATGATTTGTGCTTGGGTAGATGCTAGTGCTACATGTGCCTATCCATCCTAGCCACCACCCTGTACTATGCCCCAATAAAATCCACATCCATGGGGTACTAACCCTTATCACTCCATCCAAAATTATCTTTTGCATATAAGCCCTGATACCATGCTACATATCCATTCACCACATTAGCATCATCTATCATCATTCTTGTCGATAGCTCCTCATGATCTAAAACTATGTCTTATGTATATGGCTCTAGAAGTAATAACTTGGAATCCTCTCTCTTATATCTCAAGAACATTGATAGGAATCCTCTACATGAGGCCAAACTACCTCCAAACTTAATTGAATGGGATGATCTTAGTCTTACCATCTCACCTCCCATATATCTATCTCTAGCTCTACAATGATAAAGTGTGTGAATGTAATGGGCCTACCTAAGCTAGCCCACATAAGGCATCCAAACCACATCAGCCATAACTAGACCCTCCAAGGCATCTCAAAACCAATCAATGTCTCTAACACCACCATCGACCCCTATCAATGTATAATCTCCTCGCCATCATAGGAAACTAACTATGTAGTCTGGTAGAGCATAGTTATCCCATGGTAGACCTAAAGGTCTCAACCTCATACTCCCATTAATGGAGCATGAACCCAACATTGATCCCATATCACCTATGTGCTTCAAAGGCCCAAAGCTTCTTATAAATTTGGACTAGTAACACTAGTGCCCACCCAAACACAGTCCTCACCAATAGCATCTCCACCAACACTCTTAATAGCAAATATAAAAATCAATCATTACTCGAATTAGGTAAAGCAAAACATGACACTACCATCATTATCATTATCATTAAACATCAATCCCATAGATCCCTCTGGTATAATTTCTCATATCTAAAACCACCTGCATAATACCTGGCATAGACTCGATCTACTCCATATACCAAATCTATATGTTAATCCCTCTCCTTGCTCTCGATATGATAATTTGGCTCCCCTTGAATGGGTAGTCATGTAATCCTATGATCATCCTCTAGGAGGATGTTGATCTCTCCAATTGGAAATAAAAATGTGTTCATGATCAAGTCCCATCTCTTAATGAGGGTCACTATCATAGCCACATCTCACGGTAGGTATTGATAGTGTACCATGGCCCCTAGGCTGACCTCCTCCATGTGCCTCCACTCATCATAAATCATCTTATTATGAACCTCTACAAAGATCTTATGGACTTGGTCCTTGATCTAGATCTAGTCATAAGCCTGCAAAACCATAGTTAGCACATGTCACCATTGATCATGGCCAAATCAGGCTAATTTATCAACCTACAATCGAGTCTTTTGAACCTATTACCCCTAGTAATCAAACAAACATTTACCTTTATCTACACAAATTTCAACATCAAAATTAAAACCTAAACACTTCTATCACAAACAATTACCCTACTCCACATAACTTTTAGCACTTGCCCTAACCTATCATACTGACATATAATGCCTCTATCACCTAAACTCAACCCACCAACCATCTTAACACTTCATCCTATTAAACCTACATTTAAATGCATTTTTCACCATCTATAACCATTAAATTCTTTTTCATACATATTTTCTACCATTTAAAAACTTTACAAAACTTTTTTTCACTTTTAAATTTAAACCTCACCCCAAAACCCTTCGACCATCGATGGTCCTATAACCCATTTTTTCTTCAGTGTTTAACTACTGATCTTCAAGACAATCATCAATGATCAAGTCAAACTATTGACAGTCACTATGTGTGACCACCGGTGATGAAACCCTAAGCCTTCCCTACCTCAAAATAACAACTAAAATAACAAAAATAACAATCTAAACTACATATTTATATCATATAACCCACCCCAACATAAAACATCAATTAACTTTTAAAACCACCTACTAATTTTTTTAATTCCACCTAAAACCCTAATTGCATAACCCTACCCAAAATAGTCACAAAACCCTATCAAACTGATTTAAACCTACTCAAATTCAACTTCAACACATCAAATCAACTAATGTCAATTCTAAAACTCCCCCAACCTGATTCTTTGATCATTTTCGAGGTCAGATCCCATGTCTAACCACTCATCCATGCCCTCATCCACCCTCCATCTCAGTCAATGATGAATCACCTTAAACACATGCTCAACCAATCACTAATCTACACCTCAGCACGATCAATCCACTCACAGTAAAATGTCAAAATTTAACATTACCAAAGCACAAAATGCAGAGGTCAAACAATTAAAAGTGAAAATGATTTTTCATTTTCACTTTTTATGTTTTGGTATTTTAGGGTTTCCCCTTGATTGTCAATGATCAGGGTGATTGTCTATGGTTGACCCTAAGAACCCCTAACTATCGATGGTTGACCCTATGAACCCCTGACTATGTTAAACTTTTTTAATTTTTAAGCACCCCACCTATGTGTTAAACTTTAGAGATCACCTAATCTCACTTCAACCAAATCTTAAAATTTCAAAGATTACCCTTCTCCAACCAACCATTTGAGCATGTCCACCTTGATGTTAGCCATTTTGGACTTGAATTATTTGCATGTTTTATGATAACCTTGCATTAGTCTTTTGATCATACTAGCCATTTTTTCTATGTTGATCATTTGAATTTTGCACCACCTAGTGAATGACCAGACATTTATGTTTTTTCAAGGGAGCACTTTCTACCTCAGATACCTGTGAAAACACCAACACTATCTAGGAGACTATAGAGTAACCTGATCATCTATGACCAACATTGTGGACTGGTTACCCTATCACTTGTTCTTCTAGAACTGACCTTATTATTACCAACATTGGCAACTTTAGTCTTTTGCATGATCTTGGCTATCATACTTAGTCATATTTTATGTGCATTATTTATGTTTCAAATGCCCAGCCCCTCTGTCACCACCTAGTGACTCACCATCAACTGCTTATCAAACCTTGACTCAATTTTGGTTTTACCTCACTGACTCCTAGTTTGGGGGGAATACCTCTTCCCACACTCAGAGTAATCAGACCTTTGGCCAGTAATCCATTTTTATTTTTTAGCTTGTTAATTCAAATCCACCTAATAAAAAAGGGTAAAATATAGACATTAGAAGACAACACATGATAGTTCTAATTGTCAAAACATCTTAGGATCTCTATCAGGGCCTGAGTTTAGTTGATCACCTATTTAGCTAACTCATCAATTCACTAACTTAACATTTAACCAAACATTTTAACCCCTTTATTTCAACCCTTTATCCCTAGATAATCAATCATCAATAATCAACCTAACCATCAATGGTTATCCTAATCATCGATGATTAGGTCCTCACCTCCTCAACTTTTTAACACATCAACAACTATATGCAAGATAACAAGGCACCATTTAATATATTCACCTTATGCAATGCTAATTAACTTCCAAGCATCATGATCAACAACCTCACCTTTTAGGGAACCTTCCATCCTCCAACTCTATTTTCTTATAAAAGGAGGGGAGTGAAAGGTGAAAATGATCCATGTTCAAGCTATCAAATCTTCTTACACACAGGTATTCAAGTCTTCTAACATTCAATCTTCTTTTAGAAACTTAGCATCAACAAAAGAGACCCAAACCTCTATTAAAGTTGCTTTTGAGGCTAAAGTAATGTTACTTTAGCAAAATTTCTTTAGCCTTGAACCACCAACCAACTATCAATCTATAGGAATATCAGTACTTTAGCACTATTATATGGATTTCTAACCTCTTTGATCTGATCAGATCTATTTGCACCTTATTTTCTCTCCACCAAATTCTCAAAGAACCTTTGTCTACTTATCTACCTATTTTGTAACTCTTTTTTTATTACCTTCAAAAACCCATAGGCAACTGATGCTAGTTAGAAAAACCACCAATGGTTAGCACAATCATAAATGGTCACCCTCAACCATCGACAGTTATCCAACTACCAATGGTCAACTCAATCACTGATGGTCACTATGGTAAAAAATAATTAGTTATTTTCATCCCCTTACCCTCAACCAAACCTAACCTTATATGTTCCTGCCTATCCACAGATGCCTCCTTGATTTTTTGAACCTAACTTCACCCACTTTAGCATAAGTATTGACCCACTTTTTCTATATTTAGCATTTTTTTTGTCTAGCATCTACTTACTTTCTTATATTGCATACATTTACTTTCATGTTATTGAATGTAAGTACCTTTTATTAAGCCCATATCAACTTAATTATTATTAACAATGCATTGGCAACCTCCTAACAAGCGTATGATTCTTAGATCTAGCTCACGTTAAGCAATCCACTTAACTATCTTGTTAATAACTCATTTTGTTAGTGTGTTCTTGTTTGCAGGTTATTCCTTCCTAACCAAAGAGGAGTTCTCCATCATCATCTGGATTACATGCGCATCACCAACCAGGTATTTTTACCACACTTTTATTACTAGTTTCTTATCTTCTTCCAAAATTAATAAATGAGTAAAAAATAAGATAAACAATGTCAATTCTTATCATATCACACACATTCAATTCAAAACAACCATCACAACTTATAGTGCTATTCACATTATTCAAAATATGATTGTCATTGATGTCAAAAGGGGCATTATGAGCATATCATTAATGCTCAAGGATGAATATGGTAATCATGGTGATCCTATAAAATGTCAAAGATGATTAGAATGCTTATGTGCATGAATGGAATTCATTCGGTTCTTCATATTGTCTATCTAGACATTTTGGGTTTACGATGTAAAAAAATGAGAAGGCATTTTGCTAACATCACCATTGCCACGTGTGAATGACTATGGAGGAGTTAGTCACATGGTTGTGATCACATTAGTCCCTAGTTGTCATGCACCAGATTTGAAGACATGTGATGAATCATAGTTGAAGTTGTGGGGATGCAAAGTTAGATACTAAGATAGAATTCACTAAGTTTATATACTTAGCCAATTTTGAAAAAGGGCTAAATAGATCCAATTAATCATATTTATGAGGTCAGCAATTACACACATGGAAGTGTTAAGACAAAATGATCATATGGGTTTGTTTATTTTTTTGCCTTGTTTATATGCGCTAAATCTCAAGTTACATGATGTAGCATGACAAAAGATATGCTTGATTAAAGTAGGGTTCCAAGGCATTTTGATAGTTTTTTCCAACATAGTCAAATTTGTAGTTTTCAAGAAAAAACTCAAAGGCATTTTTATGAAGACATATCTTGCACCTATGGAGGCTTCAGCAACAATTAGATATATGGATGGAATCCCCTATGTGAGAATCATATGCACTAATTTGCAGGTCATGCAAATAAGCATGACAAGAGTTATGCAAGGACAAAGTTGGCCTTCTAGGCATAATTGAGATGGTATCCATACTTAGAAAAAATATACACAAGGGCATGCAAAGTTGTCATGCTTTTATAAAGATCATTTATGGACATTTGCAAAAGAAATAAACAATAGATATGTTATGAGTTTTTCATGAGCATTTTGAATATATAAACTACAGGTTTAATTGAGAATGAATGAGCTTAGAAATGAATTATCTTTACTTTCAAAATGGATAGGGTTTCTCAATAAAAACCTAAGGGTTTAATTCATGGCATCAATAGAAACTTTCTATTTTAATTTTGACTTGGTATAGATGGGAACTGGTAACTTAAGTTATAACTTAAGTCCATGTCATCATTGTGAAACCGGCCCCTCGACTTAGCAATTACTGACTCCGAGCAAGGTTCAAAGGACTTAATATTTCATAAGTCTAATACTTTATATTATGTCTGATCTTGATCAACGGCCCGTGTTTCATTGTACATAGATGATCCAATGAAATGAAACAAAGTCAAATTGTCAAAAGGTGATTCGAGTGAATGCACAAGTGATAAGTGTCATATTCACAAACCTTGTCAGACAGAGACCCAATGAGCAAAATCTTGCTAGAGATAGATATTGAGCTTGTCAGAAGATCTAATGGTGCATGGATGATCATGAAAATGAGATACAATGTAGTGAATGGACTCAAATTTTATAAAGTGCTCAAAATTTAATGACCAAGTCAAGGTAAAATTTGTGCATCTTTGGAGATATAATGACATATGAAAGCTCGTATTAGAAAGATCAAATGGATGCATTTTAAATTTGAGATATTTGAATATGGAACATCAAATCATGGTGCCAAAGGTGAGATCAATGACTGACATTTAAAGTCATATCTAGACAAATGGTCAGTTACAAGAACATGTGGGAACTTGCATATAAACCTATATCTCAACATAGATAATGATATTGATCGATTTAATAGATAAAATATCTATTAAAGAGCATGTGCATCAAAACTTGAATCTAATAGATGATATAAAGACCTGTAATTATGGCATGATGCATGAAATCTATTGCAATGGTAACTGGTGGGCTAATAGAATCGAGATGCGATAACTTACAATTCAAGTCATAATGAACTAAAGTCCAAAATTGGCAAGATGTGTTAAAGCCCAAGTGTGAACATAGAGAGAAGAAGAAAACCTTATATATATATATATATATATGATATCTAGGACAAAGAAAATGATGCTAAATAATTTTATTTGCTATTGAGCCAAGTTGAACATAGAGTAGAGTGGTTGGTGAAGGTAATGAAGTGTGTCAAATAAAGAAATATCTAGATACAGGGCCAAAGAGGAAGAAAAGCACAAAGTGAATGTGCAAAGTATGATTAGTTACAAATTAGACTTGTAATAAAGGACATAGATCTATATTCATGTAGGAATATAACTTGTAAATTAAAGTTGTAGCTCCATAAAAAAGACTGATAGGTTAGTGCCATCAGATAAGTTGAGTGGGTGCTCAGATTAGGGAGTGGGTGCTTCCTTAAAGTTGGTGCTCTTAAATCATGAGATTGGTGTCTCCTTAGGATTGTTGTCCTTAAACATTGTAACCAATGAATTTTGCTAGTGAAGCTTTGACTATGAGACTCAATTAAAATAGTAGATTCTAGCAGCTATTCTCACCATGGTTTTTCCTTTTGGGTTTTCCACATATAAATATTATGTCATGTGAATTTGTGCTTGTATGTAATATTTGCATTTATTTTTAATATGCATATGATTTTGAACTTGATTTAAAAGGATTGAAAGACTAGCTTTAGTTGATATATTGATTCACCCCCCTCTTAGTATCTAATTATGTTCCAATAATTAGTATCAAATCCTAGGGTTCTTTTGAAAGAAGCTTAATCAACTCAGGTAGTTCTTAGAATAGTGAACACAATGGTGAGTCAAAAATTATTCTTATCAAACAAAGCAACTCTCTTTAATGGATCTAACTATGCATTTGGGAGCATAAGAATGGACAAATATATATCTTTATTAGGGTTTGATGTATGGATGTCTACGGTAAATGGATATATAACCCCTACTAAAACTCTTATGGATCAGGGTGTCAAGAAGGCATATGAAAGTAATGCTAAGGTAAATAATGCTATTATGTGTGGAATGTCAAACTCAAAGTTTTTCAAAGTGATACAATGTCAAAATGTTCAAGTTATCTAGAACAAATTGAAGAACATCTATGAAGGAGATGACAAGGTAAAGTCGGTCAAGCTACAAACTTATAAAGACAAGTTTGAGAGCCTTAAGATGAATGAAGAGGAAAATATTAAAGACTACTTCCTCAAGGTAGATGAAATAGTTAATGCAATTAGAGGCCTTGGAAAAAAAATTAAGAGTCAATCATGGTCAAAAAAATTTTAAGATCTTTACCATCAAGATACGATTCTAAAATCTCTATAATAGAAAAAGCAAGAGATCTAGATAAACTCACTATTGATGAGTTACATGAGACCTTTACAACCTATGAGATGAGAATGGGAGAGACAAACACCTTCAAGAGAGAAGCTACATTCAAATTAGTGAAGAAAGCAAAGGAAAAAACATCAATATCTAAATCTGAGGAGATTGATGAAGAAGAAGCTAACTTTATCATTAGACTAAAGAGAGGACTTGGAAAGTACAAATGTAAGTTACCCTTCAAATTATTTAACTATGGTAAATTAAGACATTTTTCTGCTAAATGCCCTCATAATAAAAAAAAATAGCTCTCAACAAGTAGAGAGTAGCAAAAAGGTAAAACCCTACTATCTTAGCAAGAAGAACTTCAAAAACAAGAAAGGTCTATACATAAAAGAAGACAATGACTTAATGAAAGAAAATGATAGTTTAAATGATGATCATGACTATACTTTTATGGTTAAGGGAAATTAATCCCTGTTCATGACAGTAGGATCAACTTTTGTAAATCTAGATCAAGATGAAGTTGAAGACTCGGATGAAGAAGAAGGAGAAGTAGATCTAGAATGTGAACTCATATGTGTTCTAGATGAGATTGAAAATCTGAGAAAAGATAACTAAAAATGAAAGAAACTTAGACAAAAAGAAATTGAGAAAATGCTTAAAAGTCTTAAGAAATCTGGTCAGATGGTAATTAGCCTGAAGACACAAGTTGAGAAGGCTAAAAGAATAGAAGATGTAGTCAAAATGGAACTACAATGTAAATCTGATGAATGTGTGAAGCTTGAAGTAAAAATAGTGGCTTTGAGAAAAGAACTTGAAAAAGCCAAAAATCAACTAAATAAAAGTTTGAAGTTGGCAGGGGGATTATATATTCTTGATGAACTGATCAACTCTCAAAAGCCCTCAAAAAAGAGATCAGGTCTTGGTTATGAGAAGGGAAAAAGTTCTTCAACTAGTACATCTTCTAATCTATATGAAAAATTTAAAATAGAAGGAGAATCAAGAGCAAAGAAAGAAAAAGCTTGCAAAGATATAAAGAGAAACTCAAACATAGTTGAAGTGAAGAAAGTTGAACTTGAAAAGAAGCTTGAGGAGAAAAAGAAAACAAAGGTAGTTGATTATAATGGATACACCAAGGTGAGAAACTTGAATAAGCCACAACTTAGAAGATTTCCTCATACTGCACTAAGAAATGCTATGACCAGGTATTCCTCATCTTTTTATGATTATTTTTATAATTTTAATCATTTTGGTCATAAGGCTAGTAATTGTAGAGTTGTAACTATAAGGATAATCAATTTTATAATCAAAAAATCATTTACACCCTTGGTAGATACAAATGTAATGTGTTATAATTACAATAACTTTGGTCACATAGCTGTTGACCATTTTAGTCTTGTAGGCCAAAATCGGTCTCCTTCTTCCCCTGCTATTTTGAGCTAGTTCAAAATTTGATTGTTTGCACAAGTCTTTTAGCAAAAGAAGGAACCAATTCAGTGGCTCAACGTCGGGATCCAATGGTATGATCTTTTCAAGAATTTTGAACTTGAACTTTAAACCATTATTAGTTCAATGAGTTGGTTCAGTTTAATTGGTTCAATGAGTTGGTTCAATTAAATTGGTTCAATGAGTTGGTTTAGTTCAATTGGTTCAATGGGTTGGTTCAGTTCAATTGGTTTGGCTCAGTTGGTTCAACGTTTGGTTCAAACAGGTTGGTTCAAGCAATGGTTCAATCATAAAGTTTAAAGGAGCCTTCCAAAAGCTTGAAGGACAAGTGCCCATGCGGAGGGAACTTAGGTGACAAAAGGACCTTTGCAACTTTTTTGAAAGGCAATTTTAGAGGCCAAATAGCCCTTGCAGATGGCAGGAAAGCACTTGGAAAGAAGGCTGAAAGGGTAAGTTTTCCTTCAAAAAAGTGAACAAGGCAGAAAAGTTGGAATTTCTTTGGATTTGTTTAAGGCAAGAGATGGAGAATTTCTTTAGACAAAATGCCTGAAGGAATTCCTTTAGACATTTTGTTCGAAGAAATTCATAAGGCAAAAACAAAGTCTTTTGGGAAGATTTTTCGCAAAAAAGAGACAAGACGAATTCTTTCAAACAAAATGTCTAAAGGAATTCCTTTAGACATTTTGTCCGAAGGGTTTCAAGAGCAAGGCCGCCAAAGGACCCCAAAGCGTAGGTGCCCTTCCGAGGGACTCTCAGCTACCGAAAGAAAGACACTTCTCCAAAGCTGAAGGGACACCTTCCATTTAGGAGGGTCCAAAGCCAAAGCCTAAAGGAAAGGAAGCCAAAGCCCAAAGGAAAGGAAGCAAAAAGGCTGAAGCAAAGGAAAACGCTGAAGGAATTGACCAAGGGATGATGGGCCCGTGGACGTCAAAGTTGAGCACCATGAATTAGCCGTTGGCTTTCAAATGGTGACAGGCCCATGAATGCCAATTTTACGACAATAAAATAGTCGTTGATCTTTAAACACTTGAGCACCAACCAGAAGGGAGCCCAAAGAGCTAAGAGAGGAAAAGACAAAACTAGGAAAAGATGATGCTGGGAAAATACAAAAGTTAAGAATGAACTCAGTGACCTACTAATGAAAGAGCCCAAAGAGCCAAAGAAGTAGCAAAAGATAACCCTCGAGGGCTGAAGGAGACAAAAAAGACAAAGCTAGGAAGAGACAAAAGAGCCAAATGCAGAAATAGACAAAACAATCCAAGTGGCAAAGGAAGGTGTCGACTCAAGGAGTTACTCTAGCGGTTGACACAGTGCCTGCCAAGTGGTCATCAAGGGGCATGAACAGTGAATGGTGCAAGCCATTTTTCTCTATTTTGCATTGATGAGTAGACAAACCACGTAAATGCCTTTAGGGAGTAGTCTTGTTTGTAGACAAATGGCATAGCCTATATGTTTTAAATGCATGAAGTCAAAATCGGAGCTGACATAGCATTATCTTTTAGCAGCTTCCTCTTCCCAATGCTCTCAGCACACATGGGCCACTTGTCAAAGGGTGCCAAAGTCTTTTCTAAAAGGGGAACTTTTGTTTTCTTCTTCTCTATATATATTGTAACTTCTCATTTGAGAAAGATCTCTCTCATATTGTAAGGCGAAGCCCTGCCATTTTTCACCTGGAATCAATAAAATATGCATTTTTACCTCTATTCTAGTTGGATATATCTCTAAGTGTGTCTGAGTGTTAGTCTTGTGTTCAGTCATTGCTTTTTAATACTTTCACAGGGTTGATACCAATACACTTGGTATAGACAAAGTGCCATTCCTGCAAGTGACAAGAAGAGCTATATCTGGAACACAAAGGTAGAAGGAAGTTACTAGACAGTGTGCTTTCCCTACAGCACCTATGGTAAGTTCTTTTTCTGTGTGTTTCCATTAAAGCCTCCCTGTCAAGCTTCCTACAGTCTGGTCCTTTTACCAGTTAAAGTGTATGTATGTGTTCTTATGGTTTAGAGTGTGAGTGTGAGTAGATCAAACTTGTTTGGTGCATCACCCTCCTAGATTAGGTTTTGTTTTTTCAGTAATCCTTCTCCCTTTTCACCCCCCATTATATATATATATATTAGAAACTTACTTGAATAACTCAGATGCATCAAAGGGAGCTAGCCCTTATCTAGAGACTCTCCTCCCAGTTTTGCCAGACCCACAGGCAAGAGGGGAGTTTCTATTGCGATGCATGGAAGACAGGGGCTCAATCTCCTGTCAAGGGTTCAATCCACTGCATCAACAATTTTTGGCATGCCCGATGGGACAAAGTTTTTACACTCAGTAAAGTTTAAGGATTGATGTTGGTCATGTTACAGAAAAATCAACCATTTTCATCATCTGGCAACTCCACTGGTAAGAACATCAATTTCTGATCAAAGACTAGTCTAACCTCCTATGCCTAAAATCACCACATGATCTGCTGCTAAGGGTGTCCCTTTTGAATTCATTGAATTACCTTTTAACTCAACAAAGTGACTGAGGTTTGAGAGGACTCATCCTTATTCAGCAAATCACTTTCTCAGACTTGCCATAAAATACACCTACACAAGAAGGCCTCAATTGAATCCTGTCATAGCTATGGATTTACCTTTTATGGCTTTTCATGGTCAAATTCCTTTGAATCTTTGGATTATGACCCAATTCCAGGAGCAGTCCTTAAAATTGTGCCTCCCTTTAATGGAGAGGGGCCTATTATCACTATCGAACACATTAGAAATATTGCTAACCTCTGCAATATTCACAATGTCACTGAGGAGAATATTACGATCAGATTATTGGCATTGTCTTTCAAGGGTAAGGTTTTGGACTGGTATGGGACTTTGCCCATGAATTCAGTCGATTCTTGGAATGAATTGCGAAAACTTTTAACGAACTGATTTGGGGAGAAGAGCGACCACCTCTCACTTGCCGAGAAGCTGACCACTATGAAAAGAGCTCCACATGAATTCATGCAAGATTTCAACACTTGTTTTCAGAAGACATGGGATAGAATCCCCATTTTGGTAAGGCCAACTCCAAGTTATGCTTTCCTCTAGTATTTGAAAATGTTGAACAGTGACATCACTGTTATCATACAGTCCATGGGAGGACATGTGTTGCCTGCTGCCTATGACATAGCTATAGTGGCCAAGAATTTCTTGGTGCAGGTTGGAAAAATAGCTCCTAGGCCTCATATGCCACCCTTTCCTGAATTGTTGCCTCCAATCCAGACTGCTGGTCCCACCTTAGGTCTTCTACCTGACATAGAAAAGCCAGCTGCTACTTCATCCAATGACCTCCATGAAGTCAAAAGCATGTTACAAAGTGTAACAAATGAGCTAGTGGCTCTTAAAAGGCAGCAAGCTCAAGGCAATTGACCAAATCAAGGATATCAGTAGTATGGGCAAGAAAATAGACCCCCTTTCCAAAATTACAATCAAGGGTAGGGGTCAGTTTGCACAAGCCAGATTTTTTCAAGGCTATAATCCAGGTGCTCCATCATCCAAGGCTCTAGTGCCTGCTTAAAATAATTTGGTACAAGAACAGCCTAGTTGCTAAACTATTGGATATGGTCAAGATCAGGCTGATTATATGAATGAAATACTGAGTCACTACACAAATATACAAGATAATTAGGTAGCTACCCAATTCCCAAGCTTTGAGGCTTCAGTGCAACCTGACATGAGTAGCAGTCAGACTCAGTCCAATTTTACTCTCATGAATCACCTGGAAGGTGAGTTTTATGCAGTCAATTATGTGGGCAGTGCAGACAATCAGGGCTACTATGTCACAACCAACACAAGGTCTAAAAGGAGAGAAATGGAAGAAGCTCAAGTAGTTGCTCAAACGTCAGTACCACCTTCTTCATCACATGTAAACCAAAAGGTTCCAAATTTTAGACCGTCAGTTGCACCTTCCGCTCCTCGGCCTGTGCCTCAGGCTGTAAGTAATCCCAAAGAAAATTTGAAAGAAATCAACCCTCGAGTCAATGTGGTAGACTAGATGAAGAAGCTGCACATGAATATCTCCTTGTGGGAATCAATGTCAATACTGAGACAAAAGGACATGATACCAAAAGGAATTGCATGAGCTGAATGAACAAGTTGTCCCAACAAAAGTTGATAACGTTCTGATGATGAATGGGTAGCCTTTCACATCATGCCAAGTTAAGAAAGAGGAAAAGTTTCCCCTTTTTTATTTATCCTTGGTCATAGGAGATTTCTTGGTGCACAATTGCATCATTGACAGTGGAGCAATCACCTTAGTAATGCCCAAATGCATTGCTAATAAGCTAGGGCTAAAATATGAGGAAATGACTAAGGGAGTCTTATAGCTGGATGGAACACCAGCAAAGACACTTGGGGTGGTGAAAGGTTTGAGCTTGATGCTACATGCCTACCCAACCTTGTCAGTTCCTCATGATTTGGTAGTGGTGGATGTCCCTCCTTACTTTACTATTTGTTTGTCTAGGGATTTCACATCCAAGATAGGTGGCTACCTAGCAGCAAACTGGTCCTATCTAGTTTTTAGAACCAAGTATGGGACTAAAGTCAAGATTGAATCAGAGCCACTCCACAAAGATCATATGGAACCATACTCAAGATGGTAAATGTCATCTATGTCATTATTGACCAGGAAGAGTTCCAAGTGGATCAATCTCCATCCTCTGCCTTTGAAGGAGTTGCTGACCTGCTCTTAGACAAATGGGGAAGTGATAATTTTGAGCATGATCCTTAAAAATTCATAGAAGAGGTAGGCTTGGGATTTATTACATGCATGAAGAGGGTACTTTTGTACCAAATTTTATGAAAGCAAGTCAAGAAAGCTTAGGTATATGGCAGTTGTTCTTTGATGGCTCAAGAAGTAAGTTAGGAGCTGGTGGTGGAGTGGTGTTAGTTTCTCCTTTAAAGGAGAAATAATTTTTGGCTTTCAGGTTTCAGTTTTATTGCACAAGCAATGTTGTGGAGTATGAATCCCTCATCCATGGCTTGGAGTGGGTGAGGAAAAGAGGAATCAAAGAGCTGCAAGTTTTTGGTGACAGTGAGCTGATTGTCAATCAGGTAAGAGGCCAGAATTTGACAAAAAAATCTTTACTAAAGTCTTATAAACATAGGGCATGAGACTTAGTGGATAATTTCTTTAATTTTAATGTTACCTCCATTCCTAGAGAGCATAATAATCAAGCAGATAGGCTAGCAGCAGTTGGTGCCCAATTTGATATCCCTAAGGAAATAGGCCAACACCACAGTTCACACCACTTAAAAGTAGTAATCTGGCCCTCTGTCCCTTACAACATCACTAACTGGAAGGTCTTTGATAGTGACCAACAAATAGCACTCTTCTTGAAAGAAGAATCTGATTTCATTGCTAAAAACTAGGCTAAGCTACAGCAGTAGTATGGTAGCCAAATTGTTCAGCTGAAGAACAATAAACTCTCCAAAGGCTTGGTCACTCTAGAGAGTATCTTTAATGAAGATGACCAATTGAAAAGTGATAAGGCAAGCATCAAAATGAAGGAAGAGAATTATGAGAAAGTTGAAATATTCAAAGATAAGCTGTTTGCACTTGGGAAAGTGTGCACAGACTGTGAAAGATAGGCCTTCATCTTGTTGTGCCAAGAGTTTGTTGATGTCTTTGCTTGGGAATATAGCGATTTGAAAGGTTTCAACCCAAGTTTGGCCCAACATACCATTGAATTGGAGGAAGGTGCCAAGTCGATTAAGCATAAGCAAAGGCCTGTCAACCCAATGATTGAGCCTCTCATGTGAAAGGAAATCACCAAGTTGATTGAGTCTAGGATAATATTTCCCATCAAACACTCCTCTTGGCTGGCCAACCTTGTTCTTGTCTAGAAAAAGAATGGGGAGATCAGATTATGCATAGATTTTAGAGACCTCAATAGAGTCTCTTTGAAAGACTATTATCCTCTCCCAAGAATGGAGTAGATCCTTCAAATGGTGACAAGCAGCAAGCGTTTCTCCCTCCTAAATGGGTATTCAAGATATAATCAGATTTTGGTGCAAGACTATGACCAGTACAAGACAGCCTTCACTACCAAATGGGGGACATTTGCTTATAGGAAAATTCCATTCGGATTGTCCAATGATGGTGCCACCTTTCAGCGAGCCATGGACATGGCCTCTTGAGGCTTGATAAATAACACTGTGCTGGTGTATCTTGATGATGTGACAGTATTCTTTAAGGATGAGAAGTTCACGTGGACAGTGCAAAGAAAGGACAGTTTTGAAGAGGTCAAGCAGGCTATAGCCCAGGCTCTTACCTTGATCAGCCCTGACTTCACCAAAGATTTCAACCTCTACACCTTCAGAAATGAATAGGTAATCTTTGCCATGCTTACCCAAGCAAATGGTGATAACTTTGAACAACCACTTGCATTTTTTAGCCAAGGCCTAGAGGGTTTTGAGGTTAGGTATACATATGTGGAGAAGCAAGTCCTTGTAGTCATACAAATCCTAAAGAAATTTAGGCATATGCTGTCCAATAGTAGAATTCACCTCATGGTTTTACATCCCAACATCAAGAAATTTTTGACCAACTGTGACCTGAATGAAAAGAGAGCGGGGTGGATCACTAAGGTAATGGAATATGACATGGATATCAAGATCACCAAGATGGTAAGAGGGAGAGGCCTATGTGAACACCTTGATGTAGAATTTAGATAGCAAGCGGAGGATAGTTTGCTAATTCATGATGTAGCTACTATAGAAGAACCAGCTGTCATGAAGGATTGGACATCAGACTTGAGGCATTTTCTTCTCACTGGTGAGTGCCTACAGGGCCTTGATAGGACCAAGATGAGATATTTCAGACTCCAATCTCTCCCTTATGTCATGATCGATGGAGTGTTGTTCAGAAGGGATCTCTTAGGAGTCCTTTTAAGGTGCATAGACCCAATTTCAGCTGATAAGGTGTTATCCAAGTTCCATGATGGGTTAGCTAGTGGTCACTTTGCTCTTAGGCCTATAACTACAAGAATAATGAGAGCTAGTTACTTCTAGCCTACTCTATTCAGAGACACCCATGCCTGGGTACGAAAGTGCCAAAAGTGTGCGCACCATGACGGAAAGCAACGGCTGGCTGCCATGCCTTTACAGCCTATTGAAGTGGAGCAGCCATTCATGCAATGGGGCCTTGACTTTATAGGGATGATTAACCCTCCCTCCAGTGCTAGACATAAGTGGGTCCTGACTACCATAGATTACTTCACAAGATGGGTAGAAGTTGTTGCTTTGAAAGAAGCCAACAAAAGTGCAGTCCTAGATTTTTATGAAGACCTGGTGGCAAGGTTTGGGGTTCCAGCTACCATCATCTCAGATAACACTTTAGCTTTTCTAGGAACTAAAACAAGTGAATGGGTGTTAAGATATGGTATCTATCTTAGCACTTCATCCAATTACTACCCACAAGGGAATGGGCTGGTTGAATCCACCAATAAGAATTTGATCAGGATTATCAAGAGAACAATGGAGGAGAATCAGAGGACTTGGCATGCCAAGTTGAAAATAGCCCTGTGGGTAAATAGGGTCACTCCAAAGAGGGTAATTGGTAACTCACTGTACACGCTCGTATATGGAAGGGAAGCTAGGCTTATTCTTTCACTTGAATTGCCAGCCTTGAACCTTGCTCACCAACTGCAATTAGGAGAAGGCAATAGCATGGAGGTTAGGCTATGTGAGCTAATGGAGATTCAAGAGACAAGGGACTAGGCTATGGCTTCTATGACCAGCTGCCAATAGCAGACAAAGAAACCTTGTTTCCTTTTGGGGGGTAAAAATTTTATGAATTAATTCTTAGATATGTCAAGGTAGTTGCTAACTCTTTCAAAGTTGCATCTCGACTCTGTGCCCAATGGATTTTGAGGCTACTAGTTTCTAAGCATAGCAGGCATGCTTCCCCTGGGAATCACCAAATTGTTGACCATTTTGGTCCTACAGGCCAAAACTAGCCTCCTTCTTCCCCTGCTATTCTGAGCCAGTTCAAAATTTGATTTTTTGCACAAATCTTTCGACAAAAGAAGGGGCCAGTTTAGTCGCTTGACTTGGGATCCAATGGTATGATCTTTTCAAGAATTTTGAACTTGAACTTTGAACCATTATTAGTTCAATGAGTTGGTTTAGTTTAATTGGTTAAATGAGTTGGTTTAGTTAAATTAGTTCAATCAGTTGGTTCAGTTTAATTGGTTTAATGAGTTGGTTCAATTTAATTGGTTCAGCTCAATTGGTTCAATGAGTTAGTTCAACGTTTGGTTCAAATGGGTTGGTTCAAGCAATGGTTCAATCAAAAAGTTCAAAGGAGCCTTCCAAAAGCTCGAAGGATAAGTGACCTTACAGAGGGCACTTAAGCGACAAAAGGACCTTTGTGACTTTTCTGAAAGGCAATTTTAGAGGCCAACCAACCCTTGTGAAGGGCAGAAAAGCACATGGAAAGAAGGCCGAAAGGGTAAGTTTTCCTTCGAAAAAGTGAACAAGGCAGAAAAGTTGGAATTTCTTCAGATTTGTTCAAGGCAAGAAATGGGGAATTTCTTCGGACAAAATGCCTGAAGGAATTCCTTTGGACATTTTTTTTGAAGAAATTCATAAGGCAAAAACAATGTCTTTCTAGAAGATTTTTTGTGGAAAAGAGACAAGATGAATTCTTTCAGACAAAAAGTCTAAAGGAATTCATCTGAAAGAAAAGGGGCCTGAGGGAATAAAATGAGGAATTCAAAGGAAGATATCCTTCAGACAAAATGTCCAAAGGAATTCCTTCAAACATTTTGTCTGAAGGGTTTCAAGAGCAAGGCTGCCAAAGGACCTCGAAGGGCAGGTGCCCTTGTGGGGGACTCTCAGCTATCAAAAGAAAGACACTTCTCCAAAGTCAAAGGGACACCTTCCCTTCGAGAGGGTCCAAAGCCAAAGCCTGAAGGAAAGGAAGAAAAAAGGCTGAAGCAAAGGAAAAATCTGAAGGAATTGACCAAGGGATGATAGGCCCATGAATGTCAAAGTTGAGCACCATGAATTAGCCATTGGCTTTCAAATGGTGACGGGCCCACGAATGTCAATTTTATGGAAATAAAATATCTGTTGATGTTTAAACACTTGAGTGCCAACCAGAAGGGAGCCTAAAGAGCTAAGAGAGGAAAAGACAAAAATAGGAAAAGATGACACTAGGAAAAGACAAAAGTTAAGAATGAACTCAGTGACCTACTGATGAAAGAGCCCAAAGAGCCAAAGAAGAAGCAGAAGATAGCCCTTGAGGGCTGAAGGAGATAGAAAAGACAAAGCTAGGAAGAGACAAAAGAGCCAAGTGCAGAAATGGACAAAATAGTCCAAGTGGCAAAGGAAGGTGTCAACTCAAGGAGTTACTCTAGTGGTTGACACAGTGCCTGCCAAGTGGTCATCAAGGGGCACAAACAGTGAATGACGCAACCCATTTTTCTCTATTTTGCATTGATGAGCAGACAAACCACGTAAATTCCTTTAGGGAGTGGTCTTATTTGTAGACAAATAGCGTAGCCTATATGTTTTAAATGCCTGAAGTCAAAATCGGAGCTAACACAACATTATCTTTCAGTGGCTTCCTCTTCCCAACACTCTCAGCACACGTGGGCCGCTTGTCAAAGGGTGCCAAAGTCTTTTCCAAAAAAGGCACTTTTATTTTCTTCTTCTCTATATATATTGTAACTTCTCATTTGAGAAAGATATCTCTCATATTGTAAGGCAAAGCCCTGCCATTTTTCACCTATAATCAATAGAATACACATTTTTACCTCTATTCTAGTTGGATATATCTCTAAGTGTGTCTGAGTGTTAGTCTTGTGTTCAGTCATTGCTTTCTAATGCTTTCACAGGCTTGATACCAATACACCTAGTATAGACAAAGTGCCATTCTTGTAGGTGACAAGAAGAGCTATATCTGGAGCACAAAGGTAGAAGGAGGTTACTAGACAGTGTGCTTTCCCTACAGCGCTAATGGTAAGTTATTTTTTTGTGTGTTTCCATTAAATCCTCCCTGTCAAGCTTCCTGCAGTCTAATCCTTTTACCAGTTAAAGTGTATGTGTGTTTTTATGGTTTAGAGTGTGAGTGTGAGTAGATCAAACTTGTTTGGTGCATAACCCTCCTAGATTAGGTTCTATTTTTTCATTAATCCTTCTCCCTTTTCACCCCCCCATTATATATATGTATTATCAACTTACTAGAATAATACAGATGCAACAAAGGGAGCTAGCCCTTATCTAGAGACTCTCCCCCCAATTTTTCTAGACCCACAGGCAAGAGGGGAGATTCCATTGTGATGCATGGAAGGCAGGAGCTCAGTCTCCTGTCAAGAGTGCAATCCACTGTGTCAACAATAGCTAAACACTGTAAAACTAGCTTTGTAAGATCAAAATTACACAATGTAAAGAAAGATATGCCTCCTAGTGTGAACAAAGGTTCACAAGTTTATGAAAAGAAGATAAATAAGAAACCCAAGGATGTGTAGAGAGTGAAAAAATAATCTATGATTGCTAAGACTGCACTCCATGTCAAAGAGCAAAATTTATGGGTGATAGATAATGGCTGCTCAAAGCATATGATTATTGACAAGAGAAATTTCATCAAATTGAGTAAATGTAAGGAAGGATCTGTCAGCTTGAGAGACTACACAATAGTAAAGACTAAAGATCAAGGAATCTTGAACATAGATCATAAACTGCCTACATATGATGTCTTTTATGTTGATGGATTGAAGCATAATCTGATAAGTGTCTACCAAATGTGTGATAATGGATATAAGGCCATATTTGATGCAAAATGTTGTAAGATAAAGAGATCTAGAAAAATAGTTTTAAAAGGTAAAAAGACCAAGATCAATATCTACAATCTTGTTAAATTAAATGGTAATAGGTTCTTGATGGGAAAGATTGATGAGAGTTGGTTGTGGCATAGGAGAATGTGTCATGTCAACTTTGATAATTTAATCAAAGTGAGCTCAAATAAGTGTGTAAGTCACATGCCCAATATAACCAAACATGTAGATACTACTTGTAAGTAATATCAACTAGATAAACAAACAAGGGTCAAATTTCAGACAGAGGAGTATGTAACTGTAAAGCCTCTACAATTAGTTCATACTGATGTTTTTGGTCCTACCAAGACAATAATATCTAAAGGAGAGCATTAATTCATGTTATTTGTAGATGACTACTCAAGAATGACATGAGTAACCTTTTTAAAAGACAAATTCAAGCCTTTGAGAGATTCAAGATCTTTAGAGCCATGGTTGAAAATGAGATTGAAAGAAAAATCAAATTCTTAAGATCTAATAAAGGTGGAGAATTTACCTCAAATGAATTCATAGAGTATTTTGAGAAGCATGGGATCAAAACACACTACTCTGCAGCAAGGACTCCACAACAAAATAGAGTTGTTGAGAGAAAGAACAAAACAATCAAAGAAATGGCTAGAACAATGTTAAATTAGGCCAAGTTACCTAATGAATATTGGAGAGAAGCACTTCAAATATATATATATATATATATATATATATATATATATATATATATATATATATATATATTAAATAGAGTTCAACTAAGGGTAAGTAGTGACAAAACTCTCTATGAGATATGGTATAGAAAGTTTGCCTCTGTTAAGTACTTTAAAATGTTTGGGAAGCAAATGCTACATCAAATGAAAGGAGGACAAACTGGGAAGATTTGAATAAAGATGTGATGAAATAATATTTTTTGGTTATTCCACTCAAATCAAAGCCTATGTATGTTACAATAAGACGCTACACGAGATGGTGGAGATCATAAATGCCAAAGTTGAAGAAGACATAAAACATGTTTAACCTGACAAGGAAACCGATAATGAAGAGGTAGAAGTAAATAGTGAAGATGGTGAGGAAAAGAATGAAAAATTACCTCCAATATTTGTTCAAAAAGATCATCCTAAAGAGAAGATAATTGTAATAATGGAGTTCAAACAAAGAGAAGAGTTGCAATAAATAAGTAACAAGTAAGTTTTGATCTAATGTCTGAAATTGAGCCTAAGAGCTATGTTGAAGTCAACAAGGATAAGAATTAGTTAAAAGCCATGGAAGATGAACTGAGCCAAATAGAAAATAACAAAACTTGGCAATTAGATACAAGACCCTCAAACAAGAATGTGATAGGAACTAAATGGGTCTATAGAAACAAGTTTAATAAGGATGGAGTTGTTATAAGAAATAAAACAAGATTGGTGTGAAAGAGATATGCACATGTAGAAGGCATAGACTTTGAGGAAACATTTGTTCCAATTGCTAGATTGGAAGCTATAAGAATGTTTCTAACATTCTCTATTTATAAGAAGTTCAAAATCTATCAAATGGATGTATAGTTTGCTTTCTTGAATGGGAACTTAGAAGAGGAAGTCTATATTGAACAATCAAAAGGTTTTTAGTTGTCAGATGAAGAGGATTATATGTGCAGACTAAAGAAGGCACTGCATGGTATAAAACAGGCACGTAGAGCATGGTATTCAAGATTGGACCAATGCCTACAACAAGGTTTCAATAAAGGATGCATAGACAATAATATGTACTTTAAATCAGAAGGTGAGTATATGTTGATTGTTGTTTTTTATGTAGATGACATCATTTTTGGAGGTAGCAATATCAAAATGTGCAAAAAATTTGCTACACAAATGCAAAGTGAATTTGAGATGTCTATGCTAGGAGAACTTTATTTCTTCCTTTCTATAAATAGCAAAAAATGTTGAAGGGACATTCATATCCCAAACCAAGTATGCAAAAGAGATGCTCAAGAAATTTGGAATGAAAGATAGCAAACTAGTAAGTACTCCCATGATAATTGGATGCAAGTTAAACAAAGAGGATGAGTCACTTGATGCAAATTAGACTATGTATAGATCAATGATGGGTAGCTTACTATACCTAACTTCATCAAGACCAGATATCATGCAAGCAGTGTGCATGGTTGCTATATTTCAAGTTGCTTATAAAGAGTCACATGTCAATGCAATGAAAAGAATATTTAGATACATTAAGAGCACAATTGACTATGTCCTATGGTACCCTACAAGTGAATATTTCACATTGACAACATATATAGATGTTGATTGGGAAGAAAGTATGGATGACAAAATAAGCACTAGTGGTGGTGCATTTTTCCTTAAAAATAGACTTGTTTCATGGATGAGCAAAAAATAAGAGTCAATTACTCTTTCTACAACAGAAGCAGAGTATGTAGAAATAGTGACATGTTGCACTCAAGTCCTATGGATGAAGCAAATAGTTAAGGACATCAAGGTTGAGTAAAAGTCACCTATTTATATTCTTTGTGGTAATTAAAGTGCAATAAATATATCAAAGAATTCAATGTTGTATTCTAGAACCAAGCACATATCAATCAAGTATCACTTATTAAGAGAGAGGGTTGCAAATCAAGAGGTCATAATAGAATATGTGCCAACTAAGGCCCAAATTGTAGACATATTCACCAAACCTATTTTCAAGGAAAATTTTGAATATCTAAGATAGAAGTTGGGAGGAGTGGATCCTACACCAACCACATCACTAAATCACTAGTGATAGGGTATGAGTCCACGGGGAGTCTCATGGAAGTTTTATTAATCCCTAGAAGAAGAGAAAAAGTCAACTCAGGTATGTATACTTCTAAAAATTACTAATGAGTTGAAAGTTGCAAATTCTTGGACAAACTCTTTTATCTGATAAAGGGGGAGAAATATTTGGACAAACAGTCATCAAGAATCCCTTTGCCATTGATATCAAAGGGAGAGAAAAATGTATAAATGCTCTTTATAAGAGATAGCAAAATGTTCTCTGTAAAATTCAAAATGTCAAAGAAGAAGAGAAAGTGTCCAAGTTGAGTATTAGGAAAATATGCCATTACCTAAGGGGGAGTAATTTTGGTATGAACAGCTTCAGTTCTTACTTATCGAAAGAAAATGCAAGCAATGCCAGAGAAGGAGATGAATAGTAGAATATCAAAGCATTTAGTTTTCCATCAATGACAAAGGGATGAGATTGTTGGAAATATGATTATCATTGATATCAAAAGGGACATTATGAGCATGTCATTAATGCTCAGGGATGAATATGGTAGTCATGGTGATCCTATCAGAGGTCAAGGATGATTGGAATGCTTGTGTATGAATGGAAATCATCCGATCTTCATACTATTCATCTAAACATTTTGGGTCTATGATAGAAAAGATGAGAATGCATTTTGCTAACACCATCATTACCACGTGTGAATGAGTATGGGGGAGATGATCACATGGTTGTGATAACATTAGTCTCTAGTTTTTATGCTTCATATTTGAAGACATGTGATAAGGTACAATTGAAGTTGTGAGGATGCAAAGTTGGCTACTAAGACAGAATTCACTAAGTTTCTATACTTAGTGAAATTTGCAAAACAACTAAACAAAGCCAAGTAAGCATATTGATGAGGTAAACACTTACACAAATGGAAGTGTTAGGACAAAATGATCACATGGGTTTGTTCATCTTTGTGCCTAGTTTATATGCACTAAATATTAGGTCACGCAATATAGCACGACAAAAGATGTGCTTGAGCAAAGTAGGGCTCCAAGGCATTTTGACAGTGTTTTCCAACACTCAATCAAATTTGCAATTTGCAAGAAAAATCTCAAAGGCATTTTTATGAAGACACATCTTTCACCTATGGAGGATTCAAGAGAATTAGATAAATGGATAGAATACCCTATGTGAGAAGATCATATACGCTAATTTTTAGGTCATGCGACTAAGCACGACAAGAGTTATACAAGGACAAAGTTGGCCTTCTAGGCATAATTGAGATGGTTTCCATACTTAGACAAAATTTTCACAAGATCATACAAAGTTTTCATGCTTTTACAAATATCATCTATGAATATTTGCAAAAAGAAAAAACTAGTAGATATGTCATGGGTTTTTCATGAGCTTCTTAAATATATAGATTACAGGTTCAATTGAGAAGGAATGAGCTCAAAAATGAATTATCTTTGCTCTCAAACTAGATAGGGTTTCTCAGTAAAACCCTAAGGGTTTAAGTCATGGCATCAATAGAGACTTTCTATTTTAATGTTGATTTGATATAGATGAGAATCGATAACTTAAGTCCATATCATCATTGCAAAATCGGCCCCTTGACCTATCAATTACCAACTCCGAGCAAGGTTCAAAGGACTTAATAGTTCCTAAGTCTAAGACTTTATATTATGTTTGAGCTTGATCAATGACCCATGCTTCATCATATGCAGATGATCCAACGAAGCGAAGTAAAGTCAAATTGTCAAAAGGTGCTCTAAGTGAATGCGTAAGTGACAAGTGTCACATTCATGGAGCTTGTTAGACAGAGACCCAATGAGCGAAAGCTTGCTAGAGATAAATATCGAGCTTGTAAAAATATCTGACGGTGCATGAATGATTGTGCAAAGAAGATATAATATAGTGAATGGACTCAAATACTATAAAATGCTTGAATTTTAACGATCAAGCTAAGGTAAAGTTCATGGATCTTTAGACATCCAACAATACATGAAAGCTCAGATCAGGAAGATCAAATGGATGCCTTTTAAAGTTGAGATATTTCAATATGGACCATCATATTGTGGTACCAAAGGCAAGATCAATGACTAAAATTTAAAGTTATGTCCAGACAAATGGTTAGTTATAAGAACATGCAAGAACTTGCATATAAACTCTATATCTTGACATAGATAATGAGATTGATCGATCTAAATGATCAAATCTCTATTAAAGAGCCTTTTCATCAAAACTTGAGTCTAACAAATGCTATAAATACCTATAATTATGATGTGATGCATGAAATTTGTTGCAAGGACAACTGGTGGGCCAACAAAATTGAGATGTGGGAACTTATAATTCAAGTCATAATGAACTAAAGGCCAAAATTGGCATGATGTGTTACAGTTTGAGTGTGAACACAAACAGAAAAAGTAAACCCTAAATCATTTGTTTATATATATGATATCTAAGACAAAGAAAACGCGGCTAAATAATTACATTTGTGATTGAGCCAAATTGAACATAGAGCAGAGTGGTTGGTAAAGGAAATGAAGTGTGTCGAATAAAGAAATATCCAAACACAAGACCAGAGAGGAATAGTGAGGAGCAGAGAGGAAAAAAGGAACAAAGAGTGTGTAGAGTATGATTAATTATAGATTAGATTTGTAACAAAGAACAAAGATCTAGATTCATGTATGAATATAACTTGTAAATTGGAATTGTAGCTCCATAGAAAAGTATGATAGGTTGGTGCTATCAGATAAGATGAATGGGTGCTCAGATTAGGGAGTGGGTGCTTTCCTAGAGTTGATGCTCTTAAATCAAAGGATTGGTGTCTCCTTAAGATTGGTGTCCTTAAACATTGTAACTAGTGAGGTTTATCAGTGAAGCTTTGATTGTGAGGCTGAGTTAAAATATTAGATTCTAGTAGTTATTCTCACCATGGTTTTTTCCTTTGGGTTTTTCATGTATAAATCTTGTATCATGTGCATTTGTGCTTGTATGTGATCTCTGCATTTATCTTTTAATATGCATATGCTTTTGAACTTGTTTTAAAAGGATTGAAAGACTAGTTTTAATTAATATACGGATTCACCCCCCTCTCAGTATCTAGTTGTGTTCCGATAATTGGTATCAAAGCCTAGGGTTCTTTTGAAAGAAGCTTAATCATCTCAATTAGATCTTGGAATAGTGAACACAATGGCAGTAAAGAATGATCTTTATAAAAAAAACACCTCTCTTTGATGGATCTAACTATGCATTCTGGAGCATAAGAATGGAAACATATCTATCTTCTTTAGGGTTTGATGTATGGATGTCAATGGTAAATGGATATACAACCCCTGTTACAACTCCTATTGATCAGGCTACCAAGAAGGCATATGAAAGCAATGCTAAGACAAAGAATGTTATTCTTTATGGATTATCAAACTTAGAGTTTGTCAAAGTGATGTAGTGTCAAAATGCTCAAGATATCTAAAAAAAATTGAAGAACATCTATGAAGGAGATGACAAGGTAAAGCAGGCCAAGCTACAAACTTACAAAGGCAAGTGTGAGAGTCTTAAGATGAATGAAGAGGAAAATATTATAGACTACCTCCTCAGGGTAGATGAAATAGTCAATGTAATCAGAGGCTTTGGAGAAGAAATGAAAGAGTCAATCATTGTCAAAAAGGTTTTAAGATATTTACCATCAAGATACGATTCTAAAATCTCTGTAATAGAAGAAGCAAAAGATCTAGATAAATTCACTATTGATGAGTTACATGGGAATTTCATAGCCTATGAGATGAGAATGGGGGAGGCATAAACCTTTAAGAGAGAAGTTGCATTTAAAAATATCCAAGTAAGGAAATGAAGAAACATCATCTTAAGCTGAGGAGACTTATGAAGAAGAAGCTAACTTTGTCAAAATATTAAAGAGATGATATAGAAAGTACAGAGGTAAGTTACCCTTCAAATACTTTAATTGTGGTAAAGTAGGACATTTTCTTGTTAAATGCCCTCATAATAAAAAAGATAACTCTAAGTAAGTAGAAAGTAGTAAAAAGGTCTCAAGAAGAAGAACTTCTTCAAAAACAAGAAAGATATGTACACAAAAGAAGATAGTGACTCAATGGAAGATAGTGATAGTTCAAATCATGATCATGACTATGCTTTTGTAGCTAAGGGAAATGAGTCCTTGTTCATGATAGTAGGATCAACTTTTGTAAATCTAGATCAAGATGAAATTTAAGACTCAGATGAAGAAGAAGGAGAAGTGGATCTAGAATGTGAACTCATATGTGCTCTAGATAAAATTGACAAGCTGAGAAAAGAGAACTAAAAACAAAAAAGCTTGGACAAAAGAAAATTGAGAAAATATTTACAAGTCTTGAGAAATATGATCAGCTAGTAATTAGCCTAAAGACACAAGTTGAGGAGGCTAAAATAATAGATGTAGTCAAAATAGAACTAAAATCTAAATTTGATGAATATGTGAAGCTTGAGGTAGAAATAGTGGCTTTAAAAAAAAGAACTTGAAAAAACTAAAAGTCAACTAAATAAAAATCTGAAGTTGATAGGAGGATCAGACATTCTTGATGAACTGATCAACTCTCAAAATCCCTCAAAAGAGAGATCAAGTCTTGGTTATGAGAAATGAAAAAGTTCCTCAATTAGTACATCTACTAACTTGTATGAAAACTTCAAAGCAGAAGGAGAATTAGGAGCAAAGTAAGAGAAAGCTTGCAAGGATACAAAGAGAAACTCAAACACAGCTAAAGTGAAGAAAGTTGAACCCAAAAAAAACTTGAAGAGAAAAAGAAGACAAAGTTAGTTGATGCTAATAGATACATCAAGATGAGAAACTTGAAGCCACAACTTAGAATAATTTCTCATGTTACATCAAAAAATGCTATAACCATATATTCCTCATATTTTTATGGTTATTGTTATAATTGTAATCATTTTGGTCATAAAGCTAATAATTGTAAAGTTGTAACTACAAGGATAATCAATTTTATAAGCAAAAATTCATTTGCACCCTTGGTAGATATAAATGTAATGTGTTATAATTGCAATAATTTTGGTCACATAGCTAAACACTATAAAATTAATTTTGTAAGATCAAAAGTGCACAATGTAAAGAAAGACATGCCTCCTAGTGTGAACAAAGTGTTGACGCAGTGGATTGCACCCTTGACAGGAGGCCGAGCTCCTTCCTTCCATGTGCAACAATGGAAACTCCCCTCTTGCCTTTGGGCCTAGAAAAATTGGGGGGAGAGTTTCTAGATAAGGGCTAGCTCCCTTTGATGCATCTGAGTTATTACAGTAAGTTGCTAATATATATATATATATAATGGGGGGTGAAAAGGGAGAAGGATTACTGAAAAATAGAACCTAATCTAAAAGGGTGATGCACCAAACAAGTTTGATCTACTCACACTCACACTCTGAACCATAAGAACACAAACATACACTTTAACTGGTAAAAGAACCAGACTACAAGGAGTTTGATAGGGAGGCTTTAATGGAAACACATAGAAAAAGGACTTACCATAAGCGTTGTAGGAAAAGCACATTGTTTAGTAACCTCTTTCTGCCTCTGCGATCCAGATATAGCTCTTCTTATCACCTTTAGGAATGGCGCTTTGTATATACTAGGTGTGTTGGTGTCAACCCTGTGAAAGCATTAGGAAGCAATGATTGGACACAAGACTAACACTCAGACACACTCAGAGATATATCCAATTAGAATAGAGGTAAAAAATGTGTTTTTTATTGATTCCAGGTGAAAATTGCCAAGGCTTCGCCTTACAATGTGAGAGAAGATTTTTCTCAAATGAGAAGTTACAATATATATATATATATATATAAGAGGGAAACAAAAGTGCTCCTTTTGGAAAAGACTTTGGCACCTTTTTACAAGTTGGCCCATGTACGTTGAGAGCATTGGAAAGAGGAGGCTGCTAAAAGATAATGATGTGTCGGCCCTGATTTTGACTTCAGGCATTTTAAAAAACATAGGCCGCACCGTTTGTCTACAAACAAGACCACTCCTTAAAGGTATTCACGTGGTTTTTCTGCTCATAAATGCAAAATAGAGAAAAATGGGTCACGCCATTCACTATTCACACCCCTTGATGACCACTTGGCAGGCACTGTTCCAATCGCTGGAGTAACTCCTTGAGTCGACGCCTTCCTTTGCCACTTGGATTGTTTGTTTGTTTCTACACTTGGCTCTTTTGTCTCTTCTTGGCTTTGTCTTTTCTATTTCCTTTGGCCCTTGAGGGCTATCTTCTACTACTTCTTTGGCTCTTTGGGCTCTTTCATTAGCAGGTCACTGAGTTCATTCTTAACTTTTGCCTTTTCCCAGTGTCGTCTTTTCCTAGTTTTGTCTTTTACTGGCTTTTGTCTCTTTCTCTCTTAGCTCTTTGGGCTCCCTTAAGGTTGGTGCTCAAATATTTAAAGATCAATGGCTATTTCATTGTCATAAAATTGACGTTCATGGGCCCATCGCTATTTGAAAGCTAACAGCTAGTTTATTGCCCTGAATTTGGCGGCTTCAGGGATGTCACCGAACGTCCAGATTCCAATGGCTAGTTTATGGTGCTTAATCTTGACGTCTTCGGGCCTATCACCCCTTTGAATTTCTTTGGCCTTTTCCTTTCCTTCAACTTTTTGCTCTGGTTAGGATTTTGTCTTAGTCGGGTCCTCATTGTTTTAACGATCGAATTTATTCAAATTTTGTTCGAAGGAAATTCTTAGGACAAAAGTCCAAAGGATATCTTTCCTTCTATTTTGCCTTTCCTTCTTATTCCTTTTTCCATCAGATTTTCTTTCGACCATTTTTCCCGTGGACAAAATGTCTACAAGAATTATCTCGATCACTTCCTTGACCTTTAGAATTCTTCTTCGGGTTTTTTCAAATTCCTTCGAACAAAAAAATTGGAAGGAAATCATTTCCTGCTTTTACCTTAGTCTTTTTTATTTTTGCAGGATTTTTTCGGACAAAATGTCTGAAGGAATTCTTTCAGGCATTTTGTCTGAAGAAACTCTCCGCCTCTTTGCCTTAAACAAATCTGAAAGAATTCCAACTTGCCTTATTCACTTTTCCAAAGGAAAACTTACCCTTTCGGCCTTCTTTCCAAGTGCTTTCTTGCCCTCTACAAGGGCACTTGGGTCTAGAACTACCCTCCACAAGGGCACTTGAATGGTTCCTTTTATGTTTGACTGCTCTCCGCAAGGGCACTGGTCCTTCGAGAGACTCTCTTGAACCTCCTGATTGAACCATTGATTGAACCAACCGGTTGAACCAACAATGCTTCAACGGTTCAATGGTTTAATGGTGCATCTTGCTCATTCGATTGACCGTTTGAACCACCTGCTTCGAACCAACTGGTTAAACCCTTTGATTGAACCGTCTAATTAAATCGACTGCTTGAACCAACTCATCAAACCAACTACTTGAACCAAGCCTTTGAACCAAGCCGATGAACCATTTGATTGAACCAAGCTGATGAACCAAGTTGTTGAACCAACTCTTTGAACCATTTCTTTGAACCAAGCTAACTAAACCAAGTTGTTGAACCAAGCCGACTGAACCAAGCTATTAAACCAAGCCTTTGAACCAGGGACTTAAACTAACTGAATTGAACCAACTCATTGAACCAATTGAACTAAACCAACTCATTGAACCAATAATGGTTCAAAGTTCAAGTTCAGAATTCTTGGAAAGATCATGCCATTGGGCACCGACGTCGAACCACTGGACTGGTTCATCCTTTTGCCGAAAGACTTGTGCAAAAAAATCAAAATTAAACTAGCTCAGAACAGCAAGGGAAAAAGGAGAGCGATTTTGGCCTACTGGACCAAAAATGGTCAACACAAAGGTTCACAAGTTTGTGAAAAGAAGTTAAATAAGAAACCCAAGGATGTGTGGAGAGTGAAAAATCAATCCATGATTACTTAGACTACACTCTATGCTAATGAAAAAAATTTGTGGGTGATAGATAGTGGTTGCTTAAAGTATATGACTGGTGACAAAAACAAGTTCATCAAATTGAGCAAATATAAGGAAGGATCTATCAGCTTGGGAGACAACACAACAGTAAAGATCAAAGGTAAAGGAACCTTAAACATAGATGGTAAACTGCCTACACATGATGTCCTTTATGTTGAAGGAATGAAACATAATATACTAAGTGTCAACCAAATGTGTGACAATGGATATAAGGTCACATTTGATGTAGAAGGCTCTAAGCTAAAGAGAACTAGAAAATAGTTGATGAAGGGAAAAGCACTGAGAACAATATCTATAATCTTGTTAAAGTAAATGGCAAAAGTTGCTTGATGGGAAATATTGATGAGAGTTGGTTTTGGCATAGAAGAATGGGTCATGTCAACTTTGATAATCTAGTCAAAGTGAGGTCAAATAAGTGTGTAAGACACATGCCCAGGAAAACCAAACCTATAGATACTACTTGTAAGGAATGTCAACTAGGCAAACATATAAAGGTTAGATTTCAAACAAAGGAGTATACAACTACAAAGCCTCTACAATTAATTCATTCTGATCTTCGTGGTCCTACCAAGACAAGAGGATCTAAAGGAGAACATTAATTCATGTTATTTGTAGATGACTACTCAATAATGACATGGGTAACCTTTTTAAAGGACAAATCTCAAGCCTTTGAGAGATTCAATGTCTTTAGAGCCATGGTTGAAAATGAGATTGAAATAAAAATCAAATACTTGAGATCTGATAAAGGTAAAAAATTCATCTCAAATGAATTCATAGAGTATTATGAGAAGCATGGGATCAAAAGGCACTACTTTGCAGCAAAGACTACATGACAAAATGAAGTTGTTGAGAGAAAAAACATAATAGTCAAGAAAATGGCCAAAACAATGCTAAAGGAGGCCAAGTTATCTGATGGATATTGGAGAGAAGTAGATCAAACAATGGTATACATATTGAATAGAGTTCAACTGAGGGTAAATAGTGATAAAACTCCTTATGGGCTATGGTATGAAAAGCCTACCTCTGTTAAGCAATTCAAAGTGTTTGGAAGCAAATGCTACATCAGAAAAAAAGACAAACTAGGAAGTTTTAAATCAAGATGTGATGAAGGAATATTTTTTGGTTATTCTACTCAAAGCAAAGTCTATGTATGTTACAATAAGATGCTCTACAAGATGGTGGAGAGCATGAATGTCAAGGTTGAAGAAGGCATAAAACATGTTTAACCTGACAAAGAAACCGGTAATAAAAAGGCAAATTGTGGAGTAAATAGTGAAGATGTTGAAGAAAAGAATGAAAAAACACCTCTACGATTTGTTAAAAAAGGATCATCTTAAAGAGCAGATAATTGGCAATAAGAATGAAGGAGTTCAGAGAAGGAGAAGAGCTGTAATGAACAAGGATCAAGTAAGTTTTGCTTTAATGGCTAAAATTGAGTCCAAGAGCTATGTTGAAGCTAACAAGGATGAGAATTGGCTAAAATTCATGGAAGAAGAATTAAGCCAAATAAAAAATAACAAAACTTGAAAATTAGTTCTAAGACCCTCAAACAAGAATGTGATAGGAACTAAATGGGTCTATAAAAATAAGCTTAATGAAAATGAAGTTGTTATAAGAAATAAAGTGAGATTGGTGTGCAAGGGATATGCATAGGTAGAAGGCATAGACTTTGAGGAAATATTTGTTATAATTGTTAGATTGGAAGCTATAAGAATGTTTCTAGCATTCTCTGTTTACAAGAAGTTCAAAGTCTATCAAATGGATGTAAATTTTGCTTTCTTGAATGGGAACCTAGAAGAGGAAGTCTATATTGAACAACCAGAAAGTTTTCAATTGTCAGATGAAGATGATTATGTGTGCAGACTAAAGAAGGCACTATATGGTCTAAAATAGGCACCTAGAGCATGGTATTCAAGATTGGACCAATACCTGCAACAACAAGGTTTCAACAAAGGATTTGTAGACAATAATCTATAATTCAAATCAGAAGGTGAGCATATGTTGATTTTTGTTGTTTAGGTAGATGACATCATCTTTGAAGGTAGAAATAACAAAATATGCAAATAATTTACTTCACAAATGCAAAGTAAATTTGAGATGTCTATGATAGGAGAACTTTCTTTCTTCCTTGGTCTACAAATAACACAAACTATTGAAAGGATGTTCATATCCCAAGCCATGTATGCAAAGGAGATGCTCAAGAAATTTGGAATGAAAGATAGCAAACCAGTTAGTACTCCCATGATAACTGGATGCAAGTTGAGCAAAGAGGATGAGTCCCTTGATGCAAATCAGACTATGTATAGATCAATGATAGGCAACGTGTTATACCTAACTGCATTAAGACCAGATATCATGCAAGCAGTGTGCATGGTTGCTAGATTTCTGGTTGCTCCTAAAAAGTCTCATGTCAATAGAATGAAAAAATCTTTAGATACATCAAGATCACAATTGACTATGGCCTATGGTACCCTACAAGTGAATATTTCACTTTGACAGCATATACAAATGTTGATTGGGTAAGAAGTGTGGATGACATAAGAAGCACTAGTGATGATGCATTTTTTTTGGAAATAAATTGTTTCATGTCTGAGAAAAAAAAAGAGTCAATTACTCTTTCTAAAGCAAAAACAGAGTATGTAGTAGTAGTGGCATGTTGCACTCAAATCCTATGGATAAAGTAAACACTCAAGGACATCAAGGTTGAGTACAAGTCACCTATTTCTATTCTTTGTGTTAATTCAAGTGCAATAAATATATCAAAGAATCCAGTGATGCATTCTAGAACCAAGCACATATCAATAAAGTATTACTTTTTTAAGAGAAAGGATTGTAGATCAAGAGGTCACAATGGAATATGTGCTAACTAAGACCAGATTGCAGACATATTCACCAAACCTCTTCTCAAAAAACAATTTGAATATCTCAGACAGAAGTTAGGAGTAATGGATCTTACACCACATCACTAAATTACTAATGATAGGACATGAGTCTAGGGGGAGTCTCATGGAAGCTTTATTAATCCCTGGAAGAAGAGAAAAATTCAACTTAGGTATGTATACTTCTAAAAATTATTGATGAGTTGAAAGTTGCAAATTCTTGGACAAACCCCTTTATCTAATAAAGGGGGAGAAACATTTGGGCAAACAAGCAACAAGAGTCCCTTTGCCATTGATGTCAAAGGGAGAGAAAAAGGTACAAATGCTCTCTGTAGGAAAAAGAGCAAAATGTTCTCTGCAAAAGTGCAAATGTCAAAGAAGAGCAAGTATCCAAGTTGAGTATTAGGCAAATGTGTCATTACTCAAGGGGGAGCAAGTTTGGTATGAACAACTTTAGTTTATACTTATCATAAGCAAATGGAAGCAATGATAGAGGAGTTGAATAATAGAAGATCAGAGCATTTAGTTTGCCATCAATGACAACGGAAGAGATTGTTGAAAATATGATTGTCATTCATGTCAAAAGGGACATTATGAGCATGTCATTAATACTTAAGGATGAATATGGTAATCATGGTGATCTTATCAGAGGTCAAAGATGATTGGAATGCTTGTGTGCATGAATGAAATTCATTTGGTTCTTCATATTGTTCATCTAGACATTTTGGGTCTATGACAGAAAAGATGAGAAAGCATTTTGTTGACATCATCATTGCCACGTGCGAACGAGTATGGGGGAGCTGGTCACATGGTTGTGATCACATTAGTCCCTAGTTATTATGTGCCATATTTGAAGACATGCGATGAAGCATAGTTGAAGTTGTGGGGATGCAAAGTTGACTACTAAGACATAATTCACTAAGTTTATATACTTGGTCAAATTTGCAAAGGGTTAAACAGAGCAAAATAAACATATTGATGAGGTTAGTGCTTACGCACATGGAAGTGTTAGGACAAAATGATCGCATGGGTCTGTTCATTTTTGTGCCTAGTTTATATGCGCTAAATCTCAAATCATGCAATGCAACGCAAAAAAAGATATGCTTGAGTAAAGTAGGGTTCCAAGGCATTTTGACAGTGTTTTCCAACACTTAGTCAAATTTGTAGTTTGCAAGAAAAAACTCAAAGTCATTTTTATGAAGACATATCTTTCACTTATGGAGGCTTTAGGGGAAATTAGATATATGGATGGAATCCACTATGTGAGAGGATCATATGCACTAATTTGCAAGTCATGCGACTAAGCATGACAAGAGTTATGCAAGGACAAAGTTGGATTTTTAAGCATAATTGAAATGGTCTCCATACTTGGACAAAATTTGCACATGGTCATGCAAAGTTGTGATGCTTTTACAAATATCATCTATGGACATTTGCAAAAGAAACATATAGTAAATCTGTTATGGGTTTTTCATGAGCATCTTGAACATATGGATTACAGGTTCAATTGAGAAGGAATGAGCTTAGAATTGAATTATCTTTGCTCTCAGACTGGATAGGGTTTCTCAGTAAAACCCTAAGGTTTAAGTCATGGAAACAACAAGGACTTTCTATTTTAATGTTGATTTGGTATAGCCAAGAACCGGTAACTTAAGTTACAACTTAAGTCCATGTCGTCATTGCAAAATCGGCCCCTCGAGCTAGCAATTACTAGCGCCAAGCAAAGTTCAAAGGACTTAATATTTTCTAAGTCTAAAAATTTATGTTATGTCTAAGCTTGATAAATGACCCATGCTTCATTATACGTAGATGATCCAACGAAGCGAAGCAAAGTCATATTGTCAAAAGGTGCTCCGAGTGAATGCTCAAGTGATAAGTGTCACATTCATGGAGCTTGTCAGACAGAGACCCAATGAGCAAAAGCTTGCTAGAGATAAATATCAAGCTTGTTAAAAGATTTGACGGTGCACAGATGATCATGCAAAGGAGATCCAATGGAGCGAATGGACTCAAATGCTATAAAGTGATCGAAGTTTAATGACCAAGTCAAGGTAAAGTTTGTGCATCTTTGGAGATCCAACAACATGCAAAATCTCAGATAAGGGAGATCAAATGGATGCGTTTTAAACTTGAGCTATTGGAATATGAACCATCAGATCGTGGCACCAAAGGCAAGATAAACGACCGACATTTAAAGTCATGTCCAGACAAATGTTTAGTTACAGGAATATGCAGAAACTTGCGTATAAGTTCTATATCTTGACAAAGACAATGAGATTGATCGATCTAATTGATCTAATCTCCATTGAAGAGCCTGTGCATCAAAACTTGAGTCTAGGAGATGCTATAGAGACCTACAATTACGACGTGATGCATGAAATCTGTTGTAATGACAATCGATGGGCCAACAAAATTGAGACGTGGGAACTTATAGTTCGAGTCATAATGAACTAAAGTCCAAATTGGCATGATGTGTTATAGTTTGAATGCGAACACAGAGAGAAGCAAACCCTAGATCATTTGTTTATACACACACACACACACACACACACACACACACATATACATATACATATATATAAGACAAAAAAAATGCTGCTAAATAATTGCATTTGCTATTGAGCCAAATTGACCATAGAAAAGAGTGGTTGGTGAAAGTAATGAAGTGTGTCGAATAAAAAAAATCCAAACACAAGATTAGAGATGAATAGTGAGGAACAGAGAGAAAGAAAGGCACAAAGAGAATGTGCAAAGTGTGATCAGTTGCAGATTAGATCTGTAACAAAAAATAGACATCTAGATTCATGTATGAATCTAACTTGTAAATTGGAGTTGTAACTCCATAGAAAACTTTGATAGGTTGGTTCCATTAGATAAACTGAGTGGGTGCTCATATTAGAGAGTGAATGTTTCCTTAGAGTTGGTGCTTTTAAATTAGGGGATTGGTGTCTCCTTAGGATTGGTGTCCTTAAACATTATAACCAGTGAGATTTGCTAGTGAGTCTTTGACTGTGACACTGGATTAGAATAGTAGATTTTAAGAGCTATTCTCATCGTGGTTTTTCTCTTTGGATTTTTCACATATAAATCTTGTGTCACGTGCATTTGTGTTTGTATGTGATCTCTGCATTTATCTTTTAATCTGCATATTCTTTTAAACTTGCTTTAAAAGGATTGAAAGACCAATTTTAATTGATACACTGATTCATCTGCTCCACCACCCGCCCCCCATCGCCCCCCCGGCCGCCCAGCATGTAGTTGTGTTTTAACACATACTTATCTTATAGATCCAATTTCAGCCTCAATCCCCTCTAAATCATCAAAGTCTAGAAAATCAGGGAAACAAAATTAACAAAATTGACTATATCAATACAATTCCAAATATCTCTTGGATTTCAACTCAATTAGCAACACTAATACAATCATCTAATCAAGCCAATTATATCAACCATTGTCCAAAAATCAATAACACAATTCATTCCACTAAAAACAACTATATTGGCCATGACCTTGATGGTACCAATTTTGTTCAAAATCATCTCTTTGTCAAAAACCAACTATATTGGCCATGGCACAAAATGTGCCAAATATAGTTTAAATCAGAAAAAAACAACATAACTACCTTGACTTGGAAAATATTGTAGAAAAAATATTCCAAACAGCACCCAAGACCCACAAATTACCCTAAATGTCAAAATTCCTACTACGAGATAGGTTTACACACAATATAACAACAAATGTGATCACTATATTGATATTAAGGTTGATATCAAACACAACATTAAATCCTTACCTTGTCATAATTTACATTTTGAAACCTCTTACGATGTCCATCATTTTCTCACTTCACACCTAGTGGCAGCTTATGATGCATGGTCTTCTCTTATTTCAGAGTTTGGCGCATCTTTCGATGCCGACCCTTACCCTTTGGGAGCATCTTACAATGCCCTTCCTCAACCTTCAAGACATCTCATGCCCATTTTCTTTACATGCCTCACACTCATAACCAACTAATCACAAATTATCTTGCACAAACATCAAACATAAACAACTCCAACTTCAAGAAACCTTACAAGAAACTACCTCTGAATTATCTTTTATGTAAGTATTATTTACACGTTTCTTCCGCCTCTCTTTTTTCTTACACCTCTTGGCCCTTATCTACCTAAACTTTACTTTTTGGAATCTTACCTTATCTATATACATGGTTTTTTATTACAACTCTTGGCTCTTATATACCTTAACTCTACTTTTTCACATTTCATCCTCTTTTTGGGAGATTATTCGACCATTGCCTCTTTTTGGGACTCTTTGGTAGCTTTTTTATAAACTCTCTTCCCTTTTAGATTTATTCAACGATTACCTTCTTTTTGCACTCTTTGGTAACTTCTTTTTACAATCTCCTTTCTCTTAGTTTATTATGTCGTTACCTCCTTTTCCAACTTTGGTAACTTCTTTCTTATAAACTCCTACTTGGGTTTATTCAGCGATTCCCTTATTTTTTTGACCCTTTGATAACTTCTTTTTAAAGTTTCTTCTCTCTCGAATTTATTCCACGTTTGCCTCATTTTTTGACCCTTTGATAACTTTTTTTTAAAGTGATTTTAAGGAAATACCCCTTTTTTAAAACTTAGTAATGTCAAATCATCTCTAAATGTCATTTTAGAAATTGTAATGGCTTTTGCTTTGTATGATTTTTCCTTGTTCCAATTGATTTTTGATTTGCTGCTTATGTAACTGTTGACTTTTTTCCAATTATATATATATATATATATATATATATATATATATATATATATATATATAAATAATCAATTTCTTTATTTTTAGATTGAAATTTTTATCAATTTTTTAGGTTTGGTCCTCTAAAAATATTTTGCTTAATGTACTTACAAAGAATTTTCTTTATAAAAACAGAGACAAGTGTTCATTGAGCTGAGACAAATCTTCATTTCCCAATGAAATGTTTGTTTTGTTTTGGAAAAATCGACTAAATATATATTATATCCTCACGAATATCAAGCACTAAAATTATTAGCAGGCAGAAAACTCTAAACTTCGAAGAAAATTTTATTACCCAATTGCTGTTCAAGCTCATTTTCTGCTCAAAACAATTGTGTTATTGAAAAAAGATCAAAAGATGTTATGCAAGCCCATTTTCTGTTCATAGGCACCTAAGAAGATTTACAAAATTTTATAGATATGAAAAAACTTTACCACCTAATCTGGTACAGTCGCAACAAATTCTATTAAAAAAACTCTACTTGGTACAGGCCAATAAAAAATTATCGATAAGATTTTTGTTTTAAAGTGAGCTCGAAATTTCTTCCTTTCTTTGGGCAGACTGCATTATTAACAGTCTGAGAGAACACGCTAAAGCTATATTCGTGTAATGTCAAGACCAAACACAAATGTTGTAGCTCAGTTCACTGCCACATAAAACCTATTCCTCCAGTTTGCCACACGTGTCAGATACGCTGATCGCCACACGAACCAGCTCACAAAACCTGCCATCGATACACCCTTGGCCTCCTGCTCAAGGAAAATGCATTGCATAAATTACAGAAGTAAACAAACAGATGCACAATAAAATATAACATATTTTGGATCAAAGGTTTCTGCCTTAAGATATTTTTTTCATAATACTTCTGGATAACTGTATTTTTATAACTACTGTAGTGCTTTCAATCTCATGCTCTCCTAATAACCTTGGGTTAGCATTGGATCCCCGTGCCTCACCAGCTGTGAAAACAAATATTCTTTAGAATATAACAAGGAAAACATAGAACTGTATTTTACCTTGCTCTGCCGGAGATCAACTAATGCTTTGTAACTACCCACTGATGCCATGCTTCCTATGTGTTTGTAAACAAATTGTTCCCCGAAATTTTTGTCTGCGGAAGAACCTACCTTCCCCCCACCCTGTTTTGCCAGTTGATTCAAAAGACCGGCCAAATACTTCCCTTCTCTCTCTGCAACCTGCCATTACAAGCACAAGTTTTCAAGATGATCCTTGAAAAAAAAAAGTACCAAGACATAGTAACGTACAAAGACCCCAGGACTGTTTAATATTTTCTCACATGCTTGAGAAAAAAAACCGTTAATTGTAAAATGTGCATATCAAATTCATCAACCTAGAATTTTATCAGAGAACATACTATTTCCAGCAGACAAGGCCTACAATCGAATGTGACACAGAAAACACTCCATGCTACATGTTATCAAATTTCGTCATTTTCAGAAAAGAAAATGGGGTTTCACTCAATGCCTTCAAGCCCCTAACTTCCATTGCATTGTTCTGGGCGTTCTCGGGGTAGGTTGATGATGGTTGTCTTGGCACCAAGTTGCCTTATAAAAAGACAACCTTCAGTCACTAAGAGCTTGGCCTAGTACTTTTAAGCCAACATCAAATTGGATAGGGTAAACCTTGCAGGTTCAGGTACATGAATATATTGAGAAATATGTGAAAGTAGGAAAGAACATCAACAAGTCAAAGTTGATATCTTGAACCACTTAAGCAACAAGACTGACTTGAGAAAGATCAACATTCCCAAGATGCTGAAAAAAAATCAATTAGAAAATCTCAACACTCAAAACTTGATAAAAGAGTCACCTGAGCCAAGGCTGGAAGTGGGATCTTGCCAGTGCTTTCATGAAAACCAGCACAATCACCAATGGCATATATATCTTCTACTCCAGGAACTCGTAACCATCCTGCATTTCAAACAGTGCCCATCCATAAATAGGATAATACCTATTATACTTGCAAACTAGACACTAATAAATATTCGGCACAGTATAAACGTTTTATTTGTTTCCAGCAATTGAGTTTGTTGTATTCCTCCCATACTTTGGAATTGAGAGATTTGTCAATCGTATATGTAGAATGTAAAGCTGTTATATGTGGAGGAGGAGGGATACCTGCCACCAGGTGATTTAGGAAGTTTTAGGTCTTCGACAAATGGAGTGGGAACTTCACTTCCATCAGCTAAGTATTATCTTATCAGGTTTAACGTCTTTGACAACCCCGCGATCAAGTCAAACTCCTGACTGAAACCAGTAGGAAGCTATTGAGGATTCAACTCTGTAGAATGGGGCATCTTAACACAAATAAAAATATACCACCTTTACCTATATTGCAATGTTTTGATACATGATAGATGATTCGTTTCCTATGTTAATTGAAGTAAAGAAAAATTGAAATTTTGATAGCAGCCACTTCTTCAACCATAAGATCAAACGCATCCAAATTTGCATGTACTTCAAGCAAAGCATTAATAAAAGGAAAGGGAACATCATGCAAAACGGGGCAATGCCAATAGGCTCCTTCCCCCTGGAAAGGATCTTTAATGTGAGGAAATTTTCTTACCTTGGTTAAATGTCTAGTGGCATACTCCCTAAGCCCCACGTCAAAAGAATATAAAAATTCGTTGCCTGCTCATGCAAGAACCACAATTTTGTCAACATTTGACGCCTGCCATCACTAATCCGAAGCCTGATACTCCAAACTAAATCTTAAAATAATATCTATTCTGCCAAAGCCAGCAAAAACCTGAGAATTCCTTACCTCTATTAGGGTGACATGAATGTAATTTTTAACATGAGCGTATCTCCCATGTACATCTCTCTTGATAAAGTCACTTAGTTCACCACTAAACTCGACACCAGTAGGGCTGCCACCTACTAACACACAATGTAAAAGACAGGTTTTTCGTCCTCGGTAATTCCTGTAATTTCAACCAACTTTCCCACATAAGGACATTGGAAACTCATTTTTTGACTAATTAATACATTTTGAAGGAATACACGAAGGAATACACATCTTAATGTATTAACAAAAAAATCTAAGTTGCCGATACGGATACGGGTACGAGTATCGGATACCGGGATACGTCGATTTTTTTTTTGGTGGTTTGGATACGGCCGTACAAAAATATATATATATAATTAAAAATATAAAAATATAGCCATATAAGCAAAATTAACCACATAATATGCATAGAGGAAACAAAATAACTTCAAATAAGCTATATAACCACAAAATATATACTCAATGCCAAATATCATAATATTCAATAGTTGAACTTATATTAGTTTTATAAATTATAACAGGTACATGGTGGAAAATTGGAAATGTTACAATGTATGGACAAAAATAGAAATGAATCCGCGTTCTCATTGTTCACTATATAGTATATGCTTCTTCCCCTGCAATGTCTTCATCATCATGTGGTTTATTAGAACCATAAGCAGTAGCAGTGCCACTCCCTCTAGCTTCACTGTGCAAGTCGTGTGAAGCATTGTCTAGCTCCTCAAATAAAGAAAGGTATGTAAGGGAGGCATCTAAATCAACAGTCTCTAGGTTCACATCCCACAACTTTGTTGGCCCTTCCTTGTATTGAAGTTGTTTATGTGAGAGAAGATGTAAGTTGGAATGCACATAAACCAAATCCTCCGCCCTTTTTGCGGCCAACTTGTATTTAAATGAGTGGATAAAGCCATAGCTGCCCCAACTCTGCTCAGCTGAAGAGGAACTTGCAACCTATTGAAGCCACAAAAAGAATTAAAATTTATAAAAAATTAAAAATTAAAAGACTAAAACTTAAAACTTAAAACAAAACATCGAAAAGGTCAAAAGAATGGTAGAGTAAAAAAATTAAAATCTTACTTGTGAAAGAATTTTTATTGTAAATGGTTGAAGGTGGGTGGATGCTTGCCCATGGAGGTGCCACCAAAAGTGAGCATCCATCTTGTACTTGTCACTAATAGCACCAAGGGAGTGACCCACCGAAGATATGAAATGCACAAACTCTTCTCTAACTTGGTCTTCTACCTCTGGATCGGGAAAGATTTTAGAGAATGCTGCCATATATCTCTCGGCAACTCAACATCCCTATACGGTGCGACCCTCTTGGGCAAAGAAAGAATTTTTGCACTGTAGTATTTGGGTGTCAAGACAAAAGCAAAAAGATGTAATGGAGTGGTCATTTTGTTTCACCTTTCAATGAGATGCGACTGCACTTCTTTGAAAAACTTCTCCGTGGGATCTTGCTCTTTAGCATTTATGATGGATTTAATGTTCTCAATCATTGAGTCAATTCCATCATAAATCTCACCCAAACATGGATGATCCATGTCCACATATCTCAACACGCTGATGATGGGCTCAGTAAAACTCAGCAAATACTCCACACGTTCCCACCATGCATCATCAAGAATCCACCCTTTCACCTTTGTGGCCCTCTCACTGTTTGCCTACCTCCATACGCCCCAAAGGTTGTTGATGACCATGCTACTCAATGCCTCACGCACCTTAACAGGTCTCAAGACGATGGTGTGTGAGGCAAATTGAGTCTCAGCAACCTAATACAAAATTAAAATAAATTGAAATAATTAATAAACTTAAAAAATTGTTCAAAAATAAAAACACTACAAATTACAAACGTATAAGTTATAATATTAAATAATTAAATTAAGAGTTACCTTCAACAACTGTAATTTTAAGGTCCTAAAGATAGCTTGGGACATGTGATGGTTGGTTATGAACATTTGGATCTCATTCGCCTCCTCATAGACTTGTTTGATCCAGTCAATTTTTGTCCCCAACTTTTGCAACATAAAGTTGAGGGAATGAACAGCACAAGGTGTCTAAAATATATCCCCATACCTTGCCTCAACCAACATACCCGCAGCGCTGCAATTTTTAGCATTGTCCATTACAACTTGAACAACGGTTTGAGGCCCTATTGCTTCAATGGACTCTATCAGGATGTTAGCAATGAATTGTGCATCCTTCACTTGCCCCTCACAATCAACGGCCTTCAAAAACATTGACCCTTTAGGGCTCATTGCAATCACATTAATCAATGGCCTATTTGCCATAGCTTTCCATCCATAAAAAATGATGGACACCCCTGTTTCGATCCATGAATCCCTGATGGGCTTTAATGCATCTTCAATGTGTTTTCTTTCTTTTGTCAATAAGGTGGTGCGCACCTTTTCATACCCTGGGGTGACAAACCCATTAGGGGCAAAATTGATAGATCTCACCATTTGTTGCCAGTATGGTGATCTAACAGTATTAAATGACATCCCACATGCGTAGATACAACGCGCGATGCTCTGCTCCGCTATCTCCCTGGAGTCATTTTGGAATGCCCTCTGCAATGGGCCTGCATTTTTTATTCTCTTGCGACCAAGAGGTGAATCCTCTTCCTCTTCGGCTACAACGGGTGTTACAAAAAAGGGGTGTGATGGGGTCACCACACTATCACGCGCTGGATCAACAGGGGTGTGATTATTTCTTTCTCAAATGATGCTTCGATCTTTGCCCCACAACAGTGTCTGCCTCTTCTTGCTCTTTGATGTATGCAACGATCTTTCTTTGTGGCAAGCCCTTTTCCAGCGTTCCACCTATGCTTGGCCCACCACAAATTCTGTTTCCAATGCTAGAGATCGCACACAAATGAGCTTTCACTCGATTATACGAACTCCGAAATTTACCGTTACACTCTGAGCAAACCCAATGAAAACACCTTCCACTAGGAATATGTTTTAATATTGTCACATACTTCCAAAGGGACGCTCATGGATCAGATTGGGAGGTTATCACTTGCCCCACCGATTTGCCCTTGAGACATTCTAATTTCTAACAAATCCGTATAAGCTTATATCTCCAGTGCTGGTACAAAATAAAAAATTGCTATTAAAATTTAATATTAAAAACTTAAAAGTTAAAACCAAAAAAAAACAATTACTATTAAAATTAAAAATATATATATTTTATTAAAAAATTAAAATATTAAAAATATAAATATTATTATTAAGTTATTAACTATATTATTTATGAATATTTATAAATTAAAAAAACTTAATAATAAAGTTAATATAGTTAATAAAAAATATAGTTAATATAGTTAAGTTTTTAATTTATAATAAAGTTAATAAAAAATAGTTAATAACTTAATAAATTAAAAAAAACTTAAAAGAAAAAGAATATTAATATTAACTATATTTTTTTTATTAATATTAAATATATATTATTAATTTATTAATAATTATTATTAAGTTATTAAGTTTTAACGCTAAAATTAAAAGAAAAAAAAATTAAACCTACGGCCGGGGACCACGCGAGCAATGGCGAGCGGCGGAAGAGAAAAATGACAGTTTTAAGGTTATTATTTTGAGTTTTGACTTTAAAATTTTTTAAAATGAAAAAAGAGTTTTAAAATAACTTTTAAAAGGTACGATCCATGGGGGATACGACCAGGGCACGTCTTGCCCCCTGCGGATACGGCCGGATACATCCATGGACGTATCCAGCCATATCCACAGGGGGCAAGACGTGCCCTGGCCATATCCCTCGCATATCGTACTCGGACCGTACCGTATCCACGTTTCGCCACGCTCCTAGGCCGTGGGGGAGGCGTATCCGGTAACGTAGGAAAAAATGTTTGCGCAGTAAAAGGAAAATAAAACTCTCTTACACTTCTCGTGCATGACAAACCAAACGGCTATACAGATAGAGAGGAACTCCAGAAATTAATATACACCATTGAATATGTTCTGGGAAAAATTTATCTTCTACAAACCCTCATTTGCACCTCAATAGGTGAAGAATTCTCTGCCTCATTTGCACAAAAGCGCCAAGATCCAATAATATATATAAAAAGTACAAAAGCTCCTACACCTATATAGATATACTAATTAATAGATCATAGATCCTGGAGTCAAGGTTTCAAAACCTTTCCTTGAGACCGCATTAAGTATACAATACAGTTCAGTCCAGTAGATGAATGAATTTATAAACCCAAAGAAAATGACCGCAGTTTGAGAGATCATGGCCCAGGCATAACACAACTGGACATTATAATAAACAAGAAAATGGCATTACATGAATGTGGATGTACCTATGTCAGCACAAATTTGAATCAGAATACTATGCAACTGGAGCGTTTTCTAAATATACTGGAAAAGACAAAGGGACATCATCACAAAGCAGCACAGATCAAAATACATAATGAAAATGCAATAATAAAAGGAGAACAAACCAAAGGAATTAAACAAGAATCCTATATACTTAACCTACAGAAACGTTATAGCCTGATTCGAGTGTTCTATATGTTAGGACCAAAACAAAAAATAGATCATAAATGTATCTAACAGAGAGGTTCAGTGTCGCATGATTTTAGTTTCCTGTTGAATATTTTAGATTTATATATAGATAACAATGTAGAGAATCAAATTACAACCTTTACCATTTGATAGACATTTGCAGTTCCCCGTCTAATTCTAATCATGTATGGTGTAAGAACCCATGGATTTGTGACATCCTCCATGGGTTTTGTCTCCTGTCTTGGGTTTCAGATTTGTCATGACAAACCCTGTGTGCCCTATTTCAGACTTGAATAATCATCCAAAAACCTGAAGAGGATATAACAGGTAGCTCTATTTTTCTAGCTCTTTACTGTGAAAAACCAATATTCATTTGTGCTCATCAATGTTCACTCCCAATTTTTTAAGCTCAAAGAATAGTATCTGGAACCAGAATTGCAATAAACACAGAACGTGATTTATAATTTGTCACCTTGAAAAAATAGGCTAGTAAAAGATAACAGAAAATTACCATGACACCTATATTTCTCTTCTCAATGTCATAAACCTGTAGCAGATCCATAAAAGGCTAAAACACACATCACTAAACGATGCTGCACTTCAGACTGATATTGCTTGTTTTATTGCAAGCATCAATCAATAACCAGCTAAGACTCCAAACCAATATTTGCCATTATTATCCTGCTTTGTTCACTCTAAATGGGCCTACAGCAAGAAATTTTAAAATGTAAAAAAATCTTAGTAATAATGATGAGCTTAAACATTTTAACAAGGTATTGATAATTTGATTAATGTCAAAACACAAGATAGACTCTAATGAAACGGTTACACGAAACAAGCTTAATGCCAAATATGAATGTATAAAAACTTCGTTTCCAGCTTAAACTGTGTGATTTCTTCAATTAAATTTCAAAACCATTTCCATGCTTGCAGGAGATATGGAACGGAATTCATCTGTCAGAAGTGTGCATTTGCATTGGACTCTTCATATATACAACTTGTTAAAACAGAAACTCCTCACGAAATTGAAATTGATGATCCAATTCCTTGATTGATGTGATCTTGGCCAGCAAAGCTAACTTTAAACAGTAAGATAGTAATACACAGCAAAAACCATGTTGAAGCAGTTGCAGTAAGTGTAGACGCTATGCATTATAGAAATTTATTCAAGGACACAGATTCCATAAAGCATTACCAAAAAAGACTCAGTAAGACTCTAGGGTAGCTTAGGCTTATTCTAAAAGAAAATGGATTTTTCCAGTGATCAACTCGTGGGCCATTTCAATATAGCATCCAACCAGTGTCCCTGTCGGTACAGTATTCTATAGAATAGATACAAAATTCAAGAAAATCTCATTCTTCCATGTCAAGGTGTTTTCCTGGCCGAACTACAAATTTTCTAATACTGTCATTTAGTATGCACTATGCTTACAATTTCAGAAAGTTCTAATATTGCATTTTGAGATGCAAATAAAAACTTGGACTTTGCAGTCAATTTTCAACTCCAAATCACTCCCCATGTAACTATGCCTGAAGTGGAATTCCAACTAATGCCATCTCTGGAAGTGATTTTTTTGTTTTTCATAATATTTGTCCAGACAGAGTTTTGCTGGACCAATCATAAAAATTATCACATGCCCATATAAACTGCATCTGATAGGAGCTACAGAGCACACTCCCAATGTTTTTGCACTCGTGGTCATAGCCATTTTTTTTGCCCTTGAGTTCCTTTTTTTGGCATATGTTGTGTTTGATTGCATGTTTTATTTTTTTATTTTTTTGCGCTTAATTGTTTAGGCATTAATGATAATCCCACTTTGATCCAAGGCCAGGGATGACCTGTGGGACAACACACTAAAATGGATTCTAATGTGTTGATTGGATGTAGGTATCTATGCCATAAGATACTTCATGCTCTACCATTCGATGAATAGCTATGTTACATTAGTATATATATAACTGGGACCCCATATACCATCTCCCAAATAGATAGAAGGGCCCCAGATAGATAGAGGGGCCATCTCCCATCTCTATATAGGCAGGCAGGCAAGCAACGACTATCTAATCTATAGCTCCTCTACATCCGGGTACTCACTAGACTACCAAATAGATATATATGCATTTCTATTACAGGTTGAGTCATATTACATACGTAATATGAATGGTGCATCCATTCTACCACAATTCCCACTCCCACATGTCCCAACTATATATATATATATATATATATATATATATATATATATATATATATATATATATATATATATATATATATATATATATAGTTGGGAAATGAATCACTCATCTCGTCTAGTCCAATCCAATTAGATGTCGAGTGTCGAGGGTGACTCTCTATAGTCGACACCCTATATAGATTGCAAACTACACTACTATATAGAGCATTTGTATTTCAGCTCTCCCCTATCTATATAGCTCGGCTTCCCTCTATATAGATGGGGTCAGCTGAGTGCCGACTACCAACTATCTATATGGGGCCTAGTCTTAGAGGGGCAAACCACTAGAGAGATATATAGGACATCTATATCAAGCGGATGATCAGCTTAGACGCTCTCTATCTTGGTAGGTGCACCTCTATCTTGGCAAGCGACTGAAGGGAGTGGAATCATAGGGATAGGGCTCCCACCATCTAGATATAGGGGCATATCCATATATCTATCTCGGGCCCACTACAATATTAGAGATATAGAGATTTAATTAGATAGGGTTATATAGATGGATAGGGGCCCCCTCTAACTATATATGGAATAGATAGGGAGCCCATATATCTATCTAGGAGTGCCCCTATCTCCCTATCCCTATCTAATTAGAGGAGAGGAGAGGGCTATATGCTATGCCCCCTCTATATAGATATTGGATAGATAGGCGCCAGATGAAACTATAGGGCCCTATAGATCCCGTATCCCATCTATATATAGAGGGGGAGGGGGAGGCGGGCCCTATAGAGTTTCTTCCCCTATCCCTAGATCTAGTTAGGGTTGCCCCCTATATAGATCATAGATATGGGTCCTCGATCTCCTGAGAGATTACCCCATCTATATATATACCCAAAGAGATGCCCCTATCTATATATAGGCCCGGCTGATTGATGCCCCCTATATACAACCACTATCTAGAGAGGGCAGTTGATCGATCTTCCCAATCCTAGTCCTAAATCAAGCCAAGGGTGACTCTATTCTATATAGAGGGTGCCATAGCTAAGCTAGTTTTCTTTCCTCGATCCATCGCCCCCATATCCATAGACATAGTGTTAGAGGCCAAAGGTATCTCTCTCTATGGGACCCCCCATCCCCATCAGAGATAGAGATAGAGTCTATATTCTCTATGGGGCATTGGCCCTATCCCCATAAGAGATAGTCTATGTTCTCTATGTGGCATTGGCCCCATCCCCATTAGAGATAGAGATAGAGTTTCTTTGGCTTTGGCTTTGGCATTGGCTATATAGTGTTTATGTGGCCCCATCGCCATCTATATAAAGGGGGATACGGATGGGGAGGAGAGGGAGAAGGTGATGTCCAAGATCTCAGAGAGAACATAGGTTGTAGTGGCACTTGGACTTAGAAGTGGCTCTCCCTCTTCTTTAGAGAGGGAATACAGATGGGCCAATATATAGATAGGTGCCTTGCCCAATATCTAATCTATGGCGAAGTGGGTATGGGCACTGTAGAGGAGAGACCGATGAGTATGGGGGCTCTTGCCCTATAGTGTAGCGTGCATAGGCACTGGATCCGGCGGGGGTAGGGCATTGAAGAGGAAGTGTCGTCTGAGATCATTTGGGGTCCCAATTCTCTATATAGGGCAAGTCCCCCGGGGACCCCCTGGCATTGTGTGGGCCGATAAAGCCTATCTATCTAAAGGGCAGGGGTGGGGGTCCCCTAGCGAGTATGGTGGGGATAGGGGGCACTCACTATTATATCAGGGTAGTGCCTCCAAGAGCTATATAGGGGGCTCGAGCGATTGAAGGGTAGCAAGGTAGAGGTTCTAGTGTCGTGCTTGGGGTACTTGGGCCTATGTATATATGGGGAGGGACCTGCACCCTATAGCTAATCTCCTGCCTCTGAGCCAATGAAAAGAGAGAGGTGCCTTATTAGAGTATTGGGGTTGGGGTGCTTTGAACAGAGGAAGGGCACCTATCCTCTAAAGGGTCTATAGAGGTTCGGGGCCAAGAGTAGATAAAGTGCCAATGCAGGGTCGGCCCCCCCTCTATATATATATCCGGTTGTCCAAGAGAGACTATCAAGGGGGTCACGTGGACTCTGAGCGGTACACTTGTCCAAATATCTAGATAGATAGTGAGCGACTATAGCTATATATATTAGCCCGGGCAACCCCGAGGAACCTATCGGTGGAGGTGCTTTCCTCTCCTCTCCTCTATATAGGTACCACCATCCATAGATATCTATACATTGTATACACGATATAGGGCACCTAGGAACCAATATATAGGTTATGGTTATATACGTGATGTGATACCCATCGCTATGAGTTTGATGGCCATATGTATAGGGTGAGTTGCATATAGATATAGAGGCTAGGGGCTCTCAGCTCACACACCTACTATACCATATGGGCTTCGAGCAGACGAGCGAGCCCATATAGATAAGATAGGCCACCTACCCTATATATAGAACTCCTGCACCCCTCCGTCCTTCCCTCTAACCTAGTGGATATTCATGGTCCTAGCCTCTATTCTATGGTTTGTTTCCAACGGGTGCTATATATAGAAATAAAGGGTAGGGAGCATTCTTATCTATTCTACACCCCTATTATGTAAGCTAAGGGGTGTCTTTACTACTTTGGTTTGGTCTTGTCCAACCGAAGTGTCGTGCCAGAGTGAGATGAGAGTCGCTATATTTCTCATTGATATCACGTACATAATAGAAATATATATCGCCGCCCCATAGATATAGATTATGTCCTCTCCCTTTGAGAAAGTCCTATCCAATCTATAGCCTAGCCCTATATATAGATATGGGATATGACACGTGGACATGAACAAAACTAGAACTAAAAAGTTTACTGCCCATCCCATCTATATATATAGGTATAGGGCGCAAACACCCCTTTCATGCTGTGATAGATAGTGGAGAGAGTTGGCCCCTATATATATAGATGGGCAGAAAACTACATTCTCTAGTCTCATTTAGGCAGTTCACTGCCCATCCGATCTATATATATAGGTATAGGGCGTAGACACCACATTTTAAATAGTGATCGCTTATTTATAGATATGGCACTGCCCTATACCTATATATAGGTGGGATGGGCAGGAAACCACCTACACTATCTAATGCAGTTACCGCCTTACCCTACCAAATAGATGCACAGAAATGCATTCTCCATTCTTACCATATAGATACTTCAAGCCAAGCCGTTCATCGAGATGCAAGACTACAACTACATCACATAAGTCACCCCTCAAAATGAGAGGAGTCTAGTCCATATAGATACATGGATCTATGCACCACCAAAGGCACAACATTGCATTTAGGTTTGGGTTTAAGATATATATATATATGGCACTGCCAAGGGAAGGGTATAAAACCAGGTACAATAGTAGATAGGGTCTGGGCTATTCACCACCCATCCCATCTATATATATAGGTATAGGGCGCAGACACCAGTTTCATGTCTATAATACCGCATATATTTGGTTTAGACACCATGCTTCATTGGACATGTACTCTTCTACTTGGCTAGGCTAGACTAGGCAGTTCTCTGCCCATCCCATCTATATATAGGTATAGGGCGGGGCCATATCTATATATAGGCAAGGCATTAGCCATAACAATTTAATATGCAATCGTATCATTACGTTAATAATTAATATGAAGCCCGTTTACGCTGAAGGTCACAAACTCATCATGGCTATTGAGCATACATTCTATATTGTATCACATATAGAATAAGAATATCCAATCCAATTTATCTATATCTATATAATATGCAAATCAATCAATCAGTCATGTAGAATAGAAAATGTCGTTCACGCCAAAGGTGGAAAACCCTATATTCTACTCCTATTGGGGTTACCTAGAGTCCAGTCATCGTCAACCAATGCGCCTATCCTCTATAGACCTATCCTTTATATAGCCTCGTCCCCATTACTCCCCTATGCCGATCCCCCCCATCCTCTCTATCGGCGCCCTGTTGCTGGATTGGTTATTGGTTCGTGCCTGCTCTCCTATGGGTATGGCTTGACCCCATAACCAAATCCAGACGCTCCCCCGTCTTCACCCAAGGAACAAAGCCACAAACAGAACCATTTTCGACCTCAACCTATGCCCGATTAGGTCCTTCTCTATTCACCCCCTACCCAGTCCCACTATATCTATTTGGCTTACCTCGGGTTAGCAATCGGTCCCTTGCCTAGCGTTGTGCACCTCTCCCTATAAACAATATAGCTAGGGCTCGGTCCTCTGCTAGTACTCATTTCTCTTAGGTTAGGTCAACACCCCATTACTCCCGGTTGGAAATGCACTTCAGGTCCTCGATGGGTTAGATCCCACTGCGTACTCTTTAGATTGATATATGGTCGGTTGGGTTAGTCAGGTTGAGTCAAGGGTTGACTGTTCACCCCCCTCTACTCACCATTCTAGTTATAGTTCAGACCAACCGCTACTCCCCTACCCCTCAGACCAAAACTCCAGCTAGCTCGGAGGCCCTACCTATGGTAGATGGAGGGGTTGCCAAACATCTCACTACTGGTCAGACTCCAAGAAGACCCCCCTCATTTATAACAGTCAGGATGCCCAGATAGCATACATAGATCTAGATGGGGCCCGATAGAGAGTTTCTCTTAACACTCCAACATAGGTGAGTGGATGCCTGCCATGTATAAATAGGCCATCCCTATCTATATATAGGGTTTTTTTGGATATATCTTGGAGGCCCTATCTATATAGATAAAGGGGCTCCTAAGTATCTAATCTATTCTATATATAGGCCTAGGGCCCAGACAAACTCAAGGAAGGACAAGGGCTCAACTTGTCAGAAGGCCCCATATAGAACAAGGAAGGGATACCACCTATTGTTTCTCTCAGACGTACACTCACCCCTCTTAGTTTATAGATAAGGCCACCGACCAGACATCTATATAGAAGAGGGGACAAGGGATCCTAGTTCTATCTATATATAGGGGTTCAGGCCGGTCAAGAGGCCAACTAGATGTAGGGGGCTTAAGCCCCTAGTTATATCTATATATAGGAGTTTGGGCCAGTCAGAAGGCTTAGAGGGATACGCCCTCCCTATATATCTCTCTGGGGCCCCCATCACTCTATGAGGGTGATTGATAGTTATCTAGACAGTCGGTACCCTCTTCACTATACTATTCCCTCCACCTCACCCACCTCCTATCTACCTTCAACCTCGCCTTCTACCCACCTCATATATCTAAGAGCCCCTATATGTATAGGTCGATCCAACTGATCCTACTCCCTATAGATGGATATGGCCATCTCCCTCTTCTTCTATCGCCTCCGTCCTCTTCACCCCTTGAACACTCACCAGCCTATACTCTACACCCACCATGGAGACAATCCCAGACGATAGAAGATGAGACATCGTCTATCTCGTCGACCAAGGGGACTATAGAGAGCTGCCAGTTATATATATAGGGTCGTTGGCCTATATATATAGGGATCCTTGACTGTATAGATAGATTAGATGACTATATAGAGTTTTTTGGCAATATAGAGTTGAGCATAGCAAATAGGTTATATATAGAGATAGAGATAGAGTTTCATTGGCATTGGCATTGGCCCCCATCCATAGAGATCAGATCTGGTCTATATATATATATATATATATATATATATATATATATATATATATATATATATATATATATATATATATATATATATATATATGATCTAATATCTATTTGGGGCCTATCTATATACAAGGTACAGTGGTCCCCATATATAGATAAGCGTTGGTCTAGTCGAGAGCTCTATAGAATAGAGAGTAGGTCGTCACCCCTTATATAGATAGAGAACTCTATATTGTCGCTCCCCTTCCCCAGATATCTATATATGGCGGTCGAGCGCATAAATGACCTTCATCAACCCCATTCCCATCTATATCCATGCCATGGGGCGCAAGGGCCCCTATCTATATCTGGCATAGCCCTCTCCCTCTCCCCACCCTATATATATCTGTCTAGTCCCTCCCCTCCCCCCTCTATATAAACTCTAAACTTTAAACTAACGCCCATATATATATAAAACGCATCCCATATATATAGATAGGGGTTGCCAAAAAAATGATACACAGTTGGGGGTGGCCTCTCCCTCTACCAAATATCTAGCCCCTCCCTCCTCTATATAAACTCTAAGCTTTAACCTAACTCAAGTTTAGATGGTTGGCCAAGAAAACCCTATATATTGGGGGTGGCTTCTCCCAATTATCTATTTCTTTGGCCCCCCTATGTATATAGATTCTAGCCTCTCCCCCACCCCCTCTCTATATATAGAGTCTAGCCCCTCCTCTCTATTTAAACTAACTCAACTTCACTTTAAATGGTTGCCAAAAAAATGATAGACAGTTGGGGGTGGCTTCACCCCTCCCCCCAAGCCCTATATATCCCATATATATATAGACGGGAGTCTATCTATCTAGATATAGGGTGGCCCCCCTCCCCTCTCTATATAGATTAGATTAGAGTTAGATAGAGTTGATTTTAGTTTAGTTTATATAGAGGGGGGGAAAGGGGAGGGGCCCAAATATCTAGTTCTTTTGGCCCTCCCCCCTCTATATAAACTAAACTAACTAAACTAAACTAAACTAAATTGAATCTAAACTCCCATATATAGAGAGTCCCATATATATATATATATATATAGAGAGAGAGAGAGAGAGGGAACTCCCATCTATATATAGAGGCCATTTATACTATATAGAGAGGGGTTGCCAAAAAAATAGATACAGTTGCTAAAAAAATGATAGGCAGTTGGGGGTGGCACCCCCCATATAACTTATCTTGAGCGTAGTGAATAGGAATACTCTTAAGCGTAGACCCCCCCTCTCTATTTAGGGTAGGGACTATCTGGGGATAGACTCTTAAGCATTGCCCCCTATATCTATCTTGGGATAGACTCTTGAGCATAGCCCGCATCTCTAAATAGGGTCTATCTAGGAGTCCGATATATGTATATGTATATGTATATCTATATCTATACATATACATACATATATATATATATGTATATATATATGTGTGTGTGTGTGTGTATATATATATATATATATATATGTATGTATATATATGTATATATATATATATATATATGTGTGTGTATATATATATGTATGTATGTATATGTATATATATGTATATATATATGTATGTATGTATATGTATATATATGTATATATATATGTATGTATATATATTGTAGTCCCCTATATTTATTTGGGCATAGACTCTTGAGCGTCGTCGGGCCCCCCTCTATATAGGGTAGGGTCTATTTGGCATGTCTTGAGTGTAGCCCCCTCTCTCTATAGGGCTTATCTATTTGGGGATGGTCGAGCTATATAGAGTTTTTTGGGGATGGCCTTATATATCTATCCCTATCCGAACTCTGTCGAGGACGTCTAGTTGGCACTCGACTTCCCTTATCTCCAATCTCCCCATATACATAGAGGGGGGAGGGGGGCTTGACTAATGGGAGAGGGAAGTCGAGGCTCTGGCCTCCATTATATCATTCATGCACCCTTATCTATGTCTATATATGGCCCGATGGCACCATATAGATATAGACTCTATATATAACTATGAGGCTTAGGAGACCTATATAGGGTGTGGGGAGTGGGGGCCACTAGAGATCTTCTCTAGAGTCTAGGCTGCCCCCCTAAGATATGTAGTTCCCTTCCCTTATCTAGATAGGGGGCTGGAGAGATAGATAGTGGGGGCATAGATCTAGATTGGCCCTCCCCTCCATATGGATCTTAGAATCATCTATCTAAATGTGGGGAGGCAAGTTCTGTCTATAGGGGCAACTTCCAAAGACTATAAGATAGGCCCTCCCCTCCATATGGATCTTAGAATCATCTATCTAAATGTGGGGAGGCAAGTTCTATCTATAGGGGCAACTTCCAAAGACTATAGATATCGGGTTGGCCTATCTAGATCTATGGCCCATCCGTCTGGGGATTGGGCCAAATATATATATATATATATATATATATGGGCTCCTCAAGCTTAATCTAGGGCGGAGAATCTAGAGGGGCCCCCTTTAACCAATATTCTATATGATACGAGACGATCCCCTATATAGATATCCATTCAATGCGCCAACCCAACTCTATAAGATCAAATGGATAAATCTAGGAGCTCCCCATCTATAGATAGGCACTATGGCTATGGCGAGGGCCCCTATCTCTACTCTATATTCATCTCATCGATCAACCACCCCCCTTTCTAAATAGAGGCGAAGACGGAGGGGAGGCAATCTCCCCCTGTCGGATATGAAAGGCCCCTATACTATATAGATATCTCCCTTGACTATAGGGATAGGATGCAGTGAGCCCTATATCCATCTATAGCTATGTCGGCCTGAATATAGGTGAGATTCTAGATAGTGCTCATATAGATAAGATCTATAGAGAGAGGGCGAGGGGGGCTGGGGGCGGGAGCACCTCCATCTATGAGTAGGTGTGGGGGCCCCTATCTATATATTGTAATTACTATCTAACTATCTATGGAATGAGCATTATGTGATGCAATGGTCCTATCATTTCATCCATGCCACCATATATAGACTATAGATAGGGGGCTGCCTATGGATCTATATGGCCCCAACCAATCGCGGTCATTACATCTATGCACTCGACCCCAACCGTAACCTTTATAGAGAGTGGTTAGGCCATATATGAGAGGGGGCACCTAGATAGATGGGTTTGTTTCTTGAGTCCATGACTGATCACGAGCCCACCACCGAGGACTAGCCATCTGCCTCTAGGCGCCCCTATCTATATCCAATCCCCACCCCCTGTTTATATAGATATGGGATTAATAGACTAGACTAGACTAGATGCTATGCCCGCCATCTATAATTATCTTCGAGTCCCGTATGTTGGTTCACCACACATAGGCACCGACACCTACTACTAAAGATTGAGATTGAGGAAAGGACGGGAAATCCTTTTTCCTCCGCCCGCCTTCAGTTGGGCTAAGGGTTTGCACTATCTCATATAAAACTATTGCCGCCGCCCCAACCCTCGCCCCACCCCAAAATACAAGGAAGGCTTGTCCTCCTCCACCCCATATAAATAGGGGGGGTCGGGCTACAGGGCTCTATCTATTTATTATATTAACTTGAGCCCTTGGCTAAAGAATAAAAGCAAGGCTTGACCTATCTGTCCGCCTAGAGGTCGAGATATAGGGGGTGGCACCTTACTCTCCTTCGATCATATAGAAAGAGGAGATCGTGTTATGGGTTCACTCTATAAGATATATCATTCAGAGTAGTGATGCAGCCCATTCCACACTCCCAGCCGATCCATTCCATACCAGTGTTGGTGATGGGTTTCATGCCCCATGCTTTATACACGTATGCAAATCACTCAACCCCACCCCATAGATAGCGGCCCTCGCATTGACCATTAGAATAACTAGAGAGGGTTTCGTTGCCATATCCCATACCTATATATAGTGTAGAGGTAGGGTGTCGCCCGATTAGCCTAGTCACCCACTCTCTATATATAGCCTCAGTTGAGTGCTCTCCCCCTGACTCCCCACCATATCCATAATCTAGAATCTATATAGAGAGGGGGGCCAAAAAACCCCATAGAGAATATATAGAGAGTGGTGCCACCCCCAACTATCTATCGCTCTAATCTAATCTATATAGAGGGGAGAGGGGGCCACTATCTGTCTTTTTTTGGCAACCCCTCTCTATATAGATGAGAGTTAAGTGAAGTTGAGTTAGATTCCTATATAGAGTGAGGGCCAAAAAAACTCTATATATAGGGGGGGCAGTCGAGTGCATCAATGCTCGGACCGCCTCTACTCTATATGGGGGCGGACCGGACAAGAGGGAGAGGGGCTCCCATGGATTAGTATAGAATGTTAGGGCGAGTCTTCTCCATCGGTATCGGAGTGATCTCCCCTATATACAATATGGCCAGGTAGTGTTTGCATAGTCTAATCAAACTCTATAGCTTCCCCCCAGAGATTTAAGGGCGCTATCTAGAACAGTCTATCTATATTGGGACCCCTATCTATATATGGCCGACAGAACTCTCTCTAGTTGGAATGGAACTCTCTATAGTTATTTATGCTCATGCTTTGCGCCACCTTCGGCCCTATTTTGCATATACATGGGCTACACCATATCTATAGGTTGTGAGTCTCGCGCGATCGAGGGAATTTATATATGGCCACATCTGAGACCAAAGCCCCTTCCCTAAACTAAAGACATTACATTGGGGTCGAGTCACCATATAGATGGATATATGAGTTGAGCCCTATCTATCTCTCTAGCGACCTCTCTTGAATCACGACCACCTATATATTTATTGGGATGATCGAATACCCTATATATCTATATGGGAGTTGGCCAACAGCAGTCTCTCTCATTGTATTCAAGATATGGCGGGTATTCATATTCCCATATAGATAGATAGGCCCCCCTACCCCCTATATATCTTATAGATAGGTATCTATCCACGGTCTAAAGTTGAGTTTAGATATTAAATGTCCCATCTCTATATACAGCATCTAATTAATAATCTGAGATAAGATAAGATATATATAGGGAGGGTCAAAGAAACTCTATCTTGGGCCCCCCCTATATAGATCTAACCCAGATAGATATATAGGGCTTGGGCCAAAAAAATTTAGACTGTGCCACCATGTCCATTCTATAATAGCCATATAGAGAATTTAATTTGATTTGATTTAATTCAATTTATATATGGGGTGCCAAAAAAATAGCCATATAGATCTATGGTGTGCCAATGAAACTATACACTGTGCCATCATATCCATTATATAATAGAATAGATAGAATTTATATATGGGGTGCCAAGAAAATATAGACTGTGCCAATGAAGCTCTAGATTGTGGGGATGCCAATGAAATTAGATAATAGACTGTGCCACCGCCTCTATCTCTATCTCTATCTCATAGTGAATCTAGACCGCATTGTGCCCCCTATTTATCTAAACTCAATGCACCATATAGAATATATAGCCAATGCCAATGCCAATGAAACTCTATCTCTATCTATAGACTGTGGCGGGCATGGTCTAGATTCACTATGAGATAGAGATAGAGGCGCTGGCACGGTCTAGATTCACTATGAGATAGAGATAGAGGCGCTGGCACGGTCTAGATTCACTATGTCTATGGGGACAGTATATAGATAGAGATAGAGATAGAGTTTCGTTGGCATTGGCACAATATCTATTAACTATGATAGATAGAGATGGAGGGGGGTGGCACAGTCTATAGATAGAGATAGAGAGAGAGATAGAGTTTACTGGATTAGCATTGGGAGTTTAGAGTTTAGAGTTAGTTATAGTTATAGTTATAATTATAGTTATAGTTATAGTATTAGCATTGGCACAACTTTTGGAGGCCTCTTGGAGGGTGGTGACCCACCTAGAAGGATCAAATCGTAGCTTGAGGACTGTTTTGTGGGTGGATTATTGTATTGAGTCCTCCATTCAGTCAGCTGTAATTTATCCTATTCTTCAGACATGCAAATTATGCAAATAAATCAGATTTGATGTTTTGTTTGGATTTCTTTATATATTCATGAAGGCTTCTATAATCTTTGAATTTAATTTACATGCTTAATGAGGTATTTTTAGAATTCTCTAATTGTGGTTAGGGTTTCTAAAAAAATCAGAATTTCATAGGTCTACTATAAGGGTTTGCTGAAATTCCAGAATTACATTAATTTTCCCTAAAAAGGATATTACAGCTCTTCCAAGAATTATTTCAATATGCAAAGTGGTTTCTTAAAAACCGAATAGTACAAATATGAACGCTTCACAGTGCTGAACAAGTTTTTTAATCCGTTTTAATCATTGAACTGGTTGTCAATTGGCTGGATCAGGGTGTGCGAATATGTGCTACACATTATTTACAAGATTCATACAAATTGTCCAAAAATTCAAAGTGCACAAGCTGAAATCTTTTCAGGAGTCAAATCAAGTTGTAGTAGCAATTCAACGTTCTTCTCAGCAAAAGGAATCTTCTCTCTCTTCATAATCACTCAAAATACCTTTGTGCTTTCTATTTCTCCATTGTACTTTTTGAAATCACTTTAAAAGGTTATATTTCACTTTTTAAATCATAAAGGAAAAAGTGAACTATAAAATAAAAAGTTATAACTGAAAAGTTGGTTACAAGATGGTTATGAGGTGGTTATGCCTTGATAACCTATAAATATGAGTTCAATTCATTGTACAAGGGCTTTTTAACATTGAGAATTTTTGGCAAATGAGAAAGATGAGTTCACATATGCAGCTGTACAAGGAATCAATACAAGAAGATTTTACAAGGCTTTATGCTAAAAAATTTTCTGAATGAGTGATGTGCGTGAGTATATTCATTCATTTTGGTTCCTTTCTTTCAAATTTGTTGGAATAATGTTGTTGAATCGCCAATGGTTTGATGTTATTAACGTAGAAACCCATTGGAATTTATATTAAAAAATTTAAATCGGGAAATCTAAGTGAAAGTATAGAAATAAAATTGTATTTATTTCCTTCAAGAAATATGAAGTTGTTTTGCAGTTCTTTGCTCTCAAATTCTCCTTTGTGTATGGACTTCATTCTTACGTTTGAAGCCTATCTTTCTTGCCTTCCTGAAGAAAACGGTTTCTGTCATCAACATCCACAACCCATCCTATATAGTCTTGGGTAGTTGAAGCATTTTTTTGTAATTAAATTGTTTGAACTACATTTTTCCTCTTTTATTGTTTTCTTTTCTCCCTTCTTTCCTCTCAAAAAATTCTCTCTTATCCTTTCAGTTTTCTATTCTACCACCTTCTCATACTTTTGGATTAAAAGCACAAATTTATATTGAAGACTTTAAATCAAGAAATCTAAGTGAAAGCATAGAAATAAAATTGTATTTATTTCCTGCAAGAAATACAAAGTTGTTTTGCAGTTCTTTGGTCTCAAGATCTCCTTTGTGTATGGACTTCATTCTTACGTTTGAAACCTGTCTTTCTTCCCTTTCTGAAGAAAACAGTTTCCGTCATCAACATCCACAACCCATCCTATACAGTCTTAGGTAGTGTTGACGCTGTGGATTGCACCCTCTGAAAGGATACTCAACTCCCTTCCTCCATGAGGCACAATGGAAACATTCATCTTGCTATGGGTGGCAAACTTGAGGGATGAATCTCTAGATTAGGGGCTAGCTCCTCTTGATGCACCTTGAGGCATTGGATTTCCTACTGCTAACAATGGGGAGGTGAAAAGAGAGAGAGATACTAAAAAACAAAATCTAACTAATGTGTTGATGCACCAAATTGGTTGGTCTACTCAGCTTTTACCTACACTTTACACCAAAGAAAAGCAAACAGACACTTCATTCGAATGAGAAACTCGCTGCATCAGTGTTTCAACAAGGGATCCTATGGAGGTATAGGGAGGAAGAAACTACCAGAAGTGTTCTAAAGACACACTGTTGAACAGTCTGTTCATGCGCCTATACTTCGAGCTAGACACTTCTTGTTGACCTGCAGAGAAGAATTCACAATACACTAGATATGTTGGTATAAACCTATGAAAGCATTTTAAAAAATGATTGAACATAAGATAAGACCATAGACATGCAAAAGTGCAAGCCCAAATGGAGGTAAAACGCTTCTTTTGATTCAAGGTAAATTTCTTCAGGGCTTCGCCATACAATGCTGAGAGATCATTTCTCAAAATGAGAAGTTACAATTATATAGAGAGCTTGAAAAAAGATCATTGACCAGTCAAGGGAATGAAATCCATGCTATATTAAACACTCCTGCATCAAAGAATTAACCTATGTTGTTGTCATCTCTCCTTAATTGCGTATGAGAAAGCCATGTTGAAGGTACTCAAGTCACTGCCCTTGTTGTCCGGGCCTGCAAGAGCATGGGTTACTTCTAGCAACCGACAAGACCATCCCCGATTATGTTGACCGGGCCATGCTCTCTTCAATGCTCGCACAACTAGCTAATCATTAATGGTCAAACAAGAAAACACGGGCCACTTTCTTCAATGCTCGCAACCAATCTTTTTAATGGTTTTCGATGGAGACTATTTCACCTAAGTGCATTTACTTCTCCTGCTGACGACTCTTGTGCCACCTGCCTTGGTTTGGTTCATCCTTGGGTCTGCGCTTTGATTTGCTACACCACCGGGAGTGTTCTGAGCTTTTGTCTTATGTGAGCGTGGCCACATTCTAGGTTACCCGCCTTGTGTTCCCCTTCTTTGCTTGGCAATTTAGGCTCTCGGTGCTTATTATTTCCCCGGCTCCCTTCTTCGCTTGTTAGCTCATTCATTCTTCGGGCTCTCGGGCTTTGAATTTCTTTGGACAAAATGTTCGAAGGAATTCCTTCAAACATTTTGTCCGAAAAAATTCTCCTTTGGGCTTGTTACTTTTTGACCTTCCTTTAATGAGCCTTTAGGCTTCCGTTTCTAAGTTCCTTCGGACAAAATGTTCAAAGGAATTCTCCTTTGATCTTTTCCAACAACTAGCTTATCACCTTGAATTTGATGTTTGCGGACTTGACACTGGATATTTGAATCCCAACGGCTAGCTTACCACCTTGAATTTGACATTTGCAGGAAAGGGAAAGTGACCCTTCAAAAAAATTGAAAAGATCATTTTTCAAAGCCAAGCGCCCCCTGCAAGGACACCTACCCTTCGGACTTTTGGTCTTTCAATTTTTTTCGGACTTTCTACGACTATTGAATTTCTTCAAACAAAATGTCCGAAAGAATTCCTTCAGACATTTTGTCCAAAAGAATTCTTCCTTGAGTTTTCTTCCTTGGATTTCCTTTGAACAAAAAGTCCAAAGGAGTTCTCTTTTGCCCTGTCACTTTTTCCGAAAGGCAAGTTCCTTTTGGGCTTTCTGCCTTGCCCCTTTGCTTTGACTAGTTGCCCTCTGCAATGGCGATTCGAGCCCAAAGTTACCTTTTGGAAGAATTGTAAAGGAACTGCTTGCCGTCTAAGTGCCCTCCGCAAGGGCACCTACCCTTCGGATTTTTTGCAAACTACCCTTTGACCTTTTGAACTTGATCCATTTTGCCGATAAAAAGCCCTCCGAAGTAATTTACTTGCCTTGTGAAGCATCCAAGAGCAAATTGAGTTTCACGTCGACCCTTGCTTATAAGACAAATGAGTAAAGCCATTCAGAAAACCCGATTTGGTCTACCAAGACCAAATCGAGGTTTGCACGTGGCTTCATTTATGAATTTTTTACAAGTAAAGTCACCTGTCAGACGTGAAAAGCACTTGGCAAGCAAAAGAGGAAAACACTTGGTTTTTTTCATGGGAAATGACCGGATAGAGAAAATTTGAACAAGGCAACTGAGAGATGAACTAGCCAGAACTTGGATCGAAAGACTTGCAATAACAAGAAGAGGGGTGCCCAATTTTTGGCCTACAGGACCAAAAATTGGTCAACACATTTGGCAATTCACAAGGGAAGCATACCTACTATGCTTGAGAAGACTGGTGGCCTAAAAGTCCATTGGGCATGGAGTCAAGATGCAACTTGAAAAGTTGGCAATAGCCTTGTAAAGACCTAAGAACCAACAAAGATTTTTTACCCCAAACGATAAAGAAAACACACACAAAGGCTAAAAACACTACACACATGCATAACAAAACTTAAGAAAAATGAGAAAAAGACAGGGAAACTATGTACATGACAAAAGAAAGCTAATGACAATACTTAAGATACATCCCATTGACTGGGATATGTAGCTCTTCACCATCCAACTTGGAGAGTTGGAAATCATTGTGTTGCTTGCGTTTGGTGATGACATATGAGCCATTCCACAAAGTGTCAAACTTTGTGTGCCTCCCAGGCTTGGCTTGGTCCTCATCCCACTTCAAAACAATGTCACCTTCTGAGAAGCTCCTTGGTGTAGACCTTTTGTCAAAATGCTTCTTTGTTTGTTGTTGGCAACTGGTCATTGCATCCATGGCTTGGTTTCTTGCTTCTTGAAGCTCCATCAACTCGCAATTCCTCCTTTCCATACACAAGTGTGTGTGGTGAATTCCCAATCGCCCTCTTTGGAGTGATCCTGTCTGTCCAAAGAGCTGTCTTCAACTTGGCATGCCAAGTCCTTTGATTTTCTTCCATTATCTTTTTTATGATCCTAATCAGATTCTTGTTTGTGAACTCGGTCAATCCATTCCCTTGTGGGTTGTAGTTGGAAAAAGCGCTGAGATAGATGCCATATTTTAATGCCCACTCACTTGTCTTTGTTTCCAAGAAAGCCAATGCATTATTTGAAATGATTGCAGCTGGGACCCCAAATCTCACTACTATGCCTTCATAGAAGTCTAGAACTGCACTCTCATTGACCTCTTTCAAAGCTACGGCCTCTACCCATCTTGTGAAATAATTCATGACAGTCAAAACCCACTTGTGGCCAGCACTAGGAAGATTGATCAACCCTATGAAGTCCAACCCCCATTACATGAATGGTTGTTCCACTTGAATAGGTTGAAGAGGCATGGCAACCAGTCAATGCTTCCCATCAAAGAAAACATATTTTTGACATTTCCTCACCCAAGCATGAGTGTCTCTGAACAAACTGGGTCAAAAGTAGCCAACCCTCATAATCCTTGCAGCTATGGCCTTGGGAGCAAAGTGGCCACCAACTGGCCCATCATGGAACTCGGACAGTACCCTGTCAACTTGGTCTGAATCAATGCATCTCAAGAGTACCCCTGAAAAGTCCTTTCTAAATAGCACTCCATCAACTAGGACATAAGGAAGAGATTGGAGTTTAAAATACCTCCTCTTGGTCCTATCAAGACCTTGTGGACACTCACCAGTTTGAAAGAAATGAACCATGTCTTGTGTCCAGCTCTTCATGATTATAGGTATTGCTGCTGCAGCTTCATCGTGGAGTACCAAAACGTCCTCCTTTGGCTCTTTGTAGTCTATAGCGAGGTGTTCACACAACCCTCTTCCCCTTACCAGCTTGTTGGTCTTAATCTCTACGTCATACTCCATCACTTTGGTGATCCACCCTGCCCTTTTCTCATTCAAGTCTCGGCTCAGCAAGAAATCTTTTACACTAGGATGTGGCACAATGATGTGAATCTTGTTGTTAGACAACATATGTCTGAACTTCTTCAAACTTCGTATGACTGCAAGCACCTAGTTCTCAACATACGTGTATCTAACCTCGTAGCCTTCTAAGCCTTGACTAAAAAAATGAGAGGTTGTTCTAAATTCTCACCATTCGCTTGAGTGAGCATAGCAGAGATTACCTCTTTATTTTCAAAGGTGTATAGATTTAAGTCCTTGGAGAAGTCTGGACTAGTCAGGGTAGGAACCTGGACAATAGCTTGTTTGATACCTTCGAAGCTTTCTCTTCTCCTTAATGTCCATGTGAACGTCTCATCCTTCCTTAGCATGGAGGTTAGTGGCTTGACCAGTTCAGCAAAATTAGGGATGAATCTCCTAATGAAATTTATTTTGCCAAAGAAACTTTGCAGGCCCTTCTTGTGTTTAGGCAAGGACAATGTTAAGATGGCATGCACTCTTTCTAGATCAATGGATAAGCCTTTTTTTTAAACGACATGGCCCAAGAGCTTGCTTTAGTGGATGCCAAACACGCATTTCTTTGGGTTGAGAGAGATGCCAAACTCTCTACACCTCTCAAAGATTTACCTCAGGTGTTTCAAATGTTCACTTGCCTCTTTGGAAAAGACTGTCACATCATCAAGATAAATCAGCACAATGTCATTGATCAAAACTTGAAAAGCCATATCCATAGCACGTTGGAAAGTAGCTCCAGCATTTGACAATCTGCATGGCATCTTCTTGTATGCGTATGTTCCCCACTTAGTTGTGAAGGCTATCTTGTATTGGTCACATTCTTGCACCAGGATCTAATTGTATCTAGGGTAGCCATCCAAGGAGAAGAATCTTCCACTGCTTGTCACCATCTGAAGAATCTGCTCCATACTTGGGAGGGGATAGTGATCGCTTAGTGAGACTCTATTCAAGTCTCTGAAATCCACACACAATCTGTTCTCTCCATTCTTCTTCCTAACAAGGACCAAATTGACCAGCTAGGAAAAGTGTTTGATAGGGAAGATGATCTTGGACTCGATCAGTTTGGTGAGTTCTTTCCTCATGAGAGGCTCGATCTTTAGATTGATTGGCCTTTGTTTTTGCTTGATGGGTTTGGCACCTTCCTCCAGCTCAATGGTGTGTTGGGCCAAGCTTGGGTAAAAGCCCTTCAAATCACCATACTCTCAAGCAAAGACATTAACAAAATCTTGGCATAACATAATGAAAGCATGATTTTCCTCTTTTGTACATACCTTCCCAAGTACAAGCAACTTATCCTTGTAGATCTCTACCCTTTCATAATTTTATTTCTTGGTTGACATGCTTGCTTTGTCCTTGAGTGGGTCATCTTCGTTGAAGATGCTCTCAAGAGTTACCAAACCTTTGGAAAGCTTATTGGTCTTTCGCTAAACAATATGCGCATCATATTGTTGCTGCAACTTGGACTGATTTTTAGAAGCGAATCAACTTTTTCTTGCAAGAAAAGTGCTATTTGTTGGTCGCTTTCAAACACCTGCCAATTGGTGACATTGTTTGGTATGGAAGGCCTCACAATCACCTTTAAATGGTGTTGATTCTTGCTTTGTCTCACCCCCTTCGAGATATCAAACTGAACATCAATTGTTGCTAGTTTATCTGCATACTGGTTGAAAGCAGTAAAGCTCTCCACAAGGTCCCACACTCTGTGCTTGTAAGACTTGAGTAAGGAGTTCTTGGTCAAGCTTTGACCCCTCACTTGATTCACAATCAACTCACTATCTCCAAACACCTGCAATTCTTTGATTCCTCTCTTCCTTGCCCATTCTAAGCCATGAACAAAGGCCTCATAATCTACTAGGTTGCAGGTGCAGGAGAACTGAAACTTGAAAGTTGGGAAGTATTTCTCCTTTGAAGGCGAAACCAGCATTGCTCCTGTCGACACAGTGGATTGCACGCTTGACAGGAGGCTGAGCTCCTGCCTTCCACACGCAACAATGAAAACTCCCCTCTTCCCTATGGGCAAGGCAAAATTGGGGGGAGAGTCTCTAGATAAGGGCTAGCTCCTTTTGATGCATCTGAGTTATTCCAATAAGTGCTAATACATATATATATATATATATATATATAATGGGGGGATGAAAAGGGAGAAAGATTACAGGAAAACCAAAACTTAATCTAAGAGGGTAATGCACCAAATAATTTCGACCTATTCACAATCACACTCTGAACCATAAGAACACATACATACACTTTAACTGGTAAAAGGACCAGACTGCAGGAAGCTTGACAGGGAGGCTTTAATGAAACACACAGAAAAATGGACTTACCATAGGCGCTGTAAAAAAAGCACACTGTCTAGTAACTTCCTTCTACGTCTGCACTCCAGGTACAGCACTTCTTGTCAGCTATAAGAATGGCGCCTTGTAGAAATAAGGTGTGTTGGTGTCAACCTTGTGAAAGCATTAGGAAGCAATGACTGAAGACAAGACTAACACTCAGACACACTCAGAGATATCTAACCAGAATAGAGGTAAAAATGCATTTTTATTGATTCCAGGTGAAAATTCCCAGGGCTTCGCCTTACAATGTGAAAGATAGATGCCTTACAATCTGATCCACTCTTGTGATTACTTATGCTCTCCACATAGTTGACTACGTAGAACTGTAATGTCCCTCACTTAACCAGTCTGGATGTATGTTGTCGTTAGCCCTTTTTTTAATGGTCCCGAGGGCTCACCAGGACTTCAAAAGGGATCCTGAGGTTATTTGGCTTAGACAAATTTAATTACATGCCAAATGGAGTTCGTTTGTTGGGTTTTCAGAAAGACTTACTATTTTTAGTAAGCCAACAGGGGATGCAGTACCTTCAATTTTCAGTGACAGGATGTGATGCATTTTGTTGAGCTCTTTCCGATGAGCTATTATATGTGGGATTCCGAGTTTATTTGGTATATTATTTTAATGTTTGAAGTTATAACAATAAAGTGACTTTAAAATTAAATATTATAATGTTTCATAAAGGATTAAAAGAAAGAGGATAGCTCTCTTTCGGGGGGCCTTGGAAATATCAAAGAAATGGGATAATATTATGGAGATTATTTCTGAATAGTTTGAAGGACAAAATCCCTTCAAGCTGGAAATCTTGACGCTATTGAAATAGATGGTCTTGAGATTCATTGAACTAGTTTGGGGTAGTTCCTGGTCAGCATCGTTTGGAGGACAACATTCATTTACAAATTTGGTACCAAACTGGTGAATTCGCAAGTCTGCCTGAAAGCACATTGGAGGTCATAAGTCCATTCTTGGTCCAAATCACATGCTTCCAACTTTGTTGCATTGTTAGAGCCTGGGCGCTTCAGAACTGGTCATTTTCGGCAGCCATTGTTGCAGCAAAAATTTATATATATTTTCCATACAGTGCCGTACTATATGGCCTGCTCCTTGACATAGTATGGACCTGCACCAAGGACAGTTCGGGGGTTGCAAAACTGGATATTCATCATCAAATTTCAATCAACAGCAATCGTATCATTTCCAAGTTCTTCTACACCCGATTATAATAGTTAGATGAATGTATGGGTGTCATAATTGTAAAGGGGTTTGCATTTTCAGTCACTGTGTAACAGTCATTGCATTATAAATTCAGACACTTTTTGTACACAGCTATATGAAGTTTGTATATCTTGAATAGAGGATAAGTGTATGTGACATTCATGATCAGTCCATAAGAACTCTTTACATTTGCATATTTTGTAGTAGTGTTCAAGTGCCAAGATATTTGTCCTTGCTATTCTTCATATCATATTGTCATTTGTTTGGTAGAGAAGCATTTTAACATCTGAACAAGAACTCAGAGATTTCAAATCAGACTTTGCACACCAACTGTTCGACAAAATGTCGTTGAATCAAAAACTGAAAAATTCAACGCAGAATTAGTAGGGTATGTTACAGTGGTATCAGAGCTTGTTTATCCTGCCATCCTAGTGGGTACAAACACAATGAACAGGTGGTGATATGACAGATTGGAGTGTTCAACCTTTAACTCATCACTATAATTTAAGAAGAACCAAGGCTCGTCTAAACACAGGACAAGAGGAACAGGGAAATCTAGAGGATCATATTGATACAGGGGAACAGGTTATTGGCAATATGGGAGACAGGGATGCTGGGGATCCTGGAGAGGAAAGATTCTTATAGTTATTAGAGACCTTGGCACAGGGACAGCGATTAGCAGAACAGAGGGCACAGGAACAGAATCAGAGATTGGAGCTTATGATGCAGATGATGGCTCGTCAAATGGGGTTGAATGCTAACATGGGTGGAGGAAATACTCAAAATGGTAATAATCAGAATGGGAATAATCAGGATGGGACACAAAATGGAGGTGAACAAGTTGGAAACAATTTCGGTCATGCACCCCAACAAGCTAGGACAGTGAGTTCGAGGCCTATGATTCCCACCTTTCCTCCTAGAGCTCCAGAACAGTTGGTACCAGAGCCCCAGATCACTGATATACAGGATCAACTGAGGAGAGATTGGGAAGCTGGAGGACCAGACTTTACTGCTGCAATTACCTTTAGAGAGTATATGGATGTGCGGATGAAACATATGCCACGTGGACATGACAGGAACCAAAACTATGAGCTACGGAAGAAAGTAGGGAAACTTCAGTTACCATATTATGATGGCTCGGGGAAGTCTACAGCAAGAGCTTGGGTTCAAAAGCTTGACACATACTTTAAATTGAACCCTATGCCTGAAGAAGAAGCTATTAAGTACACAGCAATTCATCTGGATGGGTTAGCACACGAGTGGTGGCATCATGGTATGGTCACTATGGGTCATGCACACATTACGTCATATGTGGAGTTTACGGAGAGACTGATTGAACGTTTTGATAGGAAGGATCCAGAACTCCATTTCAAGGAGTTAGCTCAGCTTAAACAGTGGGGATCATTGGAAACATACATTATAGAGTTTCAGAAACTCGCAGTGTTAGTAACAGATGTATCTGAACGGAGGATACTGGTTCTATTTATGGATGGGTTAGCTGATCCATTGAGAGGATGGATTAAAGCTCTCAACCCTCCCAATTTGCAAGAAGCCATTAAGAAGGCTAGGGACATGGATTCCTCTTCAGCTTCTAAGAGTAAATTCCAGGCAAAGAATTTCCCTTCGAGGAAAGATAAGGATAGGAAACCGTTTCAGAGAGAGGCTTAGCCACCTAAGGAGGAAAGTAAGAGGTTGGACAGTGAGACACTTAATGATCTCAGGAAGAAGCTTTGTTTTCATTGCAAGGAACTTTGGGATTTGTCACATAAGTGTCCATTGAAGGCAAAAGCTAAGCAGATGGAGTACTTTTCCGCCGAAGAGTCAGTGGATGGAGATTCAGAGCAGTCATCAGAATCTGATGGAGATGATGATGGTTCTTTATATGAGGAAGCACGTAATGATAGCACGATGGCTCAATTTTCCAGTCTACAAGAAGCCGTCACTTTTAGAGTTAGAGGGACTTTGGATGGACAGAGATTTGTGGCACTCATTGATATAGGGGCAACACATAACTTCATTGATGAGAAGTTTGTGTCACGTAGAGGCTTACATACAGAGGAGCATAGGGGATTTAAGGTGATGATTGCCGATGGCTTCAAGATTGACTGTACCAAGAAAATCTCCAACTTGTAGCTTCATTTGGGAGATTATGACATGGTGGGAGATTTCTTTGTGGTCAACATTGGTGATCAGGTTATGGTGCTTGGGATGAATTGGATGAAGTCTCTGGAAGAGTTTACATTTAACCTCCAGAAAATGGAAATGAGGTTTGAGGCAAATGGTAAGAAGATAGTGCTCAGAGGTTTGTCAGATGGGAGACTTCGAGTGGTGTCACTCAAGCGGATGCAGAGTTTCTTTAGACATGATCAGGTGCAGTGGGTAGCAGAGTTCAGAGCAATACCTGAGATGATAGAGCAGCATGAACAAGAGTATCCACCTGATGTGCAGGAACTAATAACCAAACACACTAAGGTGTTTGGTGAGATACCTCCAGGGAGACCCCCGGATAAGGGAATCAAGCATGTTATTGAGTTAGAGGAAGGGGCGAAGCCAGTTATCATCACACCTTACTGCCATCCAAAGAGATATAAGGATGAAATAGAAAAAGCAATCAAGGAGTTGATTGACATGGGGCACATAAGGCCAAGCAAGAGTCCTTTCGCTTCTTCAGTAGTATTGGTGAAGAAGGATGGTACAATGAGGATGTGCATGGATTATAGGGAGCTGAACAAGAAAACAATCAAGAACCGATACCCCATCCTGCGCATTGATGAGCTTATTGATGAATTGCACGGTGCATGCTACTTCTCTAAGATTGATTTGAGATCCGGCTACCACCAAATACGGGTTAGAGAGGAGGATGTGGAGAAGACAGCTTTCAGATGCCACTACAGACATTTTGAGTTTTTGGTCATGCCCTTTGGGTTGACTAATGCCCCCGCCACTTTCCAGTCCTATATGAATAGAGTGTTCAGAGATCAATTGAGGAAGTTTGTGTTGATATTCTTTGATGATATACTGATATATAGTAGTACTTAAAAGGAACATCTGAAACATCTTGATACAGTGCTCAGTATTCTAGAGAGGGAGTCATTATATGCCAAGATGAGTAAATGCGAGTTCGGGATGACAGAGTTGCTCTATCTAGGGCATATTATTAGTGCAGGAGGTGTTCGGGTTGACCCAGACAAGATCAGGGCCATTATGGATTGGCCACCACCAAGGAACACTTCACAGCGCAAGGGATTTCTCGGGTTTGTGGGTTATACCGTAGATTTGTGAAAGGATTTTCACAGACAGCAGCTCCACTTACAGACTTGACACGAAGAGACAGTTTTGAGTGGTCAGAGAGGGCTTAGGATTGTTTTGACAGGTTCAAGGAGCTTATGAGTTCGTGTCCTATTTTAGCCATTCCAGATTTCACCAGGCCTTTTGAGCTGCAGTGTGATGCCTCACGAGAAGGCATAGGAGCTATCCTCATGCAGGACAAACATCCCATCGCATATGAAAGCAAAAAATTACGAGGTGTTGAGAGAACTTATAGCATCTATGACAAAGAAATGCTAGAAATCATGCATGCGCTAGCTAAGTTTAGGCAGTACTTAGTAGGAAGCCGATTCACAGTAAAAACAAATCATAATAGCTTGAAACATTTCCTTGGACAAAAGGATCTTAATGACAGGCAACAAAAATGGGTAAGTTACAGGCCTATGATTTCGACATAGTCTATGTCAAAGGGAAGAAAAATATTGTTGCAGATACTTTATCTAGGAGGCCTCATTTGCTTGCTGTTGAGATAGTCATGGATGATTGGAGAGAGATAATATTGGCAGAGTATGCCAAAGATAGTTGGGCATCTAGCGTTATTGAGGGGGCTATTCAGGATAGTCGATATACTGTTGTAAATGATCTGATCATTTATAAGGGGAGGATTTATTTGGTACCTGGGTCTGCTATGAAGCAAAGGATCCTGAGAGCATTTCATGATTCACCATTAGCCGGACATCCAGGATTCTTTAAGACATATCGGCAGGTGAGAGAGCGCTTCACTTGGAAGGGGCTCAAGTCTGAAGTGCTACAGTTCGTTAGGGAGTGCCCAGTGTGTCAGCTGAACAAACGGGAACATTCCTTTCCAAGTGGATTACTACAGCCCCTACCTATACCAGAGAATAAGTGGGATAGCATTTCCATGGATTTTATCACAGGCCTTCCAAAGGCACAGGGTCGGGATTGTATTTTGTTGTGGTAGACCGATTGACAAAATTTGCACATTTCTTTGCAATTTCGTCTACATATTCAGCAACACAGACAACAGAGCTATTCTTTCGAGAGGTATTTAGATTACATGGGATGCCACGGAGCATAGTCAGCGACAGAGACAGCAGGTTTATGAGCCACTTTTGGCAAGAGTTGTTCAGGGTGTGTGGAACAGAGCTCACTCTGAGTACCAGTTACCACCCCCAAACTGATGGGCAGACAGAGATAGTGAACAAATGGGTTGAGGGGTACCTTCGGAACTACATTGCAGGACAACAGAAGGCTTGGGTGAAGTGGCTACATCTAGGGGAGTACTGCTATAACACCTCTTTCCATATGTCTATTCAAATGTCCCCTTTCATAGCACTGTACGGGTATGATGCTCCTAATTTCTTAGATTTGTTATTTGGGGACAGTAGGGTGCCTAAGGCCAAGGATCTTTTGCAGGAGTGTCAGGACATTATGCGATCCTTGAAGAAAAATTTGCAAAAGGCACAAAATCAACAGAAGCAATATGCCAATTAGCGCAGGATTGAGAGGTCTTTTGAGGTAGGAGACATGGTGTATTTCATGTTACAGCCGTATAGACAGTCCTCTCTCAAGAAGAGTGGAGCAAAGAAATTGAAACCACGCTACTATGGACCATTCAAAGTAATCAAGAGAGTGGGCGAAGTAGCTTATGAGTTGGAGTTGCCTGCAGGCAATAAAGTGCATAATGTGTTCCATGTGTCACGCCTTAAGAAGGCATTGGGGCACAATGTGGTGCCTTCAGTAGTATTGCCACCTCTTGATGATGAGCGGAAGCTTATCTTGGTTCCCAAGGCTATACTTGACTCCAGGGAGAGGGTGCTTCGCAGGCGGACTATCAGGGAGTACATAGTGAAGTGGAAGAACCTACCAATTGAGGATGCAACATGGGAGGCCGAGCAGATTCTTCAGCATCCTGAGTTGAGATTGCTTGGGTACAAGCAATTTCAAGAGGGGCAGACTGTAATGTCCCCCACATAACCAGTCTGGATGTATGTTGTCGTTAGCCCCTTTTTTTATGGTCTCGAGGGCTAACCAGGACTTCAAAAGGGATCCTGAGGTTATTTGGCCTAGACAAATTTAATTACATGCCAAATGGAGTTCGTTTGTTGGGTTTTCAGAAAGACTTACTATTTTTAGTAAGCCAACAGGGGATGCAGTACCTTCAATTTTCAGTGACAGGATGTGATGCATTTTGTTGAGCTCTTTCCGATGAGCTATTATATGTGGGATTCCGAGTTTGTTTGGTATATTATTTTAATGTTTGAAGTTATAACAATAAAGTGATTATTTAAAATTAAATATTATAATGTTTCATAAAGGATTAAAAGAAAGAGGATAGCTCTCTTTCGGGGGCTTGGAAATATCAAAGAAATGGGATAATATTATGGAGATTATTTCTCAATAGTTTGAAGGACGAAATCCCTTCAAGCTGGAAATCTTGATGCCATTGAAATAGATGGTCTTGAGATTCATTGAACTAGTTTGGGGTAGTGCCTGGTCAGCATTGTTTTGAGGATAACATTCATTTGCAAATTTGGTCATAAACTGGTGAATTCGCAAGTCTGCCTGGAAGCACATTGGAGGTCATAAATCCATTCCTGGTCCAAATCACATGCTTTCGACTTTGTTGCATTACTAGAGCCTGGGCGCTTCAAAACTGGTCATTTTCGATACCCATTGTTGCAGCAAAAATTTATATATATTTTCCATACAGTGTCGTACTGTACGGCCTGCTCCTGGACATAGTACAGACCTACACCAAGGACAGTTCGGGGGTTGCAAAACTGGATATTCATCATCAAATTTTGATCAACAGCAATCGTATCATTTCCAGGTTCTTGTACATCTGATTATAATAGTTAGATGAATGTATGGGTGTCATAATTGTAAAGGGGTTTGCATTTTCAGTCACTGTGTAACAGTCATTTCAATCACTGTGTAACAGTCATTGCATTATAAATTCAGACACTTTTTGTACACAGCTATATGAAGTTTGTATATCTTGAATAGAGGATAAGTGTATGTGACATTCATGATCAGTCCATAAGAACTCTTTACATTTGCATATTTTGTAGTAGTGTTCAAGTGCCAAGATATTTGTCCTTGCTATTCTTCATATCATATTGTCATTTGTTTGGTAGAGAAACATTTTAACATCTGAACAAGAACTCAAAGATTTCAAATCAGACTTTGCACACCAACTGTTTGACAAAATGTCATTGAATCAAAAACTGAAAAATTCAAAGCAGAATTAGTAGGGTATGTTACAAGAACTCCCCTTCCAGGTGATTCACAAGAGTGGATCAGATTGAGCTTGTCTGTTGTCCATCCCAAGTTGTGTTGACATCTCAAAACTTGAGAATTGGGCTGCTTGATCACCTTGTGCGGTCATGCTTTGATTTGGTAGCTCACTGACATAAGCAACCTGCTCTTGACCATGCCCCAAGGGTGGATAATTGGGCTGCTCCTGCACCAAATTATTTTGAGTGAGGACAAGAGCCTTGAAAGATGAAGGGGCATTTGGATTATAACTCTAATAAGGCTTGACTTGTGTAATTTGACCTTGCCCTTGATTGTAATTCTGAAAAGGAGGTCTATTTGTTTGTCCAAATTGTTGGTAACCTTGATTTGGACTATAATTATGAGCTTGTTGTCTCTTGAGGGCAACTAACTCATTAGTAACACTCTGCAACTCTTAACTTCATGGAGATCATTTGCAGGGGTGGCAGTCGGCCTCTCTTAATTAGGCAGAGGAGTTAGAGTGGGCACAACAAGCTGAATTGAGGGATGCAAATCAGAAAAGAGTGGCATATGAAGTCTAGGAGCTATCTTTCTTGATTGAACAAGGCAATTTTCAGCAGCTATAGCTATATCATAAACAACGAACAGAATATGTCCACCCATGGACTGTATCATGACAACAATGTCGCTATTCAGGGCCTTCAAGTAGTAAAGAAAGGCATAGCTTGGGGTTGACCTCATGAGAATTGGGATTCTATCCCAAGTCTTTTGGAACCTAGTGCTAAAATCTTGCATAAATTCATGTGAAGCTCTCTTCATGGTGGTCAATTGCTCAACTAGAGACAAATGGTCACTTTTTTCTCCAAACATATTTGTCAAGAGGGTCCCTAACTCGTTCCATGAGCCAACTGAGTTTATAGGCAAGGTCCCATACCAGTCCAAAACTTTCTCTTTGAAGGACAAGGCTAGCAATCTGATGGCTACATTTTCCTCAGTGATATTATGAATGTTGCAGAGGTTGGCTATGTTTCTGATATGCTTGATAGCAGTGATTGGGCCCTTTCCACTAAAGGGAGGAACACTTTTGAGCATTGTCCCTAGAATTGGGTCATACTGTTGAAGGTTCAAAGGACTCTGACCATTGAAAGCTACAAAAGGAAAAGCCATCGTTGTGGAAGGATTCAACCGGGGTCTCCTAGAATAGGTGTCTTTTATAGCTGGTTTGGGAAAGAGGTTTGCTATGCAAGGGCAAGTATTTGCAAACCTCAACGTTTTTGCTGAGTTCAAAGGCAACTCAATAAATTCTAAAAGGACACCCCTAAAAGAAGATCTTGTAGTGACCTTTGGCATGGGATGCCACGCTGATCATGAACTAGAGACTGAGTTCCTGAATGGAGTCGCCAGGTGTTGGATTATAGCTCCTTTTGAATTTTTTTTTAAATATCAGGATCAACACCAATCCTGAAACTTACAAGACTCAGAAATTTGTCCCATCAGGCATGCCAAAAAATTGTTGACGCTGTGGATTGCACGCTAGCTCCCCTTGATGCACCTTGAGGCCCTGGGTTTTCTACTACTAACAATGGAGGGGGTGAAAAGAGAGAAAGATACTGAAAAATAGAACCTAACTAATGTGTTGATGCACCAAACGAGTTGGTCTACTCAGCTTTTCCCTACACTCTACACCAAAGAGAAGCAAACAGACACTTCATTCGAATGAGAAATTGACTACATCAGTGTTTCAACAAGGGATCCTATGGAGGTATAAGGAGGAAAAAACTACCAGAGGTGTTTTAAAGACACACTGTTGGACAGTCTGTTCATATTAGCCTATACTTCGTGGTGGACACTTCTTGTTGAACTGCAGAGAAGAATTCACAATACACTAGATATGCTGGTATAAACCTATGAAAGCATTAAAGAAAATGACTGAACATAAGATAAGACCATAGACATATGCAAAAGTGCAAGCTCAAATGGAGGTAAACGCTTCTTTTGATTCAAGGTAAATTTCTTCAGGGCTTTGCCATACAAAGTTGAGAGATCCTTTCTCAAAATGAGAAGTTACAATTATATAGAGAGCTTGGAAAAAGATCATTGACCAGTCAAAGGAATGAAACCCATGATGTATTAAACACTCCTGCAGTGAAGAATTAGCCCATGCTATTGTCGTCTCTCCTTAATTGCGTATAAAAAAGCCATGTTATAGGTACTGTTGACGCTGTGAATTGCACCCTTGACAGGACGCTGAGCTCCCTGTCTTCCACATGGCACAATGGAGACTCCCCTCTCGCTGTGGGTTTGGAAAAACTAAGGGGAGAATCTCTAGATAAGAGCTAGCTCCCTTTGATGCATCTCTGGGTTATTTCACTACTACTAATATATAAAAAGGGGGGTGTTGAAAAGAGAGAAGGATACTGAAAATAGAAACTAACCTAAGATGGTGATGCACCAAACAAGTTTGATCTACTCATTACTCACATTTTGAACCATAAGAACACATACATACACTTTATCTAATGAAAGGACCAAACTATAGGGAGCTTAACAAGAAGGCTTAATGAAGACACACAAAAAATGAACTTACCACAGGTGCTGTAGAGAAAACACACTGTCTGGTAACCTTCTTCTATCTCTGCGCTCCAGATAGAGCGCTTCTTGTTACCGGCAGGAATGGCACTTTATCTATACCAGGTGTGTTGGTATCAAGCTTGTGAAAGCATCATGAAAAAATGACTGACACAAGATTAATACTCAGGCAAACTCAGAGATATATCCAACCAAATAGAGGTAAAAAATGTTTTTTATTGATTCAAGGTGAAAATTTGGCAGGGCTACGCTATATAAAAATAAGATATATCTTCTCAAATGAGAGATTACAATATATATAGAGAAATAGGAAGCAAATGGCGCCCCCTTTTTACAAGTGGCCCATGCTGCGTTTAAAAACATTGGGAAGAGTAAGTCACTGAAAGAGCATGCCGTGTCAGTTGTCAGTCTTGACTTTGGCGTTCAAACATTATTGTGAAAGCATGGGCCACGCTCCTTTGTTTGCAAAAACAAGACCGCTTCTTCAAGACATTCACGCGATTGTCTGCTCATCAATGCAAAGTGAAGAAAAACAGGCCGCGCCTTCATTGCTCATGCTCCTTGATGGCCACTTGGCGAAGACTGTTTCAACCGCTGGAATAACTCCTTGTGCTGACACATTCTTTTGCCACCCAAACTATTTTGTCTGTTTCTGTGCTTGGCTCCTCGAGCTCCTTTACCAGCAAGTCGTTGAGTTCGTTCTTGACTTTTGTCTTTTCCCAATTTTGTCCTCTCCAGGCTTTGTCTTTTGTCATCTCTTTTGTCTTTTCCTGGCCTTTTTTGGCTCCTTTCTCGGAGGTTTCTTCCCTTTAGCCTTAACCCCGTTGAATTTCCTCAGGTTCGCGCTCAAGCATTCAAAGATCAACGGCTATTCCATTTCCCTGAATTTGAAGTCTGCGGGGACGTCATTGGACGTCTGGATTCCAACGGCTAATTTGCGATGCTCAATTTTGACGTATTCGGGCTCGTCACCCCCTTAGCAATTCCTTTGGCTTTCCTTTCCTTCGACTTTCTTAGCTCTGTGTAACTTTGACTGGGCTTAGTCTTTGAACCTTCCCAAAGGGAAGGTGTCCCTTCAGGGTTTGAGAAAGGTACCTTTCACGATCACCGAGAGTCCACCACAAGGGCACCTGTCCTTCGGGGTCCTTCAGAGAGCCTTGGCCTCCTAATTCCTTTGAACAAAATGCCCGAAGGAATTCCTTCGAACATTTTGTCCGAAGGAAATCTTTCCTTCATTCTGCCGCTTGTTTCTTTCAACGAGTTTTATCTTCGGGCAACATTCCTTCGGACAAAAAGTCAGAAGGAATTCCTTCGGACTTTTTGTCTGAAGGATTTCCCTTATGAATTTTTGCCGTGGAAATTTTTTCGAAAGATAATCCTTTTTATTCTTTGCCTTGCGAATTTCTTCGAATAAAATGTCTGAAGGAACTCCTTTGGGCATTTTGCTCGAAGAAATTCAACCTTTTCCTTCGGACTTTTTGTCCGAAGGATTTCCCTTGTGAATTTTTGCCGTGGAAATTTTTTCGAAAGATAATCCTTTTTGTTCTTTGCCTTGCGAATTTCTTCAGACAAAATGTTCGAAAGAATTCCTTTGGGCATTTTGGCCGAAGAAATTGAACCTTTGTATTCGCCTATCCTTTGCCTTGTTCACTTCATGGATTTTCTTCAGACATTTTGTCCGAAGAAATCCTTTGTTATTTCCTTACGAATTTTCTTCAGACAGAAAGTCCGAAGGAATTCTTTGCCTTGGTCTTTCTTTGAAGGAACTTACCCTTTTCTGCCTTGTTCAGTTTGCCTATTGTCTGCCCTCCGCAAGGGCACCTTTGGGCCCGAAACTGCCCTCCGCAAGGGTACCTGTCCTTCAAGTTTCGTAAAACCCTTTTGAACCTCCCGATTGAACCTGAACCGTTTGAACCAATCGCTTGGATCAAACAACTTGAACTGACTGAATTGAACTAATTGATTGGACCAACCGATTGAACAAAATGATTGAACCAACCACAGTTCAATGGTTTAATGGTTCAACATTGTTAAGTTCAAATTTCAAAGCTCTTGGAAAGATCATGTCGTTGAACCCCGACATTGAACCAATTTTTTCAACCTTAAAGAGAAGTGTCTTCAACTTTGGTCTCTTTCCTTGTGAATTTCTTCGAACAAAATGGCCGAAGAACTTTGTAAGAGCCTTGCATTCTTTGAACTGGTTCATCCTTTTGCTGAAAGACTTGTGCAACCTGAAATTTGAACTGGCTTAGAACAGCAGGGGAAGGAGACTGATTTTGGCCTGCAGGGCCAAAAATGGTCAACAAGTACTTAAGTCACTACCCTTGTTGTCCAGGCATGCAAGAGCATGGGTTAATTCTCCTAGCAATCGACAAGGCCATCCCCGATTATGTTGAATGGACCATGCTCTCTTCAATGCTCGCGCAACTAGCTGTTCATTAATGGCGAAACAAGAAAACATGGGCCGCTCTCTTCAATGCTCGCAACCAATCCTTTTAATGGTTTTCAGTGGAGACTATTTCACCTAAGTGCATTTACTTCTCCTGCTGATGACTCCTGTGCCACCTGCCTTGGTCTGGTTCATCCTTGGGTCTCCGCTTTGACTTGCTACACCACATGGAGCGTTTTGAGCTTTTGTCTTATGTGAGTGTGGCCACATTCTGGGTTACCTGCCTTGTCTTCTCCTTATTTGCCTAGCAATTCGGGTTTTCAGCACTTATTATTTCCTCGAGTTCCCTTCTTCGCTTGTTAGCTTATTCATTCTTCGGGCTCTTGGGCTTTGAATTCCTTTGGACAAAATTGTCCGAAGGAATTCAAAGCCCGAGAGCCCAAAGAATGATTCTCCTTTGGGCTTGTTACTTTCTGACCTTCCTTTGACGAGCCTTCGGGCTTCCATTTCTGAGTTCTTTTGGATAAAATGTCCAAAGGAATTCTCCTTTGATCTTTTCCAACGGCTAGGTTATCACCTTGAATTTGACATTCGCAGCCCTATCACCAAACATTTGAATCCCAACGGCTAGCTTACCACCTTGAATTTGACGTTCACGGGCCCGTCATCCATTAGGACAATTCCTTCGGCATTTTGCACACGAACTTTTTTGAAGGGAAAGTGACCCTTCGAAAAAATTGAAAAGGTCCTCTTTCAAAGCCAAGCACCCCCCGCAAGGACACCTACCCTTCGGACTTTTGGTCTTCCGAATTGTTTTGGACTTTCTGCAACTGTTGAATTTCTTCAGACAATGTCTGAAGGAATTCCCTCGGACATTTTGTCTGAAAGAATTCTTCCTTGAGTTTTCTTCCTTGGATTTCCTTTGGACAAAAAGTCCAAAGGAATTCTCTTTTGCCCTGTCACTTTTTCCGAAGGGCAAGTTCCTTTTGGGCTTTCTGCCTTTCCCCTTTGCTTCGACCAACTGCCCTCTGCAAGGGCAATTCGAGCCTAAAGTTACCTTTCGGAAGAATTGTAAAGGCCCTTCTTGCCGCCTAAGTGCCCTCCGCAAGGGCACCTACCCTTTGGATTTTTTGCAAAAGACCCTTCGGATTTTTTGCAAACAACCCTTCGGCCTTTTGAGCTTGGTCCATTTTGCCAATAAAAAGCCCTCCAAAATAATTTACTTGCCTTGTGAAGCATCCGAGAGAAAATTGAGTTTCACGTTGACTCTTGCTTATAAGACAAATGAGTAAAGCCATTTAGAAAACCCAATTTGATCTACCAAGACCAAATCGAGGTTTGCAAGTGGCTTCACTTACAAATTTTTTACAAGTCACCTGTCAGACCCAAAAAGCACTTGGCAAGCAAAAGATGAAAGCACTTGGCAAGCAAAAGAGAAAAACACTTGGTCTTTTTCATGGAAAATGGCCTGACAGAGATAATTTGCACAAGGCAGCTAAGGGATGAACTAGCCAGAACCTAGATCGAAAGACTTACAATAAAAAGAAGAGGGGTGCCCAATTTTTGGCCTACAGGGCCAAAAATTGGTCAACAGGTAGTTGAAGCATTTTTTTGTGATTAAATTGTTTGAACTACATTTTTCCTCCTCTATTGTTCTCTTTTCTCCCTTCTTTCCTCTCAAAAATTCTCTCTTGTCCTTTCAAGTTTCTATTCTACCACCTTCTCGTACTTTGGGGTCAAAAGTACAAAAAACCCCAAAAATAACATTTTTGCTATATATAATTTCATTTTTTGCATTGTCTTTGTTTTTTCAATAAAAGTAGCTCCACCTACTAATAGGAGAGGGACTTCATCCCCACACTATTGACCGAAAACCTACAATTTGTTCCCCTACAAAATTTTCAGCCAACACGCCAACACCCCCCACTATTGGTATAGGGGTATGGATGCTTGGGAGACCAAACCATATATGGATAGGGGTATATAGATGGATAGGGCACCAACCCCTCTTCAATCTATAGGGATCTCCTCTTTGGAGGTTGATCCATTTATAGATAGGGGTATATAGATGGACAGGGCATTGACAACATTTCCCCTTGAAATATATAAGGGATATGGAGAATCTATATATAGCATAACTAGTAAAGCTATATATCTATATATATACCCCACCAACCATAATTCCACTTTGTAATTTATAGGGGATTGGGAGGTTGAGTGCCCCTATCTCTACTTTACATGGGGGTCCTCGTGTCGACATCTATAGTTTTACTAGACTCTGAAGGCCAAGGAGCCTACTCTATGTCTATCCAATCGAGTCATTTTGTAATATTCCAAATCAGAATATTTTACAAGAATTCAGATGTCCTATAATTCCGTTTAAATAAAATATAGATTTTATAATTGAAATAATAATTTAAATAATTATGTTGAATTTAATATAGATTTTTCGGATCTCAAACAATAAAATATAATTTCACAAAGGGTTTCATCCTTGGGTTTGATAACAAGGGTTTTTGTCCTTGTATCTGGATTACGCAATTTAAAGGGTTTCTTCCTTAAATGCCATTGTAAAGCGGCTGCTTATATAAGTTATATATTTGAATTCATTATTCAATGCTTTTTACTTCCACATCTCTTCTCCTTTATATAGTTTTTGAAAACTTCTCCCAAAGGAGGCATCCCATCCGAGAGGCACCTCTTCACCAAAAGATGTGACCATTGACATTTCTGTCAGAATTTCCGTGGACATTTCCGTTCGCTTCTGGCAACAATTCCGTTCGACACTTCCGTTCACTTCTAAAAACAATTCCATTTGATATTTTTGTTCATATCCGTTTAATGATTATTGTATTAAATGGTAGCATTGTTCCTTGGCAGCGATTTCTTCGTGTGAAGTGGCAGTGCCTCTCATCAAATTCAACGATATCCTTCTTGGGGATATTACAGACCTCCCTTCATATTGCTTATCCTCAAGCAATTTTAAACCCGATAGTACACTCCACAACAAACTATAATCTGCTCCAAGCTTAGATGTTTCTTTTCCCATCCTTGCAGAATTGATTGCATTATTATTAGTTCTCTCTTGCAAGGGATTTTTATAAATGTTCTTTCCCGGATCCCAGAGCCTTCTACCATTATAACCATTGTTGTAATTATTAATAAGCTCTTGGCTGAGCATAAGGCTCCTAGGGACTTTACATACTCCAAATTGATCATTTCTTGGGCTACTAATGACTTGTTCAAGCTCATTTGTCACCAAATCTGGCCTTACAATCTCCATTAATGACTCACCTCCACTGTCCACGAAGACAAATCTTTTCTTTGTGCTATCATGGAGACCAAGCAATGGTTCATCTTTGATAAAAGATTCATATTTGTTTTCATTGCGATAATAGGACGAATTTACGGTTGTCATAAGATGATTCCAACGTTTGTTTGGCTGTTCAAGTTCAAGAACCATCGCCTCCAACTCTGGGTCAGAGAATTCTTTTAGTGATGTTGTTGGGATATTTTTTAACACTGAATAGTTTACTTCCATCGGCTGCTCCTGCAACTCAAGGTTGTTGCCTAAATCATTGCCAACCATATAAATTTTATGCTCCTTCAGTAGTTGCTCCGTGATGACTTGTTTGACCGAATTTTGTTGCCATTCATCTTCCTCTAGTACACATTTTCCATATAAACAATAAAAATCTTTGAATGTCAATATATCCCTTGTCATAGGATCAAGATTCAAATATTTATTGTGACATGCATTAATATCATTGAAAATCAACTCAGCGTCATTTTCTTCCTGTATTGGTTCCTCTCGTTGAAGGAATATGGGCATGGTTGGGCGTACATAAGTCCTTGAGGGGAGTCTTTCACAACTGTTATTAAATGTATAACCCTGTTTTGCTTGTGATGATCTTCCCTCACCATTAGAATTCTAAGTTAGCAAGTTATTCAACTGCTGCATTTGTTGAACTAATTGTGACATCAACGTAATTTGTCCTTGGGCCCATCGGTCAAACTGTGCATCATTTATGTTTATGTTGACTTTATGATTTGAATGCATAAAGCTTATCGAAACCCTCATGGTGGCAGGATGAAAAGCTCTGATACCATTATAATATTCCAAATCGAAATATTTTACAAGAATTCAAATTTCTTGTAATTCTGTTTAAATAAAATATAGATTTTATAATTGAAATAATTATGTTGAATTTAATATAGAGTTTTCGGATCTCAAACAATAAAATATAATTCCACAAGGGGTTTCGTCCTTGGGTTTGATAACAAGGGTTTTCGTCCTTGTATCTGGATTACGCAGTTTAAGGGGTTTAGTCCTTAAATGCCATTGTAAAGCGGTTGCTTATACAAGTTATATATTTGAATTCATTATTCGATGCTTTTTACTTCCACATCTCTTCTCCTTTATATAGTTTTTAAAAAATTCTCCCAAAGGAGGTGTCCCATCCAAGAGGCACCTCTTCACCAAAAGATGTGACCATTGACATTTTCGTCGGCATTTCCGTCAACATTTCCATCAACAATTCGGTTAACAATTTCGTTGACATTTCCATTAACATTTCCGTCGACATTTCCATTAACATTTCTGTCAACATTTTTGTTCGCTTCTAGCAACAATTCCGTTTGACACTTCCATTCACTTCCGACAACAATTCCGTTTGACATTTTTGTTCATATCCGTTTAATGATTGTTGTATTAAATGGTAGTGCTGCTCCTTGGCAGCGATTTCTTCATGTGAAGTGGCAGCGCCTCTCCTCGAATTCAACGATCTCCTTCTTGGGGATATTACACATTTCTCAATTCCTTTTCTTCGAGGAGGCCACTACGCTGAGGACCTAACATCCGAGGTCAAGATCTATGTGGACGGGACCAATGGGAGAGAGCGATAGAATAGAATATATGGGCACTCAATCTCATATAGATAGATTATATAGTCGAGGTCAGCTATTAGCTATATAGAGTTGGCACTCCTCCGACCACCTACTAAATAGATATTTATGCTCTCGAGCCCCTAGATCTCTTCTCTAAAGATGGGGTTGGGTCGAGGAGGGAGAGGAACCAATAATCAAGGTAGGCTATACATATATAGTCGGTAGTCTACACTTGACTAACCCCATCCCCCATCTATCTATATAGAAGGAAAGGAAATCAAGGGACACTATATATATAGATATATAAAACCTTTATATAGCCCAACGAGACTACCGACATGCTATGCTCGAGGTCGATCGCTAGAACAAATAGCAAGATGCCCTCTATTTTGACCCAGTATAGGGGGTATAGAGGGCACTAACCAACTTTTGAGATAGTGAGGTCGAGGGCAATAATGCCCATTTGTATAGGGATAGGGGCCCTCGCGTTGTTGGGTTGCGGGCAATTAGAGCTAGATATTAATTTTTGAATTTAATCTATATATGTGCCTGACATCTCTAGTTATAGTCGGCAGATGCTTTGGGAGATATATCTAGATAGTGGGGGCCGCTAAATATTTGTCTGCCCAACCAGATTTAGGAACCCTTATAGGGAAAACTCCTATATATCTTATCTAGCCAGCATGGGGGTTCCTATCTCTAACTATATAGAGGTAGGAGGTGTCTATCTATATGTAGATAGAGGCCCCCTCCCCCAGCATCCATTGAGAAAAGAAAAGATAGGGGAGGGTACTTCCTCTTACCTATGGCTTTAAACCATAGGTTGGCTTGTTTCTTTTTCCCGCTATTAGCTGAGACAAGATCTTTATGGAGGGCCTACACCCATGCGATGGCCCTCGACACACACCTACATATGACACAAAGAGCAACTATGGGCCATATAGATATGATAGGCCACCTATGCCAATCTCCTTTCCGCCTTATATATATATAGGACCAGATAGCTTCTGAATCTGGCTAATGGCCGGCCCCATATACCCCATATATAGATAGGTCGAGTGTTTGTTTGAAAAGTGGTGCAACGTGTTTCTCTTGATACATCTATGGCCCTCGACACTCAACCATTTATAGAGGAGGGAGCGGAGGAAGGAGCTTTCCTTTAGTTCCTACATTTCCTTCCAAGTAGTTATAGTAGCTGTCGAGTGCTCGTGGGTATCGTAGAGACTCGATATCCAAAAAAGAAAAATGGAGGGAACGGCTGGTCTGTTGTCAATGCCTTCATGATAATGGGGGGATAGGCTAGGAAACTATAGGGATAGGGCCCACTTAGAACTATCTCTATCCATATAAGGGGGATGCGACTCGGTGATTTGCTAAACTACTATATACAAGCCTCGTGCTGGGTTGGGATGGTATATTCCATAGAGGTGAGGGGGCCCATCTTCATAATGAATTATTCCTGGCCCATACCAACCCAATTCCAACCCAATATATATTCAGACAAGCATGGGGCCTACCACCCATATAAAGATAGGGGAGGGTTGTCCAGAGAAGGAGGGCCCTCCCTCCTATGGTAGGGTGGGTGGCCTTTATATAAAGATATGACCAGCCCATATATATATATATATATATATATATATATATATATATATATATATATATATATATATATATATATATATATATATGCTGAGTGTTTGTTTGTGTTGCCCATCACCATCAAACATAGTTTGTCCATATTTGGACCTATCTCCACATTTGTGAACCCAATCCCAGTAATCAGTGGTCGTCCCTTACTCTATATATGGGTTGAACCTCCCGTCCAACCCCATCTATCTATACTGCTATCCCATTGGTCAAATATAGATATTCTATTGATCACGAAGTCCAACCAATGCTATTTGGGAATAGAGACTTGTATATATAACTAGGTCAAACCTTAGGCCGGGCGGTAACTAATATGATATGAGATTCTTGATTCCGTCTAAACCATAGATATATGGCAATGTCTATATCGAGAGAGGTTATGCGACCCTATAAAAGACACCATCGATAGATATCTATTATGTATTGTATATATACATGATAATCCCTATATATATGGATAGGCGAGCTAAAGATATTTTGTTTTTAGAACCGATATATATATGAGTTGTAGTTTTGTTCTCAGAACTGATATACACATGGGTTGGGATATATATGCGATACCCTTCACTTCGTAATAGTTTGGTGGTCATATATGCATTGGGAAATGCTGAAGTTATATGTCTCTCAATGTATGGTATGGCTTTGAGCAGAGGAGCGAGCTCCGCATTTGTTTCCTACCCTATATCCATATAGGATCCCATGCCTGTCAAGATCAGTGGATGGCCAGTACATATGTAGATAGGTCGAATGTTTGTTATTTATCCTTATCCTTCATAATATCATTAGCTTTCTAGTAATATTCCCAATTTAAGCAATGAGTAGTTAGAAATGGCTTTGACTCCATTTTTTTCCTTTATGATTTGTTACTGGTTTTCACTTTTATGGGCAGTTCACTGGTCTAAGTGACTGTTTACATCAGGTTTGAATTCTTCTTAGCACCTGATGTCACTTCCTCCCCAACTTCTTTCAGCTTTTGATACTTACAACTGTCCAATCTCATCTAATAATGATTCAATTTATGTTTTTGAGATAATGACTTGGCTGATATCGATATCACTTGAATGCCTCTCTCCAAAACCTTACGGACCTCCTCATATTCCTTGCTTTCTACTTGATCACTTATCTTTTGGTCTAATATTGCTTCCTTGACACTCATAACTGTTGTTTACAAACAATGACAAAACATTCCTTGTGCTGCTATATGGCTTGGTGTTCTTTTATAGCTTATTTGGAAAGCACAGTAAGCATATATAACACAACAGAAATAAATTGCAGAATATAACATCAATGAACAATCAACTATGCATGCGAATAACAACAATAGTTTGGTATAGCTTGTTATCATCAAAGGGGTACTTGGGTGCACATAGTATATATTTACTTGAGCACCAAATACACTAAGTTTGATTAAGTTTCTTAACATTCTCTAATTAAGTTTAGTTACTCCATATTTGTAGAGGGCCCCATAGATATATAGGGTCTGAGCCGGGGAAGTTGGTAGTGGGCACAGTAGCTGCCCCTCCCTAGTCTAGCATGGGGAGGGAAGGCGGATGGGCCAACTAAATCTAGGCGCCACACCTGGAGTGGAGTCTATGGTGAAGTGGGTATTGTGGGAGTAGATAGCGAAGGATCCCTGCAATGAATGGAGTGAGAAGGCGGCGGGCGTTCCCCTCTAGACTCTATAGATAGGGAGATAGGGATGCAGCGTTATGAAGAGGGGCTCAGGATCCTACCTCCCAGCGGGTGGGTAAGTATGCTTGGCCATACTGAGCCTAAATAGTTAATAGATATTGCGCCCCCACGGTATATATTAACTAGATAGAGATAGAGGGTTATTCGCTACGCTCACCCCATATATAAATAGAGATTTATTTAACACTCCAACCAACGAGTAGATATTATATACGTGATATGATGACTTCACCATCGGGAGATATTCTCTATGCCCCCCCCTCTCTATATAGATGTCAAGTGAAGGAGGGGGAAGCATAGGGGTAGGTCGCTCCCCATTCTATCTATTTGGGGGAGTGGGGATAGATATACAGGCCTGAAGGCCTTGAGCCCAACGTCTACTATCCCGAGCTAGAGTGGGGGAAAGCACCCACTCGATTGGGGGTGGCCCAACCTGAGCATAGATTAGAGAACCACCCATTCAAGATCCGATGAGGGACCGGCCTATATATCTATCTCGCAGCCCAAAGGACCGAAGTGATGGGAGCCATCTATATTGAAAAGGTATCAGAGAATTAAGTTTAGTTACTATATTGAAAAGGTATTATCAACCTTAGAGAATTTTAAGAAACTTAATCAAACTTAGTGTATTTGGTGCTCAAGTAAATATATACTATGTGCACCCAAGTACTGATGATACCTTTTCAATATAGTAACTAAACTTAATTAGAGAATGTTAAGAAACTTATCAAACTTAGTGTACTTGGTATTTAAGTAAATATTTACTATGTGCACCCAAGTACCCCTTAAGCTGCCTAAAGTGTTGTTGACCTTTTTCAGATTAATGAGGCCTTTGCTTCACAATTTGTATACTGCTGAAAAAAAATAGAATTATACACCCAAAAAGTAAATTTTAGTGGAAGAGAAATTTCCCTTGGCCTCCCCACATGATGCAATGGGTGATCTTGTGGCAACATTATTGTGTGAATTGATGCATCGGGGCAAAGAATAGAATTGGTCTTATTTCCATGTGCATAAACACAGTAATGGAGCAGCAACATCTTTGAGCATGGGAGTGTTCTAGACCCACTCAGCAATGGTTAGAAAGCCCTAAGTAATTATTTGCTTTCAATAGATACACAGTAGAAAAGACTCTTTGAATGCCTGAGAAAGAAGTTATCTTGTGGTTTTAACTTGTTTTTAAGTTCAAATATGCGCCAATACTACATATATTTTATGGGGACTGAACACATGTTACAGAAGCAAATTCTTTCATGAAAGGTTGGATGTCTGTTTTCAAAGGAAGTCCCAAGGTCAACGATTTGCATGCATATTATTGCATCAAAAACAGAAAGATTGTAAAAGATTTGACCATGAGGGCAAAAGTTGGATACTTTAATTTCCAAGGCAATATTTTGGATGCATCTGCAATAGTAAACTAAAGGTTCAATATGTCTTGCATGATGGTCAGACCACTGCTAAAATGACAAAATTTGAGCTTGAAAACTTATTATTGCATAACAAGCAATGCACCATTGAGTAAAATATTTGAATATGAGTTATGGGATAAACGCTGGGTTCTTCAATTTCAAAGGCAATATTTTGAAGACACCTCCAATAGTAAATTAAAAGTTAAAAATGCTCTCCATGATGATCAGTCCACTTCTAAAATGACAAACTTTGGTTTTGAAAACTTAAAGATTAGGGCATGTACCGGTAGGGTAAACTATCCTCAAACTATCTCCTCAAGAATAGGATATTTTGAGGTTTGAGAAAATGTTATGGTGATAATTAGTAGCAGAAGGGATCCAGCTGCTAGATCTAACTACCCTAAATAAGCTAGATGTGCACATATTGCAAATATAATAGCACTTCCTTCTCCATGTAAACCCACCTCCCATTATGATGCAGGAGCATCACTACCTCCTTGTAAATATTAGCCTAGTTTTCATGTTTTGAGTCATTATAGCTCATCGGAGTCATTTAGAGTCCTTAGGTAGTCTTAAAATTCAAATTAGAGTCTATGTAATGTTTTCCCGCCAATTTCCCTATGTAAAATTTCAAACCTCATGGTCTTACTATGGAGTTGGCAACTATGTCTAAAGAGGTCTCAATATTGTAATTGGTTTGAGGCTAGAACCATATCAACGTTGACATACATGGATCATGTGTTGAGGCATTTTGTTAGTTAGCATCCTCAACGTACATGAGAAGTAGTTATCAAAAGTTGGTTATAGATTTTCTTTCAAAAGGTTGTAAAGTTCTAAGTTTGGCAAGAGTCTTTTGAAGAGTAGATTGAAGGGTTTGGGTCCGAAGGAGATTGTATATGTAAACCCCAAAAATAAATAAAGAAAATTTTGTTGTGTTCTTGAAACAAGGTTGCAGTCACTATCATGTACTTAAGCCATGAAATGACTGTGAACATCAGTATGGAAAATGGCCTGGTTAAGAAAGGCCTTCGAAGCTTTTGTGAAAATTGGCATGTGTGATAATTGTCTTTAAATCTTGTTAAAGTATTTGTTTTTGTTCTTTATAACATTCTTGATGAGTGTCAAGTTTGCAGACGCTGTACTTTTGCATCTACAATGGCATGACTGTTCAGGATTGAGTAACAGAAAAAGGAACAAATTTTATTTGCTTTAGTACTGTCTTGTGAGATTATCAAGTTAAACATATGCATATGAAGATTGAGCAATCTTTTGTTATTGTTGACAGACCCTGATTAAGGATTAGTTAGCAAAAACTGTGTACATTTCCTGCATATCCTATTTGAGATGACTGTGTAACCAGTAATGGGGAAAGAGGTAAGTTTGTGATGTGTTCATAGTTCCTTGTGAGTTTAGAAAGTTGTATGTATGCTGGTAAAGGTGATAAAGCATTTGTCAACAGCCTCCTAACTTATTTAAAATAAAGTGATTTGCAGACCCTGAATATACATACTCTGTGTTGAATATATTCTGTGTTTGAAGATTGGGGAAAGTGGACTGAACAACAATGAAGAAAGGTACAGTCTAGATATTATTTTGTAGATATTTATGAAAGTAGAACGATCAACATATGTTTAGGTAAGTTGAGGAACATGGGTTTAGTGTCTACAAACCCTGTGTAAAGTCTTCATTTGCAGTGACTGTGCCAATATCCTGCATTCCCTGTTTGAGAGGCTGAGGTGAGGTGTGTGTTTCATGGCAAGTCTGTATTGATAAGCATTTGAAATGGAATGATGTTTAATATGTGGATACAATGAATTTAAAGGTGCTTGAGACATTTGTTCTGGATGCTTGGCAATGAATTTCTAAAGACCTCAACACAGTCCCTGCATTGTTTGAATAATGGCCTGGGTGTGCATCCCAAGTGCCAAAGATTGTTTGAAGGTTGGACTAAACATTGCAAAGGATTGGTAAGTGTTTGATGCAATGCTCCTAAGGTAATTAACAGAGTTCCATTCATCTGGGAACTCATTTCATTAGAAAAGGTATTCGAACCCTGTGACAAGGGTTGACTGTGTATTCTGTCTAACTGCAACTTTGCATTGAAACAATCTACAGAAATGTCCAAGGAAACATCTAAGGTTTTAACAGGGTGTAAGAGTGTTAGAGAGACCTGTAGAAATCATTTAGAACGCTTGAAAGTCATTTAACTGGCCATTGTGTCGTCAAACAGTTCCCTCTCGGGTTACACAGGGTGTGTAAACCCTGCAGTTAGGGTTTCTAGGAGAAATTTTGATATTTGAAAGATTTCACCGCTCAAATCTCGTTAAAATTTGTGAACACTTTGGTTTGGTTGTGACTCGAGATATTTTAAGGGTTTTAGAGTTTGACCGTATTTATGACTACGGATTTTAAAGGACTGAGTGTCCACAGGTCAAGAGAGGCCTAAAAGGCCTACACAGAGAGCAAGAAAGTCCTTTAAAAGTGACCTAACAATTGAACTAAAGCCTGAAACTTGATGAAAGGAACGAAGGCCATAGAGGGTATTGAGATCAGGTGTTAGTTTTTCCAAAACCATCCGTACAATTCCGTACTAACAGAATTTGTTCTAAAAAGGGCTACAAAGATTGGTCAAAAAGCAGGCAGAGTTGTATAGAAGTGAGTTATTGCTTTGTATAAAGTTGTGAGTTAATTTGGGAGTACTAAATGATTGAAATGAGCATGTATAAGATGCCAAGACCCATAAACTCATCCATTGAACCTTAAGGCTTAGAACAAATAGTTGCATGTTGTACTAAAGGGCTATTGTTGAATGAGTAAATCAAGTTAAAGACGAAGTTTGAAAGAAGTTGTGTAACCTCTGCATCACATTACATCCCATCTTCGCACTTGTATCAATCTCAATATGCCAACAATGGAAAAGGGTGGGGAAAAGCACTTGGAGCTAGCCACCACTTCTTATGTTAACGCCCTTTCAAGATGATCATCATCCCTACAAGGATAATTTTGGGAACAATATATTTTCAGAGCTTCTTAAGAAGCTTATCCCAACAAATGCGAAGGTTGCGTATTGTGGAGCACTATCTAACTCCTCTTCGAAATCAACCTACAAATCATGTTATTGAAAGAGGTAAATAGCATGTATTCTGTGACGTAGATGGAATATCATTTGATAAGATCATAATGTTCAAAAACTAGACTTTTTAGGACAGTTAAATTTGGAAGTGTCACAATGCAAGGTCGATACTTGCATTGTTTTTAAATTTCCCTTTTAAAGTAGAGTTGATGACGCAATGGACTTGAGTGTTCCGAGGGAATGAAACAAGTGTCATTGATCAATTTCAAAGAAGCAACCACCATGCTTATCTTCATAATATTTATAACATTACAAAAAATTCCTCGAATAATTTTAATTTGATTAAGAATAATGTAAATTTTCAAATAAAATTAAATGTATTTTATTCGAAAAGAGGATCTCTCAATGGGTTTTAATTAGATATTCAATGAATTGTCTTGGTGTTTCTTGCCACCTACCTTTGCTTAAATTACAATATATGCAATATGTTTTGCTCCAAAGACAGTTTCTAATCCCTATAAAATAATCAATCAACTAAATTCAGCAAACCCATTCCCATATTCATTGACCTCTACTCCTAGTATGTACGATTTTTCTTGAGGGTTCAAGCTTATATAACTTGGGGGCATTTGTAGGAGAAGAAAAACCAGAAAAGCTTTGAAGAACACTATAATCAAAGTTTCCTACTGAAGAGTACAATATTTGACTAAGAGATTTGAGCAGGAGTTGGGTCTTTCATTTTCCAGGGGAAATTTGGTAAACAATACTCCTTGTAGAAGTTGGGTAGAAACATTTCCCATTGACATACTCAATTCGAGGGATTTGGTTTTTATTTCCATGTTTTGTGTGTGAATATAAACCCTGGGTATTTCCATGTTTTACTCCTTGCACCTATAATGGTAAACTAAAGGTTGAATATAACCTAAATGATAAGTTCATTACTAAGGTGAAAAACTTTGGTCTTACGAAGTTACGGATTAATTCAAAGTCCCATGGCACATTTTAAGAATGCAATTTATTCTCAAAAATAATTCCTCTGTAATAGAATGTTTTGATCTTGAAGCGAGTTGTATGGAGTTTATCAATCATAAAAAGGATCCAACTAGTTGTGAATTCCCTGAAAACAATGTAGATTATTACCAAAAAAGCTTTGAAGAACTATGGTATTTCCCTATTAAAGAGTACAATATTTAACTACAAGATTTGAGCAAGAGTTGGGTCTTTCTTTTTCCAAGCAAAAATTGGTAATCAATCAAATCCTTGTGTAAGTTTGGTAGAAACACTTTCCATTGACAAACTCAATTCTAGGGAAGTATTCATCATTGGGATTTGGATTATTTTCATGGCTTATGTGTGGATGTAAACATAGGTTGATGACCTATAAGCACATAAATAATGCTACTCATGACATTGTCATAGCATATATGTATTCAAAATGTAGAAAATGCTCCTGTAATGGTGAACTACAGGCTGAATATGACCTTAATAATAAGTTCACTGCTATGGTGACAAATTTTGGTACTAAAAAGTTAAAAATTGATTCAAAGTCCCATGGCACAAAAGTAGCTCTGCTATAATAGAACACAATGTTGATAGCAAGATAAAAATTATTAAATGGGGTAAAGATGGCTCTTCAAAATTCCTTCTATTGTCAAGCTTTTGGGCTTCCATAAATGAGTCAGTTAAAGTCCTAGATGGAACTCCCTAAGTGGATCCTCTCCTCCCATTGTGTGGGCATATCATAAAGATGAAAGGGTTCGTCTAAAACCTAATGTTGATAGCAAAATAAAAATATTAAAATAGGGTTGAGATGGATATTAGAATTTTCTTTGTGTTTAGGAGCAATCTCTCTTCAGGCCCTCCATAAATGAGTCCGTTAAGGTCCTAGATGGAATTCTCCGAGTGGACCCCCTCCATTACCATATTTTTAAGAGGAACACCATCCCTACAAGTACAATTTTAGGCATAATATAATTGCATTCGTTGCTTAGGAAGCTTTTCCAAACAACTAGAAAGGTTATTGTCTAGTGGTATCCAAGTCTCCAAGTAGACCCCCCTCCCATTACCATATATTCGAGAGGAACACCATCCCTACAAGTACAATTTTAGGCATAATATAATTGCATTCATTGCTTAGGAAGCTTCTCCAAACAACTAGAAATGTTTATTGTCTAGTGGTATCCAAGTCTCCAAGTGGACCCTCCTCCCATTACCATATTTTTGAGAGGAACACCATCCCTATAAGTACAATTTTAGGCATAATATAAATGCAATCACTGCTTAGGAAGCTTCTCCAAACAACTAGAAAGGTTTATTGTCTAGTGGTATCCAAATCTTTACTCTTCAAACACAATCTCCAATATTTTAGGCCATTTTGGTGAAAGTATGTTACAAAAAAATATCTTTTTATTGATTTCTAATAATCTTCCCCCAGCTGATTTTATCACATCAAGAAACAATCTTTTACCACGATAATGACACCAACCCATCTCAAAGCCTTCTACCTCTCGTAATTATGTTCAATGCCAAGGTTGGGAATATGAAACATTTGACCTAGGGTGACCAGGAAAATATTAGTTAGATGGAATTCTTTTATAAGTTCATACTCAATTGTGATTATGACAACTGACAAGTTGTCATACTCAACGATGGCATACCTAGATATATCACAACATAGAAGGAGCCCAACTCCATGATCTATTTATCTTTTTGAACTATGAGACACCACTATGTATAGGTGATTTTAATTAGATGAAATTCATAAATTGAGGTGCTTCTTGACATGGTCTTGAGATTGTTATAATTAAGGATGTAATTGTGCTAGTGGTGGCCATGTAAATACATGGCAAGCTAAAGATAATGATTCTTATAGCAACCAAAGATTCGTTTCTATGATCTATGAGTGATGTTGAACAATAAATCTCAACTAGATGTCCAAAGTTGTCACATTTGGTTTCGTGTTTGAATTCGTGAATGATAAAATTTGTAAAAAAATCCTTGCTAAAAAATCAGCTATAAAATTTACAATTAGTAAAAGAGATGTTATTTTTTTTAGAAATATAAAAATCTAAAATTTAAAAATAAATAAATCTAAATTCCATGATCTATAAAATTAAATTCCTATGACAAAAAAATATAGTTTAAAAAAAAGTATAAAAAATTACTTTTATACCAAAAAAAGACTATAATTTAAATTTATATAACATATATATATATATATATATATATATATATATTTTAAAAAAAAAACTATATTTAAACACTATTAAAAAGCTTATATTTTATAGATTATAATTTAAAAGTTCTAAACATATCTAAAAATTAAAATTATAAAATCTAACAAAAATACAACTCAATAAATAATGAAGTTATATGAATTTATAACTTTATCAAACAACTAAAAAAATCTGAAAATAATATGTAAGATTGAAACGAAAACATATAAAAAAATTAAGTGCGTTATTGAGATGCTTCAGCCTTCATGCCCGCACTATGTTGCAACATGCTTCATGGCTTTTTTGCAGCCTCTAGGTTCTTCACGTCGACTGATGACACAGCATCTCCACGACATTGAATGTATGTGTTTCTCTAGTCAACTAGTCTCTGTGTTTCTCAACTCAACGATATCTATGTTTAGGGTTTTACCGCAAGTCTAAAAAGGTAAAAAATATAGAGCAAAGGGCCAATAGAAAAAAATAATGAAAAGAGAAAGCTAAATAAACTAACGAAAAAGAGAAGGGATTTTGACTTTCGATTCACTCCATATGATTAAATTTGTAAATTTCAAAAAATATAGTCGACCTAGTGTAATAATCAGTAAATATCAAAATTTATGCATGCAGTTCACCGAATGCTGTGACTTCAACTAGAATTGAACTGAAAATAAAGTGGGAGAGGCACTAACTTTGCACATTGCGGTTAACTTAGTTCAACATATGGATTCTTAATAAAACAATGTTCAATTTTAACCTTTGTTAACTATTGAGACCAATGTTAAGCTTATGATTTGTGACATATTGGAGGTGAGGTGGTTATACTATGTTCCTTATTAAAATATTGATTCTACTCAACTTCTAAATTTTTATAGCTAAATTGTTCAACTTACATCTTCTATTCACTGTCTTAACGTATCAGGAACTAGAGGACTGGAAAATGTGTAAATATCTATAGGAAAGTAATCATATTGGAAACCTTGCCCACAGCTGCCAGCTTTGACCAAAAACATTATATTACAAATGCCTAATGACAAAACAGAAAACAGAAATACCCTCAGATTCACTATATTTCCAAAACCTTGAATCATTTTCACAACAATACAAAGAGTATTTGGTTTATGATTCTAGCCATGTGGAAATTTTATTATATTTATGTTGTCCTCTAATAGCAAGGTCCTCAATATAGTTCAGAAAAGATCGAAAGCAAGGGGGAAATCAGAATACATTTCATAGATGTTTGGTCTTCTTTCGATGAGAATTTTTGTAGGAAGCAATGGGTCACTGACTTGCCTAGAATTTTACGCAGAAAAATTATCTAATTTATGTTGTCCTCTACTAGCAAGGTCCTAGGTATAGTTCATAAAAGACCGAGAACAGGGGAAAAAAGCAGAATATGTGCTGATGGACTCCCAACAATCATGTGTGGAGCTTAGCCTTGTATTATAAGATTTGTAGTCTAACAAACATATTTCTCTGTTAACAACCCATAAAAACCATTTTAATAACATAGAGGTCAGCTTAAATTTCAAGTTTCAAGAAAAAATCCATTCAGGTATCCAACGAGAAACTTGCTTTGTACTAGAAAATGTTTCAAATATATTAAGACCAGAGTTTACTCTATTAAAATATACGAAATTCAGTGGCAAAAAGATCATTATAAGCAAAGCTCTCCAATCCTCAACATATGAGAACATATAAAATCAAATAACTAAAATTCAGAAAAATGATTTACAAAAATGCCAAACCTTGCACAGGCCATACAGAATCGGTAGTTATAAAAACTAAATTTCATAGGATTGAAGAAGCTAATGTTGGTTCATGGACCAGCTAGGACTCGAACCTAGGACCATCCATATGCTGCTGGAGTGCTCTACCACTGAGCTACTGGCCCCTCTTGGACCAGTCCATCTTCGGTCCGAGTGTGGCTTAACACCAACACCCCCCTTTAAGCCACACCTCTTGTGTGCTTGGGGCTCCTAGCTTGAACTTGGCTCTGATACCATGTTGGTTCATGAACCAGCTAGGACTCGAACCTAGGACCATCCATATGCTGCTGGAGTGCTCTACCACTGAGCTACTGGCTCCTCTTGGACCAGTCCATCTTCAGTCCGAGTGTGGCTTAACACCAACAGCTAAAACAAGCTTATAGTGGTTTCTTGGTCTGTGATACAGATCACTACTACCGGGTATGGCAGGGGTGTTATCTTCACCTTTGATTTTATACTTATGTTTAAACCCCAATTACCAATAACCTATTACAAAAAAATTTCAAACAAATGAAATGCTGCAATTATGTAGCATTATCTACACAGTAAAATAAGATCTCTATAATTTCAAATTGCAAACCTTATTTGGGTATTAACTTTGATGGAATAACTTTAAAAACTTTATAATTCCATTAATCAATTAAATTCCACAAATATCGTAATTTATATTTAATTATTATATAGTTTAAAATTTCTATATGAATACTTGTTCAAAAATATTGTATCTAAAAAAGAAACTGGTCCAATTCCGAACAAAATATAAAAACCCATTCCAATTTGCAAGAAACATTATTAACTCTGTACCTTTCTTCTGCCTAGTAACACAATTTTCTGCTACTCAAAGTAGGACAGTAAATTTGAACGGTCTTACTTTCATTGCACCTCTCTGTCCAGCTAAGCTGCCCTGCAAAAATAAAATCAAGGGTTAGAATGTAAAATTCACATTAAAATTACAATAAACAAAGTCATAAGATTTGGGAGTCAAAAATCAGAAGCATGCCTACAACTTCATATAGCAATGTTATTCAAAATTTAAACACGAATAACAATTTGTTCAAAAATATTGTATCTAAAAAACCAAATTAATCCAATTCCAAACAAAATATTAAAAACTCACTCCAATTTGTAAGAAACACTATTATCATGTATCTTTCTTCTGCCTAGTAACTCAATTTTCTGCTACTCAATGCAAGACAGTAATTTTGAGCAGTGTCCAGCTAAACTGCCCTGCAAAAATAAAATCAAGGGTTAGAATGTAATAACCACATTAAAACTACAATAAATATATCGAGTCACAAGATTTGGGAGTAACAAATCAAAAGCATAAATACAACCCAATATAGCAATGTGATTCAAAATCTAAACACGAATAACAGAACCCAGAACAAAATTTAAAATGAAACCATTAGAGAACTCACCTGGCCTATAAAGCAGAGCTACAGTTTTTCATGGCTAATGCACCCACAAGAACCAAAGCAAAATAAAAAATAAAAATAATGCACAGGCAAACAATCAAATAAATCACACAAATAATACACATACAGAGCAACAAAATAATCAAACAGAAAGAATAGAAGAATATGTGGCCACAGCGAAAAACCAAAAAAATACAAACCAAAATAGAAAAATGAAAGCAAAGGAAAATGAACAAAAGAGAGAGAGAGCGCACGATAACATATATATAAATGTTCATGCAACGGATAAATTTCCATCACCAAACTAAAACCACTATCACCATCACCGACGCTCCTAAATACAGACAAAAAATTTCACACCGACTTTGAATTTAAAATAAATATCCATCCCAAAAAAGCACCTCAAACTACTATTTAAATTTATTAAATTTATTCTCCCAACTAAATCAAGGTAATTCAAATTAGAAAGCTAAAATTTTGTTATACTTCTATTAGGGTCAAACTGTTAAAGCGATTATATTTTTACAGTGAATGTTGATTATATTCTGTAGCATTAAAATTAAATTTAAAATTTTTAATAAAAAAGATTTAATAATGAAAACTTTTAAATTTAAATTTATAAAGAAAGTTTAAATTTATTTAATTAAATCAATCGATTTCAATATGATTAATGTAATATGAAGCAAATGTTATTATATATATATATATATATATATATATATATATATATATATATAATTATAATTAATCATTATAATGTATTATTACTTTGTCAATAAAAATATATTTTTTAAAAATGTTTAAAAAAATTAATAGAGAAAAAATTTAAGTAAAAGTTGCCTTCAAAAAATGGTTGTCCATAAGTTCAAGTTAAGTCCTAAAGCAAATGCCACATTCTTTTTAAAAAAATGATTTGCAAATGAAATTAACCACTATAATATATTGTTGCCTCATCAATAAAAATATGCCCTTCAGAGAATATGTCAAAAAAGAATACTAGAGAGATTTTAACTAAAAATTGCCCTCAGAAGATAATTGCCACCAAAAAATAGTTGCCTTGGAAGGGGATATAATTTTTTGTTTTGGTAAAGAGGGGTTTTCTAAAACAAAAGAATCTAAATCTGGGGTTGTATCTCTCTTGAAACCCATAATTGCTTACTTTGTATCATTTTTATGAAGTAAGTGCTAATCTAAAAATTTTGGTAGAGATGATGGTGGAAATGACTTTGTGTGTTCTTTCATAATGGTAATGAGTTATGCAGGGAAGAGACGTTTTATTTCACATTGACTTTGAACAATGCAAAATGTTGGGAAAGGACAATGACATACAAAGAATGAAAAAGGCGAGTTGGATGCTCATGATGAGAGTCAATAGCAGGTTATTTTAAGAAATGAACTCAAAGAAGTTTTGGCAAATACATATACAAACTTATGTGATATGTCACTATATATACATATATAATACTAATAGTTGCCGCAAGGGTGCAAGGAACACCAGAAGGAATGTATAATTTTTTTATTTTCATTTCTAGAGTACATTCCCCTTTTCTCTGTCACTTGCGGTCAATTCTCTCAACCAGTACCTTCTCTACCATGATATTCACATTGTATCATGGATGATGCCCCCTTATACATCCATGTGACATGCACTTTGTAAAACTTTCAAAACTTAGTTTAACCGCAATGAAAGCAACAAGATAAACTCCATAATTTCAATGTATTGCCTTCTCATCAACCTCATTGCATTGTTGATTCAATTCACACATTGGATGTGGATTCTTTCTGTAATCAAATAGAAAATAGTCAATAAAAATGATTCTTCATCAACCACATCACACTATGGATTTACAGTCTTTCACTTTGTGAAACCCTTCTTACCAATATATAAACTATATTTATTATATATATTGTTTGTATATATATTACATATTAGTTATTATATAATATATATGAATCTTATATATTTCATATAATATATATAAATATTATATTGTATAATATATAGTTTAATATTATATTATATTATAAAATAAATATTTTAATATTAATAGATATTATTATAATATATTAGTTTATTATATATATTAATATTAACAATATAATATATTAATATTATTTATATATTAGTATAGTGTTAATATTATATTATATATGAAATGATGTCATGATTGAGGGAGGCCATGTATGTTTCAAATTTACGTCACACATAGCACCAGATGAATATATCAATGACATGTCATAACATAGTTTTAGATTGGTGTAATGGTGTTATTTCAAAAAAACAAATTCTTATACTCATGACAAAATGATATAGCCAACCTTTAAAACAAGGGAATTTATTCCATAACCTTTTTCTTTCGCAGTTGTGTCCCACAATGCTTAGATTGTCAGAATCTATGCTTTTTATTTTTTCTCATTTTCTTCTCTTCCTCTGAACCAGGGCATTGATACTTGTTGCAATCTTTTATTAATTTAAATTTTTGATTTAGGTTTCTTCATTCTTATCTACTAGCTTGCATCAATTGATTATGGTTTTTTTCATTTGTTTGTTCGTTTTGTAGGTTATTTCCCTTTTAGACAATGGTTGGTGGGGGAAGGATGACCTTGCCTACAAGCAAGGAGAAATGGAGAGGGTTCCTTCTGCAAATCCCCTATTCATTTTTGGGCAACTAAAAAAAGCTTTCTCAAATGATAGAAGTTCGTTGATAAAAAAAATTTGGTTTTTGGCCGAGCTAAAATATATGATTTAGCTCAAGCCATTCCCTTAATATTCTTCAAATTAGCAGTGTGGTTGATGCTTCTAACTAAGGTATTTTTTGTAGATGAATCATTTTCTCCTTAATTTTTCTTTATAATTTATTTGATAAATGTTAAAAGTTCATTAGTCCCATTGACCTATTTGATCATATGTTATTTCCACTTATTGAATTCTCTATTATGCATCTCAATAATTTATTGACAATGAACACTAAAAAATGCCCCTTATCTATCGACATCTTTGTTATCTTCAATGGATCTAATAACCAAAATATCCCTCCTATATTCTCAAAATTGTGTGTTAGCAGGTGGTCCCTATATATCTATATATGTGTCTATATCCATCACATTGGATATAGATATATGGCCATTGTAACGAAGACCAACATTTATGAAAGAAAAGAGATTATTGATGACTCAAAAAGTGCAATGACCACTCTTGTGTTTGACATTGTAGCGATGATTTGAGTTGCTGCACATTAGAGATGAAGCCCTATTGCAATCCAAAAACTCACCATCTTACAAGTTATGTACCCCTTTTAGGGCCATCCTTGATGATTTTGTAGTTGAATATTTCCTAACAACGCCCTTAAATCTATGCATATGAGCTTTGACTGAGCAACCTTTTTTTTTGGTTCTCACATATATTATTAAATTGAATGCCTCAAAGAAAAGCTACAAAACTCTTTCAGGGGTTAAATACTACAATCTATTTTCCAAGATGGGTAAGTGTAGGAAATGTTGATCCCACAGGTCAAATTGCCATCCTTATCATTCGAAGCTTTTCATGTCATTGCCAGTTTGCTTTTTCTCAAAGCTTTTTCAAAAAGGACAAAAAAAGAAGACTTCGAGCTTGCACAAAATACTTCAGCTTTTGTCATATCAGTTATTTCATTTGACTTAGTGTTTTGTCCAAGCATCGGAATCCTTTCGAAAGGATCATTTGCAAAAAACTGAAGGGTTCTTTCACAACTCCAAGGGTTCTTTTTCAAGGGTAAAGGACCATTTCATAATATCGAAGGTTATTTACCCTTTAAAAAAGAGAAATTTCAAAAACAAAGAGACGTTCCTCAAAGTTCCAAAAGGATCATTTCATTTTACCAAAGGGTTTTTTCCTTCTGATGGGTTCTTTTCATCGGCAAATGGATCAAACAAAAGTCTGAAGGGTTCCTTCCCTTCAAAAAAAGGGCAGTCTTCAAGAAATCTGATGGGCACTTTCCTTTCCCCGTAGGGTCCTTTACAAGTTTCTTGAAGGGTATGTCCCCTTCAGTAAATTTCTTCACAAAAAGCTCAAAGGGCGATTGACAAAATTCTTAGAGATATTTTTCTTGTTGAAAGGTCCATTTGCAGAATTCTAAAGGGTTCCTTCCCTTCGAAAAAGGGCATTTTCAGAGATAAAGTGGACCATTTCAATTTGCCAAGGGGATATTTTGGAAGGGCTTGATAGTTTTTCTGAAGGATTTTGCAAGTGGACAAAGACAACTTTTTTGAAAGGGCACTTTCACAAAGTTCGAGGGGGTCATTCACATAAAATTCGAGGGGTGCATTTCACATTTGCCGAAGGGATCTTTTTCTTGTCAAAGGGACATATTGCAAAATGCTGAGAGACCATTTCAAAAAGCCTAAAAGGTAGTATTTTCATTTTATGAAGGGCTCTTTTCCTTCGAGAAAATCTGTTTCAAAGAATTTTGAAGTGCTTTTCAACTTTCTCAAAGGTCAATTTCACAATTTCAAAGGGTCACTAAATAATTTCAAAGGGTCACTGAATAATTTTGAAGGGTCACTGAATGATTCTGAAGAGTCATTTTTATCGACCAAAAGACCATTTGCAAAAATCTGAGGGGTGCCTTTCATTTCTTTCGAAGGGTATGTCCCTTTCAAGAAAATTTAATGAAGAAGGTGGAAATTTACAAGTCCAAAGGAATTCCTTCAGACAAATTATCTGGAGGAATCCCTTTGGAAGAAGGAAAAAATGGGAAGCTAAAACAATTCCTTCGGATGAACAATCCAAAGGAAATGAACAAAAAGAAGAGTCCAAAGGAATTTCTTTGGACAAATTATCTGAAGGAATTATTTTGGAAGGAATTATTCAAGATAAAATTCTTAGACAAAGTGATCAAGATAAAGAGGCCCATGGGAAAATATACACAAACAAAAAATTTGAAGGAATTCCTTCAGACAAATTATTTGAAAAAATTCCTTCAAAAGGTTTACCAAGGGGAGCGACCGAGCAAAACCTAAGTAAAGGAAACTGAAGGAATTGTCTAGGAACCAAGTAGGAAATGAACAAAAGAAAGAGATAATCTGCAAGAAGGAAAAGCCAAAATAAATACGCCAAAAAGTCTAAAAGAAAGAAAAAATCATGGAAATAAATAGGAATAGAAGCAAACAGTCTACATGCGAGTGCCCCAAGCTTGAAGCAAAATATGTAGAAACAAAGAGCCAAGAACAAGAGTCCAATAAATTTCAAGAACTTGACATGGGACTTCATGCATGCTCCTCAATGTTCAAAGAGTTTTTTCATACAAGTGGAGTTGATTGTTCTTATAGTGGAGTTGACTGTTCTTATTTTGGAGTTGATTATTCTTATTTTGGGAGTTGATTGTTCTTAATTTAGAGTTGACTGGTTAACAAGTGCCACATCCACTCATGTTTTCCATGCAAAGGAGGACTTCTCTCATTCCAACTTAGTGTCAAGTTGGTTCAAACTTAAGTCAAGACATCCAAAGTTGGCATAGATTTCATGCATGAAAAAGAACAGCCCAAGTTAGGCCCACCATCTATTTTCAATGCCAAAGAGCTTTCCATGCAAGGCACAAGATAAAAGGATATTATTTTTAGAGGTCTTGTTATCTTTTGACAGCTTAAGTTGGACTTAGTTAATGTAAGAGTTGACCTCTCTTCTATTTTTACTACCAATCTCTTGGTTGTTGTATACTTTTCTATATAAGTTAGCTTTCCAGCCTTGAATTGTATCCTCTTTTTGGCAAGACCATATTATGCCAGAGTTTATGTTGTGTAACCTTTTTAGATTAATAGAAGAATAATTTTCAAACTCCAAAGTGTTGGTATAGTGTATTTATATCATTGATTTACATATGTGATAGAATTTTCTTCCTTATTAAGTCTTGATTCTTAACTAGTTACTCGCTGATCAAATTATGTAGGTCATGTTATGTGTTTAACATCTCTTGGCTAAAGTTACAGTGGATATAAGTGGCTGGTTAGTGCCTTGAATCAGGCCTATTCCTTTATTTCCCTTAAGCTTTGATCACTAAATAAAACCTTTTCATGAAACACTGATGTGTAGGGTCATTTGGAGTTTTTTTTTTTGTCTTTTTACTATCTAATCAGTGTTTTATGAGCCCAAATTGAGTGAATCAAGCAAAATTTAGGTGTATCATCGTCATTAGATAGGATTTACCTTCAAGTTTATTTCTTCCCTTTTTCCCAGTAGTTCATAGCATAGAGTAGAGATCCTAATTGATACATCAAAGGAAGTTAGCCCTTACAATTGAGAGATTCAATCCACTGATTAGGTTACCCACAACCTAGGATTGTTTCCATGTTTCAACAGACTATGAAGGCCTAAAAATACCTTCACAAGGGTGCGACTCTGATTAAAAATAGGAAAATGATAGGTTAAAAGGTGGTCTTAAGTGGACATGTTTTTCTTGAAAAACAAAAAACCTCAACTTGTACGAGAGACACCTACATTCAAAATTTGAATATGTCATGTGAACATTAATTGTAGCATTTTGAATCTAGTTTCTAAACTACTATTTTTTTTTTTAAATGGTCAAGTATAAGTAGGTCAAATGTCATAAATTCGAAGAGGTAATACTGTTTTTAGAAAAAACTAAATAGATAGATTTCCATGTTGCCCATCATTTTTTTAGCATCGTTTAGTTTTGTTTTAAACCCTTTGGTGGAAATGTAGATAAGATCATCTAGTTTGTAACCTATATTTTTTAAAAATTAATTAATGAATATTTTTTATTGATTTCACAAGTCATTAGACCTTGAAATATGATAAAAAATGTATAGTCGACCATGTGGCCCCCCTAACTACCTCATAAAATATCAAAAAAAAATTTTTTTTTTGGATGTGTATAGAATTAGGTCTAGTTTGCAACTATGTAATGTTTTTTAGTTTAAATTGACGAATCAAAAGATATATAAATAAAGATGAACATGTATATTTGCAACATATATCATTATAAAAAGACTTACTTAGAAATAAATATAGATAATAACATTAAAAGTAATGAAAATATAAAAGATATATATATATATATATATATATATATATATATATATATATATATATATATATATATATATATTTAGGAAGATGAGAGTGTAGTCGATGTTGTAGTAATATTTTCAATAAAAAGTTCAATAAAATTCATAGTTTTTAGCATGGATAAAGTTGAATTTTGGTGCTTTTAGTCAAAAACATGCATTCAATTGTGTGTTTACAAGTTTGTGCCTTAGGCTCATGAATCCAATACATTCTCGAGCCTTTAGGCATGTGTTTGAAACTTAAAATATAAGAATTGCATACATGAAAGTATCACGTATGCAGATGTACCATGTACAGGGTAATACCATTGATGTGGATTTATTGTGTATGCAGCTTGTGGTGAAATATATTTCACCATCCTATTATTTTGTTATAGTTTTTATACTAATTGCAATTCAAACTTATAAATTATGGTTTAAGGTATAGGGTATAGGGTTTAGGGTACAATCGTGAATGCAATCAAGGATAATTTGAGCTATTTGAACCTATTTGTGACTATAGAATGTGATTTTGGGCATAATAACCCCAACAACATCACAAATTGAGCCAATCAATCAATGGGGCCAATAAGTAATATGGTATGTGTTGAATTAAGCCATGTGAATTTAATTCTTACTCTAAAGGATGTTAAATGGGGTTAAATTGATTATTTTAAGGTTTAGGGTTTATGATTTAGGGTTTAGGGTTTAGGGTTTAGGGTATATCGAGTTTATATTTTAGGGTATAAGGTCTAATCGTGAAGGCATATAGGCTAAATTGAGCTCCTTTAACCTATTTATGACTACAAAATATGATTTTTGGCTCAATTGGCCTTGGGTATGTCATTACAGATTGAGCTGATTAGTCAATTGGGGTAATGAGTGATGCAATTTGGGCTAAATTGAGCCCTATAAACATAATTATTACTCTAAATGATTTTAATTAAGGATAAATTGATTGGTTTAGAGTTTAAAATTTAGGGTTTATGGTCTAATCACGAAGGTTATTGAGCTACATGAACCCATTTATGAGTATAGAAAGTGATTTTGGGCACAATTAGCCCCAACACCATCATAAATTGAGCCAATCAACAAATTGGGCCAACAAGTAATGTGATTTGCATTGAATTGAACCATATGAACATAATTAAGTGGGGTTAAATCAAATGGTTTAAAGCAAATATGATTTATGATTCAAGGTTTAGGTTTAGGGTTTAGGGCTTACAACTTAATGTATATAGGATTTAGGTTTTAGGGTATAAGGTCTAATCATGAAGGTAATTAGGTTTAAATTTAGTTCCTTTAACGTATTTATGACTACATAATGTGATTTGGGGCTCAATTGGCCCCCATATCATCACATATTGAACTAATTAGTTAACTAGGGTATTGAGTGATGCAATTTGAGCCAAATTGAGCCCTATGAACATAATTCTTACTCTAAAGGATGTTAATTGAAGATAAATCAATTGGTTTATGGTTTAAGGTTTGTGGTGGACAATCATGAAGGTAATTGAGCTGCTTGAACTCATTTATGAGTACAAAAAGTGATTTTGGACACAATTAACCCCAACACCATCATAAATTAATCTAATCAATCAATTAGGTCAATAATTAATATGATTTGCATTGCATTGAGCCCTATGAAGATAATTATGTGAGGTTAAATCAATTGGTTTAAGGTAAATATAGTTTATGATTTAAGGTTTAGGGTTTAGGGCTTAAAGCTTAAGGTATATAGGGTTTAGGTTTTAGGGTATAAGTTCTAATGGTGAATGCAATTAGGGCTAAATTTAGCTCTTTTAACCTATTTATGACTACATAATGTGATTTTGGGCTTAATTGGTGCCCACATCATCATAAATTGAGCCAATTAGTCAATTGGGGCAACGAGTGATGTGATTTGGGCCAAACTAAGCCATATGAACATAATTTTTACTCTAAATGATGTTAATTAAGGATAAATTAATTGGTTTAGGGTTTAAAATTTAGGATTTAGGTCTAATTAAAAAATCAATTGAGTATAATTTCAACTATTTGAACCTATTTATGACCATAGAATGTGTTTTTGGGTTCATTTAACCCTTATGCCATCACACATAAAGCGAAATAGTTAATTGGGGCAATTAGTGGTGTGATTTGGACCAAATTGAACCCTATAAACCTAATTCTTATTCTAATTGAAGGTAATTGGGGTTCAAATGATTTGTTTAGGGTTTTAATAGTTTACAATTTATGGTTTAAGGTTTCTAGGGCCTTGAGTTTAAGGATTAAGGTTTAGTTTTGAGGGTATAAGGTTGAAGAGATCAAGGTGTCAGTGTTAAGGGTTTAGGTTAGGGGTGTTTATGCATACATCTAAGACAACATATGCGGTAGGACCGTATACATAGTTTGGTTAGTAGTAAAACAATTTGTCGGTTAACGTCATTTTTTTTCAGATCAAGACTTCTATCCCCTAGGTACTCTATTTTGTTTTGTTTTATACATTGTAGGTCTATTTTTATTAATTTGATGCACATCCCACCCTCAAAATTAAAAAAACTTTATCTACTCATGGTTGACTAAAGAGTGCATGTATTTTTTTTAATAATTTGATTGTTATCCCCACTTGGTACTACACATCAAGGAGGTCTAATTTTTAATAATTGGATTGTCGTCCCCACCCTCAAGAGTTGACAACTTTGTGCAATCATGGATGATGGCATGATGGCTTTCATAATATCAAGAAGAAGAAGTTAAAGCATAAAACATCAGAGGAATTACAATTACAGAGAGAATAAAAAAGGCAATGAATGCAAGAACTTTATGCAAGTAAGTATATTATCACTAATGAATTGAATGTCACAAATAATGATGAAAATGCACAATGATATTATACCAAATTTTGGAAGTATAATTGACAATTCTGATAGTATACCAAATTATAATGCAACTCCACATTCAAATTTTATGATTTTTATTTTTGATGATGATGATAAAACGCATGATGATGTAAATTGCATGGAAACACCGATTGGTGAAATTAACAATCAAGAAAACACTCTAGGAACACCATTGAGTGAAGAAACTAACAATGAAGAAAACAATATGGATAGACTAAATCAATCAAGTTTACCACTAAGAACACCTCCTAGGATTTTGAAAAGAAGACCAATGTATTTAATTGAAATTGATGAAAACATTTTGAAACCAATGCCTAAAATAATATCTTGGCTCCATATGAGAAGAAAAGTTGAAAAAAATTGGTACTCGTACTTTCATAAATTAAACGAAACTCAAAGATGCCAATTGTTTGTTACATTGATGAAAGTGCATAACATGAAACCTACAATGAATACCCTAGGACTAAGAACATCTAATATTGATGGTGTAAACAAGGCAATTATTGAAAATTTTAATAATGCATACCATCAATTAGGTGTGAACAAACACACCAAATATGGTAATGTTACTTGACGCATTATTACAACTTTTATGGTAAGTTGTCAAATAAATAATAATTGATTGATTAGACAAACTAGCTGAGAATTGCCCATAAACAAAAAAAAACACTAATGAAAGCAATTGGGAGATGTAGAAGGCTTGATGTTTTCAATAACAATGGCTTGTGGGAATTCTCTGGTAGACTCCTATGAAAATACAAGGTTATAGATGATGTCCTAAAATATTTACTTACAAAATTTTGGAAAGATAAAGCAATGGTATCACCGAATATTAGAGATGTAGTGAAAAGAAGAGTTAGTTCTCATAACTGTGAACCACATCCTAAACATTTTTTGTATATGACTCAAACACAATTGTAATCTAAATTTGTTTTAAAATATCTGCATATTTCTATTAGTTAAAGATATTTTTAAATGGCCAAACCCCTCTATGTGAAAATCAATCACACACGCACTACTTGTTGTTGTAGGCAACATGTTGATTTTTTGATGCATTATGATATTTTCCATCATGTTTGTTGTACTTTACATACTAACAACATTTTGTAGGAGTGTGGAGTGGAAACCCCACCAAAATCAGCAAGGGAATTTATTTCATCTATTTTTTGTGAACGACGAGATGGATAATTTTTTTATAATAAGGCATGTTTGGATGGACTTGTAGCATTTGTGGTGGATAAGAATTGGTTGGTTTTAGTAAATATAAATCTATGACATCAATTAAAAGATGGAAAGGAATATAAACAATATAATCTTGTTTCAAAACAAATACTTATTTCCAAATTTATGGACAAATTTTAGGAAGAAATTGTATATGATTATGCAAGGCACATACACAAAGCTTGATGACTAGATGAAAAATTTAAGTTGAGTAACGACACATTCCAACTTGGTACTATAATTTCAGTAGTTGACTTTGTAGAGAATTACACATTGTAACCACAAAAAAAGGTTCAATCATAATACTACCATTCAATACAGGTTTTCATTTTTGTGCATATAGTATTCATGTATTCACCTAATAATACGAAGCATGATAAAAAAATATTAAAGGAGAACCACTTATATGTAAACAATGATCAAACATATTCTTCAGAGTATGTGCAAAGTTGTTTTCAGATGTTTTATAGCAAGTTGAGTGCAAGGAACATTACATTCAATCAACATTATATTTGGTCAGATAACTTCACATCATAATTTAAGCATGCATGAGCAGGACACATGTGACTAGTGGATGTACAACATATTTGGAATTTCACTAAAGCATGCCATCAAAAAGGAGAGCAAGAAGATGTAGGAGCATGTGTCAAAAGAGCAATTGCAAGAGAGGAGTTGAAGTTTGAAGAGGTTACTGATTTGAAAAGTATAAAAAACATAGTTGAATGGTGTAATGAAATTATGGGCCATGGTGCTCAACAAAAGTCCATTGTTCATAGATATTTATGGCTAATGGAGGATGAACAATTGGAAAGGTATGAAGATTGTATGATAATAATAAGATCGAGTGAGTTAAACTCATTTGATAGCTCAAACATAGGTTCTTGGATGGTTCATATGAGGCATATGGCATGCTTTTGTTTTGCATGCATTGACTTTGTTTGGAACAAGTATGAGACACAAGAATGGGTGGATGAATGGAGTTACAGGCCTTTAGTTCCAATTAACACTTATCAAGTTCCACCAACATTACAACTTTCAAAGCTGACACCATCACATAAATTTGACCATGTATCTGATCTAATGAAACTAGGTACCATCTATTTAAAATGTCTTTCATGCACTAAATTTGGTAAATATATCAACAAATCATGTTCATAAATCATATTTTGTTTTGCGATATAAGACATGTTTTTGTAGCTATTGTAGATGAGGATAATGAGGAGGGTACAAACTATTATTTATGTCAGTGTGTAGAGGAAAAAACTAAATTGACTTATGTAATCATAGATGGGGAAAACATTTAATATCCCATTAGGTCTGTGGTAGTTACTAGAACTTGGGTTCGATGATATCCTATCAAAAATTCAAATGTATGGTTGTTTGAAGACTACAAAGTACATAAGAAGATACTCAACTATTCGAATTTACTTCTTGAAACAAATGCCCAGTTACAAAAATATCATGTTAGGTCATTAAAAAGGACTATATGGAAGGTTCATGAATATGATCATGAATCAATTCTTGCTACTATAAAGAATAGAGGCGATCCTAGTGGTTCATTAGATTGACAGCCTAAGGCATGTTAACTTTTCAAATGCAAATATGTTTATTTTTATCAAAATTTATTTAATTCTTAGGTATTACGTATAAATTTAAATTTAATTACATAATAACATGTTTTTTGTAGGTTTGTGGTGCTAAATTAGCTTCCACCTTCACATGGTTGACACTGTTAGTAGAGAATTTCATATTCTCGAAGCTAAAAGAAGATTTCGATTCATTTAGATGATTCCACCTTTACGTGTTTGGCACCTTTAGTAGAGAATCATCTTGAATCTAGGGACAAGTGGTCTTGAGTCTTGAATGGGTGCTCCATCTCCTAATCGGGTGTACTTAGATGCTACAAAAGTTACATTTTAGGATTAATCACTGAATCATCTACCATTATTTCATTGATGTTTTTCAATCCAAGAGCTTTGGGAACAAGTAGAGGAATTTGACATACACGTGATAGTTCTTTTGGTTTGTGCATATGACTTACGATTTTTGTTTTAAAATTATCCAAAGTTTGCCTTAAAAACACCATTTTTGCCTTATAGACATGTGGTCTTGAAGTCATAACAAGTGCTTCATCTCCTAATCGAGTATACTCAGTTGCCAGGAATGTGGTCTTAGAGGGTAATCCTCACCCCTTATATGGTGGCAATGTCAGTTTTCACCATGAACCCTCAGAGATAAAGATCTTGCACTATGGTTTGCATCTTGCATTTAGGAACAAGTGGCCTTGAGGCCATAATGGGAGCTCTATCTCCTAATTGGGCATACTCGAATGCAAATAATGTGGTCCTAGAGGTTAATACCCACCCATGACATGGTGGTGATTGCACTTTTTACCCATGAGTCCCTAGAGATAGATATATTGCACTTTGGCTTGCATCTTGCATCTAAGGACAAGTGGTCTTGAGGCTGGAACAGGTACTCTGCCTCTTAACTAGGCATACTTGAATGCCAAAAATGGGGCCCTAGAGGTTAATTTCCACCCTTAATGTGGTTCTAATGCTATTTTTCACCCATCATCCACTGGAGATAGAGATCTTGCACCATGGCTTACATCTTGACCACATTTCTTATGAATATTTCTTATAAGTGATGGAATTCAAAGCATAGGTCCCATAAGTGGAAATGTCTATTGGAGGCAAATATATTGTCTCTTAACTACATGAAAGTTACATTTTAAGACTAATCACTGAATCCTTTACTACACATTTTTTGATACTTTTCAATCTAATATCTTTGGGGTGAAAGTAGAGGACTTTGACATGCATATGAATTTTTTTTTGATTTATGGATACGACTTATGGTTTCCATTTTATGGTTGTCCAATGTTTGCCTTAAAAACATCTATTTTGACTTATAGGGATAAGTGGTCTTGTAGGGCCAGAATGGGTGTTCCATCTCTTAATTAAGCATACTCAAATGCCAAAAATGTGGTAATAGAGGTTAATCCCCACCCTCGATGTGTTGGTGATATAATTTTTAACCCATGAGCCCATGAATATAGAGATCTTACACTATGGCTTACATTTTGTATCTAGGGATAAGTGGCCTTGAGGTTGGAATGGGTGCTCTACTCCTAACTGGGCATGATCAGATGAGAGTAATGTGGTAATAAATGTTAATCCCCACCATCAATGTGGTGGATATGTCATTTTTCACCCATGATCCCCCAGATATAGGTATCTTGCACTGTGGCTTGCATCTTGCATCTAGGGACAAGTGGTCTTGAGGCCAGAATGGGTGCTCCATCTACTAATCGGGCATACTTGAATGCCAAGAATAGGGTACTAGAGGTTAATCACCACACCCAACATGGTGGTGATGTCATTTTTCACCCATAAACTCCTAAATAAATATCATATTATGGTTTGCATATTGACAACATTTCTTATCGATGTTTCTCGAGGCCAAAATTATTGAAAAAAAGGTATTTGCATGGTTTAAAAGGCTGTGGCTATGGGAACACATGTACATTTCACATCTCAAGGTGTTTAAAGTGATGTATTTCAAAATGGAGGTCCCAAAATTAGAAATGTCTATTGGAGGCAAATAACTTGTCTCTTAACTACATGAAAGTTACATTTTAAGACTAGTCATTAAATCATTTGCCATGAATTACTCCATGATTTTAAATCTAAGAGTTTTGGGGTGAAAGTAGAGGACCTCGACATGTTCTTCTAGTTCGTGGATAATACTTATAGTTTATGTTTTATGGATGTCCAAATTTTATCTAAAAACACCAGTTTTGCCTTGTAGGGACAAGTGGTTTTGAGGTCAGAATGGGTGCTCTGTCTCCTAACTGGGCATACTCGAATGCCAAGAATGTGGTCCTAGAGGTTAATCCACACCCCTAACATGGTGGTGATGTCATTTTTCACCCATGATCCCCCAAAAATAGATATATTACACTGTGGCTTGCATCTTACATCTAGGGAAATGTCATCTTGAGGCTAAAATAAGTGTTTCATCTCCTAACTAGGTGTACTTAAATGCCAAGAATGTTGTCAAAGGAGTTAATCACCATCTTGGACATGGTAGAGATGTTAGTTTTCATCCAAGAGGCCCCAAAGACAAGAAATAAATTTTTATTGATAGTCTGTCATGGTAACAAGGTTTTATGTATGAGGAAACTTGTTTTTCTTGTAAGCAAAAGGGATATGTTGGTTAGATTTATTCTATTCATCTTGTATTTGAATAAATAAAGAGTAATTAATTCAATTTAAGGATAATTTGCAATTTTTTCAATGTCTAAGGAGTTTAAACCTTCAAGCAACCCTATTTTGTGCATTCATAGTCGTTTGCAGGCACTTAGAAAAATATCCTTTTGTTCAAGAAGTAATAGTCTACAAATATAAGTATAATAGTATATAAGTATAAGTGTAATAATTGGTATTTGAATTTATCATATAAGGATAAATATAATAGTCCGTTCATGCCTTGTGATAAACCTCACATGTAATGAAAACCACCTTTACATTTAAGCATGTGCAAAAATAATTTATGCCCCTCCTCATTACACTTTATGCACCTAAGGTATTTTAGTGTTTTTTTCAAGCCCTTCATTGATTTTCTCTCCCAAAACATTTTCATGTTGGAAATATGCCCCTCTACTAATGGGTTTATGCTTGCATCAAAACTTGTAGCTACTTTTATCCTTGGTGCAACCTCAAGAGCTTCATGTGCATCCAAATATGTCTTTGATGCATGAATTTTTTTAAAGAGGGCCAAGAGTTCTCAAAAAAACCACATAATGGCTAGCCTTATCAAAAATAACTATTAGACTAGAAATATATTATTTACAAATAGATATCCCACTACCTTGCCAGCTCTACTTAATGCAACAACACAGACAAAAAATGGAAAATTTTAGAAATTTCTAAAGCAAAGCTCAAAACACATACTTATAAGATATGTTATATATAATGGATTTTCTATAATTACAATCACATTAACTTTTGTATTGTATTCCATCTATTTAATAACAAACCAAACCAAACCATAACACAAAAAAAGTAGTATTTACTTCAAAAAATATATTCTATGATCATTACAAGGCAGATTTTTAATGCTCAACAAAAATTTAAGGCATACAATGATGTGAACGTGTAATATAATATGTAATAAATTAAAATAAAATCCAAAACCTAAAATCAAAAAGAATATTTATAAAGTGAAATGTTGAACAATATATAATGCATTTAATATTTATAAAATCCATATAACGGTGTACAAAATGTGAACACAAGTGATACAATATCCTGGGTCAATTTTGTATAGGCATACAATGTCAATAAAATATACTTCAATCCATTTAAGCATATACAAAAATGTCATAAGACATGATCCTAATCATCAAAATGCATCACTCTCTTTTTCTTGCTTATATAAGCCTTTCCCTTAGATGCTTTGCTCGTAGTTAGAGGTGTCGAATATAGCTGACTATATGTCCTCCTTTGCTCAAAACTCCCCTATAGCTCCAACTATTCATATGTAAATATTGTCATCAAATTTACATGTACTGGATCAATATACTTACATAAATAAAAAGTTAAGTTTTTGAAATGATACAAAAAATAATTAATAGATATACTTACCACGAGCTAGCAATCACGCTCAATTTGGAAGTGGAGCTTGATAGGGTCAATGATTGATTCACGCTAGAAAATGTGAAACGATCACCAATAGGAACTAGTGACATGCTCATGATAATAGAAGGGTTGGCTCCCTACAAACACACACACACACACACACACACACACACACACACACACACACACACACACACACACACACACACACACACACACACACACACACACACACACAAAATATAAATTCAAAATTAACTCATAAACATTTAAACCAACTGACTAAATCATTGAAATATAATAGAAAAAATTAGAAAATTAAATTGTCAATTGTACGATGTCACACTTGTTAATCATTTTAATAGGACCAAAAGACATCATCAAAGGAGTCTTCATAGATAATTATTTTGTGCATCATGTATTTTCACAAGTACAAAGGATAATTAAAAAATATACATCCATATTTACACTTAAATATTACAATAATTCTCATGTACCTCAGTGAGTTATTATGTGTTGACGCAGTGGATTGCACCCTGACAGGAGGCCGAGCTCCAGCCTTCCACACGTCAAAATGGAAACTCCCCTCTCGCTTGTGGGATCGGCGAAACTAGAGGGGAGAGTCTCTAGATAAGGGCTAGCTCCCTCTGATGTATCTTTTAGGTCTTGGACTCTCTACTACTAACAAATAAATGAAAAGGGGGGATGAAAAGAGAAATATGTTGAAAACAGAACCTAAGCCTAAAAATAAAAAGGTGATACACCAAAAATGTTGACCCACTCAGCTCGAACATACAAATTTCACCAAGAAGAAGCACCCATACACTTCATCTGATGTGGGAGACTCTTCTGTTTCAGTGAGTCAGGGGTCCGTAGAGATACAAGGAGGAAGAACTATCAAAGGTGTTCTGAGACACACTTTGGCAGCTTGTTCACATGCGCCTATATCCCTGCTGTAGGCACTTTTGGCAAACCTGCAGAAGAAGAACTTCATAATGCACTAGACATGCTAGAATCGATCTGTGAAAAGCATAAAAGGAAATGACTTAACACAAAAAGAAAATATAGACATATGCGTGAGTGCAAGTCCAGATGGAGGTAAAAATGCCAAGTCTTGATTCAAGGTAAAATCTGGCAGAGTTTTGCCTTACAAGCCCGAGAGATTTTTGGGCAGAGCTTTGCCTTACGGGATCAGAGAATGGATCCCTATCAAATGAGAAGTTTTTTACAACATATAGAAAGAGGAGAAGAAGTAAAGGTGCCGCTTTCTTTGAAAAAAACTTTGGCGCTCTTTGACAAGTTGGCCCATGGGTGCTAAGAGCATCAGGAAGAGGGAGTCACTGTTGCTGATGTCATTCTTCTAGAAGAGGCCTGCCGGAACCATGCTGTGTAATCATCGGTCTTGACTTTGGTGATCAACATTAATGTGGGAGAATGGGCCGTGCCTCTTTTTTGTAAATAGACTACTCTTTCCAAATATTCACGTGGTTTATCCCCTTATAAATGCAAAATGGAGAAGATAGGCCATGCCATTTACTATTTACACCATTTGATGACCACTTGGCAATAACTCACCTCCCTTTTGTCACCTGGACTATTTTTCCATTTTTGCACTTTGTTTCTTCCTCACTTTGTCTCTTTCTGGCTTTATCGCTTTCTAGCTTTGTCACTTTCTGGCTCCTTCAGCCCTCAAGCTATCTTTTTGGCAGGTCGCTAAGTTCCTTGGGCTCTTCTATTTTGCTTTTCAAAATCAACATCTATTTCACGAGCCTTGAAATTGACGTTTGCACACCTGTCACTGCGTTTGAACTTCCAACAGCTAGTCATCGTGTTTGACTTTGACATCCTTGGGCCCGTCACCCCTTGGACTTTCCTTAGCCTTTCTCAATTCCTTTGGACTCTTATTGCTTCCCTTTCCTTCAAACTTCTTGTTCTTGGATCCTTCTGAAGGGAAAGTGACCCTTCGGCTTTTGGAAAAGTGTCCTTCATTTTGGCCGAGAGTCCCTTGCAAGGGCACCTGCCCTTCGGGATCCTTCAATGGCTTTTGGTCTCGAAATCCTTTGGAGCTTTCCCACAAAGTTTTTTCTTGTAGACAAAAAGTATGCAAGAATTGTCTTCGACCACTTTGCTTTCCTTCGGATTTTTGTCGGCTTTTCCTCCCACGGCCTTCCTCCAAATTTATTCAAACTTTTTGTCCAAAGGAATTCCTTCAGACAAAAAGTCTGAAGAAATTATTCTTCTTGCCTTAGTCTTTTTTATGGGATTTTTGTTTGTGGCCCTTCCAAATTATCTGAAGGAATTCCTTTAGATAAAAATTTTGAAGGATTTTTTCCTTTACCTCTTCAAATTGCCTTTGAAAAGTGCCCTTAGGAAAAATTGGAAACGACCCTTCCGAAGGGCATTTCCTTTGCCTTAGACAAATTTCTAAAAGAAAACTTACCTTTGCAACTTTTCTCTGTGGCCTCTTTGAAAGTGCTCCCTGCCCTCCACAAGGGCTCTTGAGTCTTGAACTGCCCTCCGTAACGGCAATTGAAAAGGTCCATTTTGTGCTTAAGTGTCGAACTTGCCTCTTACTGTAGAGTCTGTAGTTTTCCACCTGTCGAGTCTGTAGAAATCCATACCTGCAGAGTCCATAGAAATGGACCTGTAGAGTCCGTAGAAATCTTTGTAGAGTCTATAGAAATGGACCTGCAGGGTCCGTAGAAATTTCCAGACTTGTGCAAAATCAAAAAATGTATTGGCTCAGGACAATAGGGGAAAAAGGGGACTAGTTTGTTTGGCCTGTTGGGCCAAAAATGGTCAACAAATTGGTGAATCCCAGGGGAAGCATGCCTATTATTCTTAGAGACCAGTTGCATTTTAGTACATTGGGCACAGAGTCAAAATTTAGCTTTGAAAGAGTTACCAACCACCTTGATAGATCCCAAAATCAATCATGAAGCCTTTACCCCACACACAAAGGAAAACACACACAAGGCTAAAAACACTACTTGTGCAAATTACACTTAGGGAAAATAGGAAAAAAAACTAAAAGCAAACTACTATATACAGCTAACCAAGTATATCTGCCTCCCTCCTGGATCAAAGGGAAAATTTATTAAGTCCCCTCCCTGGTTAGGAAACTTACGGTGCCAGACAAGTGGCTGAATGAAGTGGAGACTTGGTGACCTGCTCCTCTTGCCTGTCACTTGGATTGGCTTGCATCTGAGTGGATTAGATTCAAACATGCTCCCAACATATATGTACTCTGCTTGTTCTTAGAAGCTTGTTGAATGCTGGTCCTTCATGCTGGTATGTTTCACTAAAAAATCTGTGGCTGTTGGCTCATCACCATAAGCCCTTTGTTGTGCATGGTCCCTTTGCAATGCATCATGGTTTGACCCATTTCCTTTTGCTTCATTGAAGACCCTATCAAACTCATTCTCTACTCCCTCATGGCCTTCTTAAAGAAGGGTGACTATTTTGATGTCTAAAATGGAATCACAAACTGATTGCTCATCCCATAGAACATCACCTTTTTGTTCAAGGCTCTCTTCTTCAAGGCTTTCCTCAAGGGAGACCAGCCTTTCCTTTTCTTGCTCAAAGATTAGAGTCTCTAGTTGTTCAAAGACATCCATTTGATCCTTCTCCAACTCAAGATCCATGGCATAATCATCCTCCTCATCGAAGCAACAAGGAAGTTCATCAAACAAAGGAGGAGAGAGCTCATCATGCTTATGTTCCTCCTCATATTGCTGAAACATCTACATGTATGCGTGACCTAAGTCTTCTCCATTGCTGATGATGTCTTCACAAAGAGCATCAATGATGATTTCTTCTTCATTATTGCTCATGATAGCCTCTTGGAGAGCTGCAAATTATATCTTCTGCTCCTCACTCACCTCCTGCAAAATAGGTTCCTTCTTGAGAAGGGGTGAAGTGAAAAAACCATGTGGAAGAGGAGGCAGTCCTTGAGCTAGAATCAAATGATTCTCCTCCTTCCATCTGGATAGCACTTCATGAATATCAGGTGTGTCCTGATAGTTCTCTTGGGGGTGTGTAAATGGGGTGTGTTCAGACATGAAATTTGCTACTTGGTTTGAATCATCCATCACACATTGGTTGAGGAATCTCTCTCTAGATTCCAACTCTGCAATTCTCTTGGCTATATCTTCTTGGAGGATCCTTTCTTAGAGATCATAAGCAACATCATGGATAGGAACAGTTTCATCCTCTTCAAGGTTTTGAGCAAAACTTTTCTTCTCCTCTTTCCTGCCCCATGATTCTACTATTTCCTTCCAGGTCAGGAGCTTGCCATTAGGATCAGTGACCTGAGGGAGTTGAGGAAGACTAGGAAAGCTACTTGAGGGGATTGCATAAAGATCCTAAGCTTGATTAAAACCATACAAAGGAATACAAGGCCCATGATGCTGGGCGAAGGGATTATACATACAAAAATAATATTTCTTCATGGCACTTAGACTGCTTAACCAACTGATTCAACTCGGAGTCACCATTGGTGTTGATGAAAAAGCCTCCAAAGGCTAGTTGGTTGAAGAACACACCAAAAATTCTTAAACTCTTTAGACACAACTTGTCCTAGTTGGTCCCATCGGGCGTGCCAAAAATTGTTGACGTAGTGGATTGCACCCTGACAGGAGGCCGAGCTCCTACCTTCCACACGTCAAAATGGAAACTCCCCTCTCGCCTATGGGATCGGCGAAGCTGGAGGGGAGAGTCTCTAGATAAGGGATAGCTCCCTCTGATGTATATTTTAGGTCGTAGACTCTCTACTGCTAACAAATAAATTAAAAAAGGGGGGGTGAAAAGAGAGAAAGATGTTGAAAATAGAACCTAAGCCTAAAAATAAAAAGGTGATACACCAAAAATGTTGACCCACTCAGCCTGAACATACACTTTTCACCAAGAAGAAGCGCCCATACACTTCATCTAATGTGGGAGACTCTTTTGTTTCAGTGAGTTAGGGGTCTGTAGAGATACAGGGAGGAAGAACTATCAAAGGTGTTTTGAGACACACTTTGGCAGCCTATTCACATGCGCCTATATTCTTGCTATAGACACTTCTGGCAGACCTGCAGAAGAACTTCACAATGCACTAGACATGCTGGAATTGATCTGTGAAAAGCATAAAATTAAATGACTTAACACAAAAAGAAAACATAGACATATGCGTGAGTGCAAGTCCAGATGGAGGTAAAAATACCAAGTCTTGATTCAAGGTAAAATCTAGCAGAGTTATGCCTTACAAGCCCGAGAGATTTTTAGGGCTCAGAGAATGGATCCCTCTCAAATGAGAAGTTTTTTACAATATATAGAAAGAGGAGAAGTAAAGGCACTGCTTTCTTTGAAAAAACTTTGACACTCTTTGACAAGTTGGCCCATGTGCGCTGAGAGCATCAGGAAGAGGGAGTCACTGTTATTGATGTCATTCTTCTAGAAGAGGCCTACTAGAACCATGTTGTGTAATCGTCGGTCTTGACTTTAGCATTCAACATTAATGTGAAAGCACGGGCCACACCTCTTTTCTATAAACAGACTACTCTTTCTAGATATTCATGCAGTTTGTCCCCTTATAAATGCAAAATGGAGAAGACAGGCCGTGTCATTTACTATTTACACCATTTGATGAACACCGGGCAATAACTCACCTCCCTTTTGCCACCTAGACTATTTGTCCATTTCTACACTTTGTTTCTTCCTTGCTTTATCTTTTTTTGGCTTTATGACTTTCTGGCTTTATGGCTTTATGGCTCCTTTGGCCCTTGGGCTATCTTTTTGGCAGGTCGCTGAGTTCCTTGGGCTCTTCTATTTTGCTTTTCAAAATCAACAGCTATTTTAGGAGCCTTGAAATTGATGTTCACGCACCCATCACTACATTTGAACTTCCAACAGCTAGTTCACCGTGCTTGACTTTGACGTCCTCGGGGCCGTCACCCCTTGAACTTTCCTCAACCTTTCTCAATTCCTTCAGACTCTTGTTGCTTCCCTTTCCTTCAAGCTTCTTGTTCTTGGATCCTTCCCAAGGGAAAGTGACCCTTCAACTTTTGGAAAAGTGTCCTTCATTTTGGCTGAGAGTCCCCCGCAAGGGCACCTACCCTTCAGGATCCTTCGACGGCTTTTGGTCTCGAAATCCTTTGGAGCTTTCCCGCAGACTTTTTTCCCGCGGACAATTTTCCCACAGACAAAAAGTTCGCAAGAATTGTCTTCGACCACTTTGCTTTCCTTCAGATTTTTTTTTAAATTTCCTCCCGCGACCTTCCTCCAAATTTCTTTGGACTTTTTATTCGAAGGAATTCCTTTGGACAAAAAGTTTGAAGAAATTAGTCTTCTTGCCTTAGTCTTTTTTGCAAGATTTTTGTTTGTGGCCCTTTCGAATTCCTTCAGACTTTTTGTCTGAAGGAATTCCTTCAGACAAAAAGTCTGAAGGATTTCTTACTTTGCCTCTTCAAACTGCCTTTGAAAAGTGCCCTTCGGAAAAATTGGAAATGACCCTTTCGAAGGGCATTTCCTTTGCCTTAGACAAATTTTTGAAAGAAAACTTACCTTTGTGACTTTTCTCTGTGGCCTCTTTGAAAGTGCTCCCTACCCTCTGCAAGGGCTCTTGAGTCCCGAATTGCCCTTTGCAAGGGCAATTGAAAAGGTCCATTTTATGCCTAAGTGTCGAACTTGCCTCTTACTGTAGAGTCCATAGTTTTTCGCCTACTGAGTCTGTAGAAATCCATACCTACAGAGTCCATAGAAATGGACCTGCAGAGTCTGTAGAAATTTCTAGACTTGTGCAAAATCAAAAAATGTACTGGCTTAGGACAACAGGGGAAAAAGGGGACAAGTTTTTTTTGGCCTATTGGGCCAAAAATGGTCAACATTATGCAGATTAAATGACAACATCAACACCTATGTTTGTTCCCTCCTAAATACATGGTATATGTTTTAAGTAGCTACTAAAAGAGGGGTGAATTATTTTCATAATAATAACTACTTAATTCCATTCACCATTCAATGAAGCATTCATTCACATAAAATCAATGCATAAACAAACAACTACACAAGCATATCACAAGAGAACACAAGATGATAACTCATTGAATAAAATAGTTTGAACCTTGTCCCCGCTTAGTACGATTGCACAAGTATTTTATTAATTTTTTAAAAAAAAGTACATAAGGGTGCCTTTACTCCGTTAACCCTTTTACAATGTAAACATGGATTTATATAGTTTTTACCAATGACCGGTAAAAACAACTAATCCTATAACCAACAATTTACGAGAAAACAACCTTTAAGGTAGTTATAATTAATTAACACAAAAAATATAAAACTGCCTAAAACTAAAACTAAGTAGGTTTATTTTATGGGGGTGTCTTTACTAAAAGATGCATGCCCCATTAACAATATTTATTTATTAACCTACCAAAAATCTAACCTAATGTTAAGACTTTGGAACAAGTCCTAACAAACCCCCCTATGATTCAAAGTCAGGTCTTTGGACACATACCAAGCATTTTTCTAAATTTTTCAAATTTGATTCTGTCAAGGGGTTTTGTGAAGATATCCGCTGTCTGATCGGCAGTTGGGAAATATATTGGATAAAGAGCTTTCTTTACCACCAGCATTCACAGATAATGGTATTTGACATCCATATGTTTTGTTTTTGCATGAAACACTGGATTCTTGGACATCTTGATTGCACTTTGATTATCAATGTATAACTGTGTAGGAACAAACTGAGAAACCTGAAGATCTTCAAGAATACAATGAAGGTAAACAATTTCTCTGGAAGCATCCCATGCTGCAATATACTTTGATTCTGTTGATGAATTTGCCACTGTATCCTACTTCTTATAACACCAAGCAATGGTAGTTGAACCCATATGCATAGTGTATCATGTGGTTGACACTCTGTCATCCACACATCTGCCAAAATTTATATCATAATATCCAACAAGTTTGAAGTTCTTGTTGTGGCGATATTCAAGGCCATATGTTTTCATTCCTTGAAGGTAATGAAGTACTCGTTTTGTTGCATGCCAATGAATTTCTATAGGCTCATGCATAAACCTAGATAAAATTCCAACTGAAAATGAAATATCAGGCCTAGTAGTCATCAAGTATATCAAACCTCCCACCAATTGTCTATATGTGGTGCCATAAAAAAAGGCACTACTATCATCCTTAGATAATTTCAAATTACTTTCCATGGGAGTGAGGGCAGGTTTGCAATCACTCATGCCAAACCTCTCTAATAACTCAAAAATATACTTAGTTTGTGAAATGAAAATACTATGCTCTTTCTGACTTACCTCTATGCCTAGATAGTAGTGAAGAAGTCCAAGATCTGTCATCTCAAACCCATCTTTTAATTCCTTCTTCATAGACTTGTTATGGTTTTCATCATTACCTGTGATAAACAAGTCATCAACATAGAGAACAAGTATCACCATTTTCTTACCCTGCACTCAAAAATAGAGAGTATCATCAGATTCACTATGATGAAAACCAATGGATTTCAAGTATGAATCCATTTTCTCATACCAAGCCCTGGGTGCTTGTTTGAGCCCATACAAAGCTTTTATCAATTTACACACTTTGTGTTCAGCACCCACCTGTTCAAAACCCTGAGGTTGTTTCATAAATACTTCTTCATGTAATTCACCATTTAAAAAAGCACTTTTAACATCCAATTGATGTACTTCTTAACCATTTTGTGCTGCTAAGGCAAGTACCATATGAATAGTGTGCCATTTAGCAGTTGGTGCAAATGTTTCCTCATAGTCAATACCTTCTTGTTGCACATATCCTTTTGCAACAAGTCGTGCTTTATGTTTATCAATAGAGCCATCTGATTTATACTTATTCCTATAAACCCATTTACATCTGATGGGTTTAACATGTGAAGGAGGATCAACTAAAACCCATGTATTATTGCTAAGTATGGCATCATACTCATTTTTCATTGCCTATTGCCAAACATGTTCAGTAGATGCCTCCTCAAAAGTGGATGGTTCAGAGGAAGAAGTAGTAACAATCATAGCATAGTTTACCTATTTTTGAGAATTTTTGGGCCCTGTTAAACCAACTTCATCTACTTTCAAGTCAGAAAAAGTACTTTGAGCCCATTTTGGATACTTAAACAAATTATTCAAATCAGGGACTCCAGAATTCTCATTATGTGCATCATGTGAAGGGGGACTTAGAGAATTTTCAACAATTTCTAAGTCATCAACCTGTGAACTTGTAGATGGAGAGGAAAGTGAAGGAATTTGAGTTTCATACCACAACTTTGAAGAGTTATCCCCATTATTCAAACTCTTATCTCTTTTTGTATTTTTCCTCTCTAATCTATCAAGTTGAGAATCAATCTCTGCAGTGTTCATAGTCCCAAACTCATCAAATATTACATCTCGACTCATTATGAATTTGCCTAAATCTTGTGCAAGCAAATGAAACCCCTTTTTATCTTTAGAATAACCAAGAAAGATGCATTTTTGACTTCGTGGTTCCAACTTAGTTCTGTGTTTAATAGGTACCACTGCAAAACAAAGACAACCAAACACTTTCAAGTGTTTAACTTTTGGTTTAAACCCATACCATGCCTCATATGGAGTTTGTCCTAAAAGTGCAACTATGGGGGACCTATTTCTCAAATACATTGTAGTACCAATAACTTCTGCCCAAAACTTATCATCAAGTTGTTTATAGTGCAACATGACACGTGATGTGCCCTCTAAAGTTCTATTCATCCGTTCAGATACTCCATTTTGCTGTGGAGTATAAGCATTACTATATTGTCGATGAATGCCATGTTCTCGAAAATAATATAAAAATTCATTTGAGTTATACTCACCTCCATTATCTGAATGAAGAGTGGCCAAATGTGAACTTGTTTCTTTTTCGACTAAGTGTAACCAATCAACAAACTTAGCGAAAACTTTAGATTTGTTTCTCATAAAAAATACCCAAGTCATCCGAGAAAAGTCATCAATAAACAAGACAAAGTATCTACACCCACCAATGGATGACTTTTTCATGTCACATACATCAATATGAACTAACTGTAAACATCTGTTAGCTCTCCAAGATGATTGTTTAGGAAATTTTTCTTGATTTTGTTTGGCCATAACACATGACTCACAAAGAATACTATCTTGGCAAAAAGTGGACAACCCATTCACCATACCATATCTTTGCAAATCCACTAAAGAGTGGATATTCAAACGTCCATAGCAGAGATGCCATAACTGCTGTGTAGACATAATACCTTTACCTGTGTCAACAACTGCTGTAAGTTCTATAGTGGGAGGAAACACTTTACAATGTAATCTAACCAAATTTCCATTTTCATATCCTGTATACATTGTTTTATAATCATCTTTCATTGAATTAATGTAAATGAGCCCATTTTCAAGCACTCTTTGATATCCTTTCTTTCGAATAGTTACCAAAGAAAGTAAGTGTTTCTTCAATGTGGGAACATACCAAACATCCTCCAAGTATTTTATAGACCCATTAGGAAGAAGAATCCGAATAGATCCAAGTCCTAGTGGTGTATGCATAGATTTATATGCTAAGGCAACTAGAGAGAGTGAAGCTTCCGTGAAAGACCAAAAGAAATCTCTCATAAATGTCATGTGTTTGGTTGTTCTTGTGTCTAAAACCCATACATCTGTGAGCTCATCTCTAGCCTCATATTCAATATAATCAATGTGCCTCAAAATAGTGAATGCATATTCATGGGCAAAATTACTAGACTCATCATAGTCATGATCGGTATACTGAGCAGAGTTAGACTTAGTCACTTTTTGTGGCCTCTAAATTTTATCAAAAGGAATCCCACATTGTGAGGCAATGTGACTAAATTTTCCACATCTATGACACTGAATGTCTGATCTACCTTGACCTCTGCCCCTATATGAGTTGTGACCATGTCCTCTATCGCTTGTTTCATGTGAATGTGATTAGTTAGATTGTTGTTTATTTGAATGACCCCTACCTCTATTTTGATATCTACTTCCTCTGTAACCTCGACCCCCTCTATAACTATTTTCTCTATTATTTTGATGCCCAGATGAAGATGAACTAGGCTTTGACTCTAAAACATGGGCTTCTTCAGTTTTCTTGGATTTCTTGGGTAGAGAGAGGTCATGTTGGATGAGCAACTCAACCAACTTATCAAAGGTGATGCAAGTGATCTTGTCAGAGACATACAACATTTTAACAAAATTCTCATAGGACCTTGGTAGTCTTTTCAAAGCATCAGTGACTATGAGGTCATCATCTAGTTTTCCAAACCCAGCCTTAGTGTACTCAGTAGTGATATTTTTGAACTTAGACATATATTCTCCCATATCCCCATCTTCATCTAAGGACAAAGTAAAACAATTGCATATGAATATCTATCTTCTTATGCTTAGGTTTCTTATCATATAAATCTGACAATGTTTTCCATGCAGTGTAACTATGAGGAGAATTTTCAATATAAACATAAGTATCATGAGTACAATAGTATTTAATGACAGCTAAGGCCTTAGTATCACACAAATTAAATACATCTAGTTTAGCCTACTTTGTTGGTAATGTGGGATTTTTATTCTTGATAATATCCCATAACTCATTAAAAACTAGTGAAGCCTCCATCAATCGTTTCCAAGCAGAAAAATTAAAAATTGTTAATCTATCATCATCTGAAAGCAAATTTTGAATCTTAAAATTTTTGAAATAAAAGCAAGTGCAATAGAAAAAAAAGTGTGACAATATGCAAAAGAGATGAAACAAATATCACACTCACTGCACAAGATACAACTTCTACGGGGTTTTTCACTTAACCTCTGTGTAGAGCGCAAAAGAAAACTAAGATTTTTTTATGGGTTTTACATTTAACCTCACCAAAAATCAATGATTACGCCCTTATTTTGCCAAATTACAACCTTATTCCACCAATTATACCCTTATATCACCACAATAATGTAAAAGAAATAGAATTGAATTCCCCCTTTTTCAAATTTTAAAACAACACAATACAATAAGTATGCGTTTTGCAACTTTCAAGGCATACAAAATGCTAATTTAAAAGAGAATATTCCTTTTACAAAAAGTATATTCTAAAGCAAAAGAAAAACTTCTTCCAAAAGAAGGGATTTGAACCCTTGACCTCCTCCTTGCAAGCTTCTTTACAAAATAAGCTTAACCAATTACTCTAAGAGCATTTTTAGAATATAACACTCAGAAATTTATACTTATTCTAGATTTTGTCTATGAGGAAAAATTAAAAAAAAATTACATGTGTGTAAATAAATTCAAACTTTTTCCCTTTTTCAGTCTTCTCACTCAGGCTTTCTCATGTGGGACCCAGTTAAGACAAATATTTAATATCCAAACTTTAGAAACTGCAAAAAAAATATTTCCTGAGTTTAAACCTGTGCCATGCTTCCCTGCGATGCCATGGCTGCTCTTGGAAGTTTCTCTGCACCTGTTCTCTCTCCTAGATGCCGTACAAATCCATACAAGCAGTATAAAAAGGATTTGGCTGAGTTTTAATAAATTTCAGAAGTAGTTTTTGCTAGAAATGAATTTAAATTTCAGCTAGGGAATTGGAAGGCCGTACTATAGGCTGTACAACTCAGATTTTTTCCAAATTTTCCTTGAGGATTTAAAAAAATGGGTTTTAACCAGTTTAATCAAGATTGGTAGGTGTTTTTGGATTCAAGAGGGCTGAGATGAATGCAAATAACAAAAGCAGCCATGAGTGAAAAATTACAGAGCTTTTTCACAAGTAAACAGGTCGTACAAGTTTGATTTTTGCAAAAAATAATGAATTTAATAAAATTTAAATGCTAAGAAATTCATTTTAATGTCAGAGGAGGAAATTGAACACAATTTTAATGGAGTATGAGTGGCTAAAATGACCAGATGGTCATATAAGATAAATACACATGTTTAAATGCAAAATAATATTTGAAAAATTAAAATAATTTAATAAATTTTCAAACATTTAAACCAATAAAATATTTTTATTATATGGCATACCTTATTTCATGCCAATGAATTCACGTGAATTTGACTTTTCACTTTGCCTTCCTTTTAAATTCAACAATGCTCCCAAATTTCACCGTGCTGGACAAAACCATGCTCTGATACCACTGATAACTCCTTAAATAAAATAGTTTGAACATTGTCCCCGCTTAGTGCGTGTGCACAAGTATTTTATTAATTTTTAAAAAAATATGTACATAAAGGTGCCTTTACTCCGTTAACCCTTTTACAATGCAAACATGGATTTATATAGTTTTTACCAATGACCAGTAAAAACAACTAATCCTATAACCAACAATTTATGGGAAAATAACCCATAAGGTATTTCTAATTAATTAACACAAAAAATATAAAACTACCTAAAACTAAAACTAAGTAGGTTTATTTTATGGGGGTGTCTTTACTAAAAGATGCATGCCCCATTAACAATATTTATTTATTAACCTACCAAAAATCTAACCTAATGTTAAGACTTTGGAACAAGTCCTAACACAAGAGATATGTGGGAAACCCTCTTTGGGAATATAACCCAATAAACCATGCATATGGACTATATTCCTATAATGTCAAGATCCAAATTTTAGTGAAGTGCAAACTTCACAAGGAGCTCCAATCCCTACCTAGTTAAGCTCCCACTCAACTAGTCTTTTGCAAGCTCTATCTTGTAAGGAGGCTCCAACCCCCTAGGAAACCAAAAACCAAATCAACTACCTTGAATATATGATAATATTAGAACACTTGTTTATTAATAAAATAATGATGACCTCCTTTAGTTTCACTCTTTGCCCTTCAATCTCACTCAAACAACCTCTAAGGCTCACTTGCTCAATATACCTCTTCTAGGCTTATCAGGTCCATTAACCTTATCATCCATCTACAATAACTTGGTTAGATATGTATTTCTAATCCTATACTCCCTATGATGGTCCTTAATGACCTAACTTTTCTCCTTGATTGATCTCTTTTCTTTGCTTAACCTATCATCTATCTAACTAACTCAAATAGGCCAATTAGGCATTACTTTTATACACAATACTTGATTTCACCTATATTGGTCAGCCAAGATCCTTTACATATTTTATATACTCTTGAAATAGGTTCTCATATACCTTTAACACAAAAAAAAATAACTCCTTTATTTGGTTATTACCCATAGAGGCCAAAACTCTATTAGGGCTAGTTGAGACCTAAAATAATTAAGTCTTATTCAAGGCACACATTACACTTGAACTCCTTGGACCACCTTAAACTTTTAATAACACCTAAAACACATAATAAAATATTAAAATATACCCTTTATAACAATAAAATAGGTCCATACCACCTATGATTTCAAATCTCCTCTTGAACCAAGCCATTTAGCCTACTCGTCATTAAGCCTTAAAAAAAAAGTCTATCTCATGAAACTGAAGCACATAGATAAATTTACCTAGTAATCATATGAAAAAATCACACAAATATACCATTAATGACTTTAAAAACCTCTCCATGTTCATTATACATCACTACATAGTCTCCAAGAACCCAAAAACACCCCTGTAACAATCTCACTTAGTTCTATCAAAAAGCTCAAAAACACAATCAAGCATCTTTGACATTTCACACTTAATCAGGGACAAACCAAGTCCCTCATATAATTAATATTAAACTTTGAGACTTATATAACAACTAAATTATCATTAAATCCTTCAACTCTTGGTACAACACCCCAAACTCACTTCTGTAATATGGCCACTTAGAAACTACTTGTAGCATGTAAACACAATCATATAGAATGCTAGTTTTAGTATTTGAAATGATGCTTCCAATAATCCTCATGCATATTAATAGTTTATATGTGGTATCTATATCATTCCTCAATGGATAGATATCAAACTCTAGAGATAATCATTGGTCTTACAGACCAATCTCTTAGGTTACTCTCTCACTGTCTTAACATAGCCTGATAAGCCATTTTGGCTTCCACATATTAACACCTTAGAGTAAATTACAACCTTAAATTAGGTTTTTATAGTTTAATAATATTTCAAAAAACATAAAAAATTACATTTTATGCATTGAATATTGTCATAGAGTCTCAAACTCTTCATCTCATCTAGCATACCTAGAGCAGCCATCACGGCTCAAAACATAGTCAATGTGAACATGATTTCTCACACCTATAGGGACATAAAAAAGAACATATAATGAATTTATATGATACTAATTAATATTAATAACATATCCAATCACAAATATGTAGAGTTCAAATGGAAAGTATAGATCAATTGGGTCTATATTAAAGCTACCTTAAAAGTTATAGCCAAGGTATCCTGATCATATGTGAATGACTGAAACATAGTGAGGTCGATATCATCTAGGCCCACAAAAATACCACTATGAGTGGGCTGCATGATATCCTCCTCATCCTCAAGTCTAGTGCATATATCTCCACATGATTTGCAATTGTGAGCTCATCGAGTAGAAATGCCAGATGAAACCTCACCATATCCACCCTTATTAGTAGGAGTATGAGAAATTTGGTTTGTATGGTGACAAGGGTGTTAGTAAGTGCCTTAAGTGCATGCAAAGTATCAATCTCTACAATATATATAAATTTAGAGGGGAAGGTCTTAGGAGGATGTGGTTTTTTGATACACACTCTCATAGGATGATTAGGTGCATAATGTGCACCTAGCCTATCCTGTGCAGAGCTCTTTCCTTTGCCAAAGAGAGATGAGAAATCTAAATAGTTTAGAATTTCATTCAACACAAACTCATAATACAATTTGTTCAAAAAAATACATTGGGACCTCATTATTATTGCAAGACAGGTGATCAAATATCATCCACCATTAGTCCCAAAAATTTAGTTTGATCAAATGGTGAGTGCATCAGTAGATTGGAATCTATTTGGCCATCACATCTAGCAGTGCACCAATTTTTCCATCAATGAATAAGGCACACATTTGGGTTTTGGTTATATTTTTATCTTTCATAGTGACTACAAATAATTTGTTGGAATAGTATGCCCTACATCTATTTCTATAGTCAACCCACCTATCAATTTGACTTGTTAACGATTCAACATCACCTATTAATATTTGTATTATGTTTACCAAAGAAATTCGGTGGGGGTTGTTTGCACAAGGATCCATCAATGTCATAATCAAATTCTCAAGTTTGATCTTATTTTTAATGATATGGGTTGATAAATCTTGTTGACTACCTTGGGGGAATTGAAGAACTATAGGAGGGTTAGGAGGGTTTTGTGGATGAGGAGGGATAGGAGGGTTTTGTGGGTGAGGATGGATAGGAGGGTTTTATGGGTGAGGAGGAATATGAGGGCCAGGTTTTTGTTCAGTGATACTTGCCTCTACATGTGCTAAAATGCAAAAAAAAAATATGATTTCAAGAAAAATGCAAGGAACATAACTAATTTTTTTTGTAAATGTAATAAAATATGTTTGCATACCTCTCTTTCGACATGCCATTATTGAATTTGAGTTGTCAAAGTGCTTGTTGCTTTCCCTATTTGTGCATATTTGCTCTTCTCCTCTTCTACTCATGGTAATGATAATTCAAGTAATTTAAGGACACATTGCCACTTGGTACTGGTGTTTCAATAGTTTACTTTGAAAATAATTACACATTGCAACCACAAAGAGAGGTTCACTCACAATACTACTATTCAGTACAGGTTTCCATTTTTGTGCATATAGTATTCATGCATTTACCTAACAATATATAGAATGATCTAAAAATATTAAGGGAGTACCACTTCTATGCTAGCAATGATCAAATACATTCCTTACAGTATGTGCAAGGTTATTTTCAAATGTTTTACGACAATTTGAGTGAAAGGAACATTACTTTCAATCAACATTATATTTGGTTAGATAACTGCACATCATAATTTAAGAATGCACAAATATTATACTAGTTGAGCAGGATGCATGTGACAATTGATGTACAACATATTTAAAATTTCACTAAAGCATGCCATGAAAAAGGGGATCATGACGGTGCAGGAGCATGTGTCAAAAGAGTGCTTGAAAGAGAGCAGTTGAAGTTTGAAGAGATTGTTGATTTGACAAATGTAAAAAATATAGTTGAATGGTGTAATGAAATTATAGGCCATGATTCTCAACAAAAGTCCACTATTCATAGATATTTTTGGCTAATGGAGAATGGACAATTTTTAAGGTATTAATATGTATGATAGTAATAAGATCAAGTGAGTTAGACTCATTTTGTAGCTCAAATACAAGTTCTCAGATGGTTCATATGAGGCACATTGTATACTTTTATTCTACATGCATTGACTTTTGTTTAGAATGAGTTCAAGTCACAAGAATGGGTGGATGAATGGAGTTGTAGGCCTCTAGTTCCAATTGACACTTATTAGGTTCCACCAACATTACAACTTACAGAGCTAACATCATCACGTGACTTTAACTATGTATCTGATCTAGTGAAATGAGGTACCATCTATTTAGCATGTGTTTCATGTACTAAATTTCATAAATATATCAACAGATCATGTTCATTAATCATGTTTTATTTTACGATATAAGGCATGTTTTTGTAGTTATGGTAGATGAGGATAATGAGGAGGGGACATATTATTACTTGTGTTAGTGTGTATAAGAAAAGTATAAATTAACTTATGTAGTCACATATGCGAAAAAAATTCACTATCCCATTGGGTTTACGATAGTTATTGGAACTTGGATTTGATGTTGTCCTATCAAAAATTCAAATGTATGGTTGTTTGAAGACTACAAAGTACATAGGAAAATACTTCACTATTCAAATTTGGTTCTTGAAACAAATGTTTAGTTTCACAAATATTAGGGTATGACATTAAAAAGGACTCTATGGAAGGTTTGTGAATCTAATCATGAAGCAATTCTTGCTAATATAAATAATATAACCAATCCTTATGGTTCCTTAGATTGAAATCCCAAGGCATGTTGACTTCTCAAATGCATATGTTTTTACTTTTATCAAATTTTATTTATTTATTTAATATTATATATAAATTTCAATTTAATTTCATATTAACATATTTTTTGTAGGTTATTGATGCCAAATTATCTTCCACCTTCACGTGGTTGACACTGTTAGTAGAGAATTCCATATTCTCAAAGCTAAGAGAATCTTTCAGTTCATGTAGATGATTGATAGTTTTACCTTTCAGTTCATGTAGATGATTCCATCTTCACATGGTTGTCACTGTTAGTAGAGAAGCATCTTTCATCTAGGGATAAGTGGTCTTGAGGCCCGAATGGGTACTCTATCTCCTAACCAGGGGTACTCGGATGACAGGAAAGTTGCATTTTAGGACTAATCATTGAATCCTCTACCATGAGTCCATCGATGCTTTGAAATACAAGAGAGTTAGGGTGCAAGTAGAGGAATTCAAAATGCACATGACAATTATTTTGATTCATGGATATGACTTATAGTTTTCATTTTATGACTGCCCAAAGTTTGCCTAAAAACACCAGTTTTGCCTTGTAGACAAGTGGTATTGAGGCTAAAATAGGTGATCCATATCCAAATCAGACATACTCATATGCCAATAATGTGGTCTTAAAGGGTAATCCCCACCATCATCATGGTGGCAATGTAAATTTTCACCCATGAGCCCCCAGAAATAGAGATCTTGCATTGTGGCTTGCATCTTGCATTTAGGGATAAGTGGCCTTGACGCCATAATGGGTGCTTTGTCTCCTAACTAGGTGTACTTGAATGCCATGAATGTGGTCTTAGAGGTTAATACCCACCCCCAATGTGGTGGTAATGCCAATTTTCACCCATGAGCCCTTGGAAATAGAGATCATGTATTGTGGCTTACGTCTTGCATCTGGGGACAAGTGGTCTTAAGGCCAAAACAAGTGATCCATCTCCTACATGGGTGTAATCATATTCCAAGAATAGAGTCTTAGAGGTTAATCACCACCCATAACATGATGTAAATTTAAATTTTCACCCATGAGCCCCTGGAGAGAGATATATCACACTATGGCTTGCATCTTATCAACATTTCTTGTCAATGTTGCTCAAGGCCAAAATTATTGCAAAAAAGGGTATTCACATGGATTAGGAGGCCATGGATATGGAAATTCATGTAAATTACACATCCTAAAGTGTTGTAAGTGATGGATTTATAAGTGAAGGTCCTGAAAGTGGAAATGTCTGTTAGAGGCAAATAACATGTCTCCTAACTATATGAAAGTTGCATTTTAGGATTGATCACTGAATCCTCTACCATGAGTTCATCGATTCTTTGAAATATGATAGATTTAGGGTGAAAGTAGAGGACTTTGAAATGCACATGATGTTTCTTTGAGTTCATGGATATGACTTACAATTTTCATTTTATGGTTGTCTAAAGTTTGCCTAAAAAACACCAATTTTGCCTTGTAGGGACAAGTGGTCTTGAGTCTAGAACAGGTGATCCGTCACCTAACTAGACATACTTGGATGATAGGAATGAAATCATAGAGGTTAATCCACACCTTTTACATGGTTGATATTTTATTTTTAACCCATGAGCTCCCAGAGATAGAGATCTTGCATTGTAGATTGCATCTTGCATTTAGGGACAAGTGGCCTTAAGGCTAGAATGGGTGCTCCGTCTCCTAGCCAGGCATTATCAAATGTCAAGAATTTAGTCCTAGAGGTTAATCCACACCTTCAATATGGTGGATATTTCATTTTTCACCCATGATCCCCTAGAGATAGATATCTTGTATTGTGGCTTACATCTTGTATCTAGGGACAAATGGTCTTGAGGTCAAAACAAGTGCTCCATCTCCTAATCGAGCATACTCAAATGCCAATAATGGGGTTTTAGAGGTTAATCTCATTTCCTACCCTTGAAATTATGGATATGCCATTTTTCACCCATAATCCCTTGGATATAGAGATCTCCCACTGTGGCTTGCATCTTGACAACATTTCTTGTCAATGTTGTTCAAGGCCAAAAATGTTGCAAAAAAAGGTATCCACATGGATTCGGAGGCCATGGCTGTAGGAATGCATGTAAATTTCACATCCCAAGGTGTTTTAAGTGATGTATTTTAAATCAGAGGTTTCAAGAGTGGAAATGTCTATTGGAGATAAATAACTTGTCTCTTAACTACATGAAAGTTGCATTTTAAGATTGATCATTGAATCTTTTGCCAAAAATATCTCGATGCTTTCAAATCCAAGATATTTGGGGTAAAATTATATGAATTTTAAAATCATGTGATAGTTCTTTTAGTTCATGGATAAAACTTAAGGTTTCCATTTTATGATTGTCCAAAGTTTGCCTAAAAACACTAGTTTTGCCTTGTAGGGATAAGTGGTCTTGAGGCCAGAACAGGTTCTCCATCTCCTAATTAGGTGTAATAAGATGCTAATAATGTGGTCCTAGAGGTTAATCCACACCCTCGACATGGTGTAAATGTTAGTTTTCACTCATGAGCCCCCAGAGATAGAGATCTTGCATTGTGGGAAATGTCATCTTGCATATAGGGAAATGTCATCTTGAGGCCAAAACAGGTGTTCCATCTCCTAACTATGTGTAATAGAATTCAAATAATGTAGGAATAAGATTTAATCACCATACCTAATGTGGTGGTGATGCCATTTTTGAGCCATGAGGCCCTAGAGATAAGAAATAAATTTTTATTAACCTGCCATGGTAACAAGGTTTAGTGTATGAAGAAACTTGCTTTTATTGCAATCAAAAGGGATATGTTGGTTTTATTTGTTCTATTCATATTGTCCTTGCCTAAATAAAGAGAAATAAATTAAATTTAAGGATAATTTAAACTTGTTTCAAGTTCTAAGTAGTTGAAACCTTGAAGCAACCTCATTTTTTGCATTCACAGTCATTTACAGGTACTCAGAATAATATTCTTTTGTTCAAGAAGTAATAGTCTACAAGTATAAGTATAATAGTATGTTCATGCCTTGTGTTAGACCTCACATGTAGTGAAAACCACCTTTATATTTAATCATGTGCAAAAACAATTTATGCCTCTCATTACACTTTATGCACCAAAGGTATTTTAGGGTTTTTTTCAAGCCCTTCATTGATTGTCTCTCCAAAAACATTTTCATGTCAGAAATATTCCCCTCTATGAATGCATTGATGCTTGCATCAAAACTTGTAGATACTTTTATCCTTGGTGCAACCTTAAGAGCTTCATGTGCATCCAAATATGTCTTTGATGCATGACTTTTCTTAAAGAGGGCCAAGAGTTCTCAAAAAAACCACATAATGGTTGGCCTTATAAAAAAAACTATTAGACTAGAAACATATTATTTATAAATAGATAGCCCACCACCTTGCTAGTTTTATTTAATGCAATAACATAGACAAAAAATGAAAAAAATTAGAAATTCTAGAGCAAAACTTAAAACAGATACTTATAAGATATGATATATATAATGGATTTTCCATAATTACAATCACATTAACTTTTGTATTATATTTCATCTATTTAACAACAAACCGAACCAAACCAAACCATAACACAAAAAAGTTGTATCTTAAAAAAAAATATTCTATGATCATTAAAAGGTAGATTTTTAATGCTTAACAAAAGTTTAAGGCATACAATGATGTGAACATGTAATAGAATATGTAATAAATTAAAACAAAATCCAAAACCTGAAATCAATGAGAATATTTATAAAGTGAAATGTTGAACAATATATAATGTATATAATATCCATAAAATTCATATAAAGGTGTACAAAATATGAACACAAGTGATATAATATCTTGGGTCAATTTTGTATAGGCATACAATGTCAAAAACTATACATCAATCTATATAGGCATATGACAAAATGTCATAAGACATGATCCTAATCTTCAAAATGCATTGCTCGCTCTCTTTGCCTTGCTTGTAGAAGCCTCTCCCTTGGATGCCTTACTTGCAGCCGAAGGTGTTAGTTTTAGCTAACTATGATTCATCTTCCATTCAAAACTTCCCTGTAGCTCCAACTATTCATATGCAAATATTATCATCAACTTTGCATGTACTAGATCAATATACTTAAAAAATTAACAAGTTAAGTTTTTAACATGATTCAAAAATAATTAATAGGTGCACTTACCACAAGCTGACGATCACACTCAATTAGGACTGGCACTCAATAGGGTTAATGATTGGTTTACGCTAGAAAATAGGAGTGTGAAATGGATCACTAATAGGAGCCAATGACATGCTCATGATAATGGAAGGGTTTGTTCCCTACAAATGTGTGTGTATATATATATATATATATATATATATATATTCAAAATTAGCTCATAAAAATTTAAACCAACTGAATCAATCATTGAAATATAATAGAAAAATTTACAAATTAAATTGTCAATTGTACCACGTCATACTTGTTAATCATTTCAACAGGACCAAAAGACATCATCATAGGAGTCTGCATAGATAATTATTTTGTGCATCAACTATTTGCATAAGTACAAAGGACAATTACAAAACACACATCCATGTTTACACTTAAATATTACAATAAATCTCATGTACCTTGGTGAGTTGTTGTGTAGATGAAATCATAGCATCAACACCTACGTTTGCTCCCTCCCGAATAGATAGCAGAGTGTCTAGTGTGGTCATAAACTAAATAAATGAAATATCATTGTTAGTCACTTCAACATATATAATCAACATCATACATGTTCAATGAACCATAACATTAATTAATTATTAAAAAACACCTTTGTATAGGTATACATAGGCATAGTACTAGTAGCACACATGCTCGTGTGACATCCAAAATCTTGCTACAATATAACAAAATTCATATACATTATTATGATTTCTACATGAAAATTAATTATTACCTTTTAAATTGTACAAATATTTGAAATTTAACAAGTTTGATAATTTTTTACAATAAGTAAAATATTAAAGCTACCTGGAAAGTTACAACAAAGGTGTCCAAATCAAATGTAGATGACTGAAACATAGTGAGGTTGATATCATCTAGGCCCATGAAAATACCACCATGAGTGGGCTACATGATATCCTCCTCCTCTTTATGTTAATGAATATAACAGTACATGATCTATAATAGTGAGCTCATTGGGAAACAATGCTAAATGAAGCCTCATATCCACCCTTGCCAGTAGGAGTATGAGAAATTTGGCTCGTATGGTGAACAAGGTTGTTAATAATTGCCTTAATCACATGCAAAGTATCAATCTCTATAGTCTCCTTGACTATAGAAGTTATGGTCTTAGGAGGATGTGGTTTGTCGATATGCACTCTTGCAGGCTAATTAGGTGCGTGATGTGTACCTGACTTATCCTATGCAGAGCCCTTTCCTTTGCCAAAGACCTCTGAGAATTCAAAATAGTTTGGAATTTCATTCAACACAAACTCACAATATAATTTTCTCAGAAAATACATCAAGACCTCATTATTAATGCAAGGTAGGTGATCAAAGACCATCCACCATCGGTCTCAAAAATTTAGTTTGATCAAATGGTGAATGCACAAGTGAATTGGAATCTGTTTGGCTGTTACATCTAGTAGCGCACCAATTTTCTCATCAATGAAAAAACATAAATTTGGGCTTTGGTTATATTTTTATCTTTCATAGCGATTGCAGATAATTTTTTAGAATCATATGCCCTACATCTATTTCTATAATCATCCCAGCTATCAATTTGACCTATTAACGACTCAACTTCACTTAATAATATTTGTATTGTGTTTGCCAAAGGAATTCGATGGGGGTTTTTTGCACAGGGATCCCTTAATGTCATAAAAAAAATATCAAGTTTGATCTTATTTTCAATAATATGGGATGCTAAATCCTCTTAACTAGCTTGGGGGGATTGAGGAAATACATGAGGGTTAGGAGGGTTTTTTAGGTGAGGATGGATAGGAGGGTTTTGTGGGTAAGGAGGGATTGGAGGGTTAGGTTGTTGTTTAGTGCCACTTGCCTCTGCATATGCTGAAAAAAAATACAATTTCAAGAAAAATGCAATGAAATTAACTAATTTTTTTTGTAAATGCAATTAAATACATATGCATACTTCTCTTCTGGTGTGCCATTGTCAAACTTGGGTTGTTGGAGTGTTTGTTGCTTGTCTTGTTTGTGCGTATTTTCTCTTCTCCTCTTCTGTTCATGGTTTTTATTGATGCCAAATGAATAGCATCGATAATTTTTTCTTTTGTTTTAAAATGATAGAACCACGTACATGGTTATGTCATTTTAAAATCGTGTACGTGATCACACCACGTATGCGGTTTATATGTATAAAAATGTGTATGTAGTTTTGGCTCAGTGACTATAGAGCTTATGACACAGAACCACGTACATGGTTTTAAAAACCATGCACATAATGTTTAATAACCATGTGCGTAGTTCTATATTTTGAAAAAAATGTTCACTTTTTGGCCCCCCATCACCGTGCACTTACCCAAATATCAAGCATGGCCCTGAATTTAGGTATGGTATATGATATGGGGCCTATGGTATATGATATCACTTGAAATTCCTATCATTGCCCCTCACCATCACTTCCTAGTGAAAATTGAAACCTTTCACCATTTGTATGTTCTGTATGGCCTTACCCTTCCCTACTACTTCACAGTTTCTCAAGCTCACCATAAAACAAAATGTCTCTTCCCCATATAGGGCATTTCCTTGTCATATGAAGGAAAACACTGTCATTTTTAACTATCATTTACATAAAGAATATAAGATTATTATTGCTTAACACTTCATACACAAAAGTGATCACAAGTTTCGAGTTAGGTACTATTGCAAATTTACACTTTCCCTATATAAAACCCCACTTTCTTAAAACATATAATTACAACTATTCCAACGTAATTTAAACCTTTGGGGAAAGTTATAGTATATAATATTACTATATATATTATTTTATAATATTAAAATATATTATAGTTTGAGATATATAATATAATTTAAAATTTGTAATAAGTATCTTGTTGAAACCTATCTATAAGTACTCATCATGTTAATGTCACTTTTCTAACTTTTTCCCTTTATAATAATCGCAAATAAAGTGTCCACTTAAAATAGAAACACTCTAAACATTTACGGAATGATGAATATAATTTAGTGTTATGTTTTTTCAAATGATAATTACTATTAAATATAAGAAAATTCAAAGAAGTTCAGGCAAATGCATATACAAACTTATATGATATGTCATTATATGTATAGATGGTATTCATCTAGTTAATAAATAGAGATGGTATTCAGTTAATAAATCACATGGGGAGCTGGGGCCCTAATTATGTCCTAGACCAGTCGACACTCTAATCAAAAGTTATCACCTAACAATAAATAAATAAATAAAAATAATAAATAATAATTTATATGATAATATATCATAATTATATTAATATATTAACATTATTATTTTTAGATAGATATAAAGCTTTTGATTCGAGCAACTAACTGGTTACATCAACGGCAACAACCGGTCGATACCAACACTACCGTCATAATCAAGGAATACCAATATTCCCATCACAACTGACATTTACATTTCCACCACAATCAACCTATATCAGTGAAACCACAACTAATATGGCCACAACTAGCCTATACCATTAAAATGACCACAACCAACCTTCCAATATCTCTGAGATTTAAACCTGGGTGGTGTATATAACAACCAAGTTGCTTTACCAATACACCCCCATCTCATCAGTATATTAACAATATTTATCAATAATAATAAATAAATAAATAAATAAAAATAATAAATAATAATTTATATGATAATATATCACAATAATCGTAATATATATTAATATATTAACAATATTTATTAATAGTAATATATATTTTATAATTATATTAAATATGTATGACATATATTTAATATAATATATTACAGATAAAATAAATGATATATTATAATTTTATATGATTATAAATAAATATTATATATAATCATATATAATATTATTATTATGTATATGTTGAAATGATTATTATATTTATTAAATTATAATATTATATTAATATATTATAAAATATAACATTTAATATATAACAATAAATATATGATTATGTGTGTATGCATATGTGTTTGTATTTGTATTGGTAGTATAAGATTATATATATTATATATAGTATTAATATATTTATATAATTAACTATATTACATTATATATACAATTTATGTATAATTATTTATATATATTATTATAATTATACTAACAATGTATTGTTATATAATATTAAATTTATTTGATAATATATTTTTTTAATGTTTTAATTGTTTGACTCTTTGTATCAGATATATAGAGGGATTTGTATTTTATAATATATTTTATATTATTTTTAATATAATAAATTATATTGAAAGGGTTATTGTAATTGATGTTGCTGACAAGGTGACATTTCTCTCCACATTTTCCCCATGTTTTGCATCGCATTAAACATGCTCAGATTGTTATCATTATTCTATAGTTGGCATTGAGGGATCTCGAAGGAAAAAATAACATTGGAATGATAAGTAATGTTAAATTTAGATGCTTGTGTTGAGGGTTTGTGTGCACCATTGATGCATTTATGATAAAAACATTGGGTATTAATGTGTATGTTGATATTTATCATGTTTTATCAACTAGAATTTCAATCACATATACATAGATTTTGTTCAGGCCTGACAATCCCCATTACATATGTCATATTTATCTCAAAATAACATCATCATCTTTGCTCTCGACAAGTTGTCTTAGTTTTGTATTTTTTTGCTTTGCTTCTTCTATGTAACGCCTTTCATATCCATTCTACTTATTGAATTCAAGTTGCAATAGACCTAATTTATGGCTTCCACAATACATAATTATTTATAGAAACAAATGTATGGAGAAAGTGATGAATATTTATTTGTATCAATTTTTTTTATCACAATATGTGATATATGTAAAAAAAATAGTTTTAATTTTCAAATAGTTAATTTTCTCCTAAAGTAGAACATGATGTGCTATATAAAAATTTTATGTTCTTTTTTTATCATTTAAAGAGTAATTAATGGATTTGTGTTCTCCTCATTGAACTTGTTTTGTAGATTCAAAAATGTAGTTACAGATATACATTATGTAGCTAAAAAATAATATATTTTTTAGTTTGTCTAGTTATGCTGATTAATATTATGGGTGCCACATATTTTTCGTTACATGCCATGGAGTTGACTCATGCAAAGTTGACTCATGCAAACCCATCTATGTGGACCTTTACTAAAATTTGGTTGTGTTAGGTTGAAGGAAATGCGGTGGCTACATTAGGTCAAAAAAATTACAATTATCACTATCCATAGTGAATAAACCAATGAAAAGTCATTATCGAACAATCTAATTGAAAACAATATAAGGGGATATAGAATATCAAGAGAAATTCTAAGAACAGGGCCTCCCATTGAAAACACCTCCAACATAATAACCTCTGCAACACTAAAATAAATTATGGGATCTCAAGAGAAAAAATCATAATTATAGGATTAAAGAAGTCCTTAAGAAAAAAGATTTGAGTTGGGAACCTAAGTTTAAATATATATTATTGTTCTCACTGTGAATGTTCATTCTTCTCAATTTTGGTCAAAGGTTCCTCATTTTTTCAATGCTTTATTCTTTCAATAAGGTGGACATATACATGCCATCTCATCAAGTATCTACATAGAATGTCATCATAAGCGGAAAATTCTATGATATAATGTCATTACCTTATAGACATATCCACTCTTTCCAATTTTCTTTTGGAATGAGCATCTTCATTTTTCATTTGATTTTTACCCCAATATAAGTTTTTTGGTCATGTTTATAATCACGGTTAAACTCGGTCATGTAGTAATTTTCTACCTCCCGAGTTGTTTTGTCCACATGCTTAGTTTAAACTTTTACTAATTATATTTTTTCAACTCTTGATTGGTGGTAGGACATTCATGTTGGTTAATACCTGATTTATCCATCTATGGTTTATTTTTTTCATCCATATCCTCTTATTTTTGTTCAAATCTTCTCTCAATGTTTCCTTTGCCACCTATCCTCCTTCATGATCTATACTTAATTTATATATTCTAAAAGATGTATTGTAGTTATTGCTTAAATTGGAAAATTACATATTTCTACTATAATTATCTCATATGGGACAAACACACTAATGTTGAAGTTGCTTGTGATTAAACATTTTTTAATTCTCTAAATTTGTATCAACTTTAAACCCAACATACCATTATCCCAAATTTCACATGCATAGAGCACCATTGGAACTACTAATAGTGTAAACAGGGTTTTGGTGGTCTTCCATTCCCACAAATTAGCATCTTTGCACCCATTTTGAAGAAAACATAACACTCTCCACATACCTTGGATTTTCTTTGTTATGCATGTTTCCCAAATAATATTGTTAATGAAATCAAGCCCTAGGTACTTGTATATTAATACTATCTCAACCGTAGTTCCACAAATATGAAACTTATATGCTTCTTATCTTTTTGATAGGAGAAGATCAAAATCTTAGTTTTGCTAGTGTTGACTTGCATTTCAACCTCTTTTTAAAAGTGTTTTAATGATTTTAAAAGATCTATTCTAATTTAGTAATAAAAAAGGGGCGATTGATGATCTGAAATATATTTCATAGCGATGAAATGATATGTTGAGAATGTGTAGACAACTAAATTTGGTACAAGACCCTTTTCCCTTGCGCCTTCTGTCTTATTTATCATATTTGGTGTACTTGTATATATTTGCATATTTCTATGACTTCTTTGACCCCACTTTGATTTGTGTTTAGAGATTTAGCTTTAAAATAACACCTAAAATGTATCAAAATCTATCTACTAGCATGTTTGGACTAATTATCATTTGTTATCATGTTCTTCAATGAAACCCTTTATTTACTCTAGGCCGAACTTGCATGCACATGTTTGTACCTTTTGTATTTGTGGGTCTTTTTTCCCATATGTTGATGCTTAGAATTGTGTTGTTTCCAACACCAAAAATGGGAAGTTTCAGGAATGTGGAACTTGCGACATGAAACAACCTCCAAATTTTAAAGAAGCTGGCTCTTCTTTATCTCAAATGTATAATGAGAAAAGGGATAGAAATTAAATAAAAACACAAATGCAATGAAATAAAATTTTAACTATGGCGATGCGCCTGAGTTTAACTTGTCCTCTAATACTAAGCACAATGAAGCTATATGTAGGATTCAATTACATTAAAGAGCAAACAATGCATGATCAATGTAAAAGATGAAAACAATAGAATCAAAGGCTCACAACTTAGACTATTTTGCAGTAACACATAAAATAGCAACAAAGGCACATAATTCAATCTTCTTATTTCTCTAGTCACATAAAAGGCACAGATACATGCATAGTTATACACACTTTCTAAATCAAGAAAATAAAACAAAGGTAAATGATATTACTGGCCACAACAAGAAAGTCTAAAACTTCTTGATAACAATCTCTTGCAAAAAATTCTCTCTATCTTCTGATCCCTTTTTTTTTTTATCTCTCTGCACCCATATTTATAGCATCAGACTAGCTCTAGATTGCCCACATGTTCCCTTCCCAATGGTCTAATTGAACTCTAACTGAACTAGAAGTGTCTAACAAAAGATATTTCTTGGATCTGAAACATTTTGTCTCCCTGCACGATCAAATCCGAATGGCCTAACTGAATTGGAAACTAATTGGAAGTGTTTAACAGAATATATTTATTGGATTTGAAACATTTTGTTTCCCTACAAGTTCATTGGTTGAATTAGATACACGTGACATTTTTCATTGTGAAACAGGTGAGGACACTTGTCAATTTTCGCTTGTCTCACTTGAAAACCTTCTCATTATTCAGGAGTCACTAGAAAATAAAACTTGGCAAGTTTCATGGCACTTACAAAAAACACACAACTTTTCATGTAACTTATACTCTTTACTATGTCTTTATATTGGGAGTGTTCCATCTTCGACATCTATCATGATCTGCTGCTTCGAAACCTTAACAACTTACAGAAAATGGGGCCCACAACACTTTTTGCCCAAGCAGCTTCAAAAGGAGGACAGGGACAGGTGTCACTTTCCATTGATCTTTAAAAAATGACACATGTTAGCTTCTGCTTGTCTATATAAGCTTTGGATACAAATTAAGAATCTTGTGGAAGATGACACATGGCATCTCTGCTGAGCTTTAGCTACTCTATGAAAGTCCTGTAGAAGATGCCACCTAGTGATCTCCATGGGGTTCTAGCTATACTATAGAAACATTCAGGATTCATTTTATACTTACACGAATGATGACACTTGGTAGCTTTCGCTTACTTTAGAAATAAAAATTGGGACCCACCACAGTCTTTACTCAACAATGGAACAAAATGAAGAGTCTGCAAATGTTGACACTTGGCAGCTTCTATTGAGCTTTACAAGGGACACGTGGCACTTTCTACTGTATTTAGAGAAACATATCAAAACTTTTTGTAGTTTCCACTTGGCATCTTTCGCGCGTACTGGGAGAAGCTTATCGAAAGAATCTTGTGAAACTCATAAGAAACTTGAAATGTGGATACCGACACTTGTCGCTTTCTACTAGAATATAACGAGACACGTGGCACATTCTGTGCAACTTATAGACATTATAAAATGTGTCCCAGCTAATGACACTTGGTATGTTCCGCATGACTTTGATACTTAGACAAAATTTAGGCAAAATGAAACTCGTGCCCATGTTCTAAGAAAAACTTCACTGCCTCAAAACCAAAACGCGCAGGGACAAAACTTGGAACACACAACTGAAACTCAAAAAATAAAAATGTAGAGTATTTTACTATACAGTTCTTGGTGACCCCGAGGACTTTTGAGCCTGCTCAAAAAGAATCCAAAGAATGTATAAAAAATGTGATAAAAATCACAACTTCAGTAAGGTTGTCTGATAAATAGACCACTCAACATCAGATAATCCCTACTTATTTTGCAATTTGTGGAAGGCTAAATCAAGGTTGATGATATCCTTGTGTGAAATTTTTTGCAAAATATGAACTGTAGCCTTTAATTTAAATTCAAGCTGGGACATGGGAATTAAGATAGATTCCACTTCTGGCACTGATGAATCATCTGTTAAACCCTAGAAAATTGACTGATCATTTTGCTTGGCTAACAACAAAGGTTTAATCTCATCAACCATCAACACAGTGTTGCTATCAGGAAAAGGGGAGGGAAGACCCAATTGCACCAGATCTTCAATGTGTTGTTTCATGTCTTTGATTCCTTCTTTCACCACATCTATAAGTTCTCTACAATTGATTGCTACGGAGTTACAACTAAGAAATTCATTCACTCTTTTGGCAGTGATCATTCTGTCACTAATCCCTGCTACTGATAACGTTCCATTAGTTGCATCATATAAATTTTGTAGTAGCATTTGAGAATCAAGCACTCTCAAAGAGACAATGGACAGAGTGGCTTCAACTAAAGTCTCCACCTTTTCACATTATTTCTATGCATTTAGCAGAAAAGTTAGAGAGGCTCTGAGCTAAGTAATCTCCTCAAATATTCTTTTCCATATTGATACATAAAGCTCCTTAACTAGATTCAAAACCCCTGCATTCTTTGGCCTATTAGCCAACTCAAGTGTTAATTGTTCTGTTATTTGTTGCTCAACTTGAAGTTAGGCCTGTATGGCAGTGGTATTATTCTGCTCATTTAGCAGCTTCTGTTGAAGTTGAGCGACCTATAGCAGGGTTTCCTCACATTTTTCCTATAATGTTACCTTTTCCCGCCTTAAGGCTGTCACTGCATCTTTCACCTGCATCAGCCCTTCTTTCAAAGAATCATTTTGGGCCTGGATAGCCTGGTGAGTTTGAAAATAAATAGTATCTTGCAACTATTTATTGAGAATCTCTATTTCATTATTCTTGGTTTTGATTTTTGTAGTCAAACTACTACAGTTTGCCTTCTCTTGAGCTAGAACAGCCTCCATCTTCTGTAACTTCTTTGATACTTTCAAATAATCATTAGCTATTGCAGAAGTGGATTTATTTGGTATCTCAACCCTATCTTGTGGTCTAAAAAGGGACATATCTATAGCTACTACATTCATTGTATAATCTTTGAGCTGTATCTGCTCATTTGGTTGGACTACATTAGGTGACAAATGGGTCACCGTTAGTTGTTGCTGGATTGGGTCAAATTATGACCTCATATGTGGTGTAGCTAGAGCTTTATTATCTTTCATCCTCTTTTTCTCCATCCAAGCTTCTCTAGCCTTCTTAGCAGTATCTGCTTGAGTTTGGAAGGTAGAAGGAGAGGCAATGTGCCCACACGCAAAAGGATAACCCTATGGCAAGCCATATGGAATAGCCAAATGTTGGCTAGGGGGAATACGAGGAGGTAATTTCTTTAGGATAGAGGGGGAAAAATGAGGCAATGATGTATGGATCAGTGGGGCAAAATGAGAAATGGGCACAATAGAGGTGGCAGGGGATATTATTTGGCCAGATGGAATTGTCACCCCTATAGAAGAAGAGAGAGACTGAGAAGAAGAAGGAGAAAAAACACATACCTAAAAAGCAACTGATGTACTCTATGATTGGGGTTGTGAGGGTTATACCCCCTCCTCTGAATCAGGTTGAAGCTTCAGCCTCTTATATTTCCTTGGTGTTTCTTTTTCTGGCTCTGCTCCCTTCTCTTCAACATTTACCACTGCTGCTATTAGTGATTGTACAAAACTGGGAACCCCAAAGGCTAACACTGATGGAGAAGCTTTGGGTGGTGAGGATACCACACTCTTTTGTTTTTCAATGGCACTGAGAGATTGGGGCCAGACAGTTACAATGATTATAAATGATGCTTGTCCTGGGGCCTGCACCGGATGAGTAGATTCTGCTCTATCTTCTGACTCTCCACCCTCTATTTATAATTTGCTTGTATCAAGGCTAGAGATAGGAGACAGATGACATTCATCCCAGATTTCCTCCCATTTCTCATCTGAATCCACATTTCCAAAAGAGTGAATTGTCTCACAAATCTCCTGCCTATATTTCTAATAGGCTTCTATTTTCTTAAAGTTCCAGTCTTTATTCTTTAATGCCCTTCTTAAACCAGAAGTCATTCTGATTTTAAGATCAAAATCATTTTGCTTAACATAAAAAATTTCCCATGGCTTGGCCTCTTGAAGGGGCAAATCTGTCAATTCTACATAAAAATCAAGAATATCTTTCCTATAATTTCTTCTCATGCACAACTCTAGTAGCGACCTTGTTATTCTTGACCCATGAAGTTATGAAACCATTTGGGTCATATCCCTATTTATCTTCAATTAGAAAGAAACCCAGGAAGGCTAGCTTTCTTAGCAATGCATGTTCAACATCTCTGACTTCTAGGGCCATGTTGTTCGTTACCCATGGAACATCATACATTTTTTTCTTCTTCTTCCCAGTGCCATATTCATTATCCACCATAGAAACTTGTTGGGTGACCTCTAAGAATGTTATCCTAAGGGTAAAAATCTTAGGTAGCAACACTGGTTCTTCATTAAAACCATGGACTCTAATAATAGTATGATGGGATCCAAAAAAGTAATCACAAGGAATAGTGCAATTTGTCATAAGGCTTGAGACACTTGGAGTCAATCTATTTTCAACCAGCTCTAGGCTTAGATGACAAAAAACAAGGGCAACAAAAAGTTCTCAAAATTCATATGGGTCACTAGTTTTGGACAAGATATGTGTCCATGCAAACACAAGAATGGGTCTTATTATGACTGAAGCTTGAGTCATACATATCTAGATGCATGTATTGGGAAAAGATGCCAAAGTTTTGATACAACATAAGGTGAAATAGATAAGAAGAATACCTGAAATTCTCTTTAGATTTGAACTGGGTGAGTTGTTCAACTATTGAACATGCAATCTGCTCAAAGAAATCCAGCCGATATTCTTGAGACTTATCAACAGTTTTCAATCTGAATAGAATGGCCATTTGCTCTTCATAGACAGTTATATCCTCTTTCATTCCATAAATGAATGCCATCATGGAAAGTTCCTCTTAAATGGCTTGTGAAAATTGTGCTCTTGCTATTGGAAGTATTGGCACAGTGGTATGATCATCCCCTAATTGCAATTTTGATTTTAGAAACCTCAATTGATTATTAACGTTTGCCCACATTTTCTGCATTTTGGCAATGGTGGGAAACATGGCTGTTTTGTCATGATACAGGGCCAACATGTCCCTAATGGACTTTGGTGTAATTTGCACCATGAATGGACCTTATTTTATGGTATTTTAGGGTGCATGAAAAAATTCAGCACATATTTCAACCAAGTCAGGGCACGGTGTACACCTGGGACAATGAATTATGCTAGTTGGGAAGTCCATATCCTCATTGTGAATGTTTCATATTGTCCAGTCTTGGCCCTCTGAATACATCTTTGATGTGCCCCTTCTCTTAGAGCTTTTCTAGACTTTTAAAGAATTGGGTCCATGATTTCATCTGCAAATCTTTCACATTTGCTGGGTCGTTTGCATAACCAACTTCAGGGACTCTAGTCCGCAAATAGGTCTTTAAAGGTTGTGCAGGGGCTGAAGCATATGATTTGCTTGTAAGAAGCTTATGAATGGATTTGTAAATCCCAGACCCCTGTTGTGAAGACTGTGCCCCCTCCATTTCTATATCTATACTTGGAACTAGTGAACTTATGTAATAGGTATGGAGCTTTGCAATGGGGAAAGCACTTTCACTAAGCTGATTTTGCTATGAATTGAAATTTGCAAATAACAGGGATTTTTTAGCAAATGCAGGAATGTGTGAGGCACTTTTTAAGCTTAAACTCTTGTTATGGGGTATTTAATGACACATCAAGTCTCAAAAATGGCATTAAAATTGGATAATCGTTAGTAAATCTTACTGAATCTGCGTGGGACAGCGAGTCAGACACGTCATGAAAGTGGTTGTGTAAAGGTACCTTGGGAAATTTAAGATTTTGAGAGAGACTTAATGAATATGAGAGTTTTTGAAAAAATATAAAAGACTCTGAATCGCGGCCACGTGTTCAAAGAACACTTATTAAAAAAGAAAAAGTGGGAAAATAGAGCAACAAAGAAAAGGAAACTATCTAACTATGATACATAAGAGATACAGCTTAACTGAAATGTTTCAAGTAGATCTCATTCATAGGGAATCTCTTTAGGTTCACCCTCCAGCATTTCTAGCTCAAAATAATTTTTCTGCTTACATGCACGAATTTTATAGGGACCAATCCACAATGCTTCAAATTTAGTATGTTGACCCGGCTTGGCAATTCTTGCATCCCATTTCAAAACAACTGAGCCTACTTCAAAATGGGGATTTGAAGTCCTTTTATCAAAATAGTCTTTGATTATTTTTTGATGCTTCATTAATGAATCATGTGTTGCATCCCTCTTTTCTTGAACTTCCAAGAGTTCAGCAAGTCTGACCTGCATGGGGCCATTCTCCTCAATTTCAATCTGTTTTAATAACTGGAGAGCAAGAATCTCCAAGCTTAGGGGCATTACAATAGGCTTACCATAAACCAATTCGTATGGAGACATTTTTGTCACCTGCTTAGGCGTAATTCTATCAGTCCACAGTGCTATATTAAGCACTTTATGCCACTCTTTGTGATGATCACTCCCTATTATTTTAATAAGTCTAATCAGGTTCTTGTTGGTTGATTCTGCCAAACCATTACCTTGAGGGTAATAATTAGAAAAAGTTTTTAGATAGATTCCATGCTTTAGCGCAAAGTCAAATACTTTAGACCCTAAAAATGCTTTAGCATTATCTTAAATTATGGTATGAGGAGCCCCAAAGCGAGTAGTGATACTCCCTAGAAAGTCTAGGATCACATATTCTGTTGCTTCTTTGAGTGGCACTGCCTCAGTCCATCTGGTGAAATAATTTGTGGCAGTTAGAATCCATTTGTGCCCCATACTCGACACTAGATTTATCATTCCAATGAAGTCAAGACCCCATTGAGCAAAGTGTTCAACAATTATAGGACTAAGGGGCATTGCTGCATTTTTTCTCATCCCTACATAATACTAACAAGATTGGCAATTTTTGACCAGTTGATAACAGTCTATAAATAAAGTGGGCCAGAAATAACCTGCCTCACTTATCTTTATAGCTATGGTTCTTGCAAAAAAATGTCCACTTGAGACTCCATGGTGCATTTCATGCAGCATTTTCTTAACCTCATCTTTCTCTATGCATCTTAGAAGTTTGCCATCAGTATTTCTTCTGAAAAAAACTTGTTCAATTAAAACAAAATGGACCCCTTGCTGCCTATAGTATGTTGTCTTGTCCCGAGGGAGTTCTTTTGGGTAAATCCCATGTTTCATAAAATGGACCTTATTTGTAACCCAAGAGTTCTGATCAATTTCTTGTATCCTCAATACACTTTCTTTTTCTGTTTCTTCAGGTATCATCTTTACAAGCTCTTGAGTTATGTATTGGCACAACCCCCTACCTTTGACCAGCTTAGTGGGTCTGACTTCTACGTCATATTCAAGGATATTTGTTATCTAGTTTGCTCTTTTTTTAGTAATTTCACCTTCCATAATGTATTCTCTGACACTAGAATGAGTTACAAGTATCAGAATTTTACTTCCTATCACCATATGCCTGAACTTCTTAAGGGCTTTTACCATAGCATATGCCTATTTCTCCACAAAGTTGTATCTAGTTTCATACTCCCTAAGAGTCCTTGAGAAAAAGGCTATTAGGTGTTCTCCCTCTTGTTGATCATATTTTTGTGTTAAGACAGTAGCAACACTAAACTCTTCTCTATAAACATACATTATAAAAGGCTTAGAAAAGTCTGGGTTACTGAGTAGTAGGGTTGTTGAAATTGATTTCTTGACCTCTTCAAAGGCCTACCTTCCTTTTGTAGTCCACTTGAAAACCAGGTCTTTCTTCAACAAAAGTGTCACTGGTCTTACTAGGCCTGCGAAGTCTGATATGAACCAACTGACAAAATTAATTTTCCCCAAAAAAGACTAAACTACTTTCTTATTTACTGGTAGGGGCAAGTTCATTATGGCTACAATTCTCTCTAGATCTATAGAGACTCCTTCTTTAGATAATATATGTCCCAATAGTTTGCCTTGAGGTACTGCAAAGATACACTTCTTGGGATTCAGGGATATTCCAAATTCTTGGCACTTCTTAAAAATAGATTCTAGATGATCAAAATGATCAACAACATTCTTGGAAAAAATAGTGAGATCATCAAAATAAATCAAGATGATTTTATTTATGAGTTCCCCAAATGCTACATCCATAGCTCTTTGAAAAGTGGCTCCAGCATTTGACAGGCCAAATGGCATCTTGGCATATGCAAACGTTCCCCATTTGGTAGTAAAAGTAGTCTTGTATTGGTCTTCATCAGCTAACCAAATTTAATTGTATCTAGAGAAACCATCTAGCAATGAAAATCTCTCTGATCTAGCCATAGTTTGTAAAATTTGTTCCATAGTGGGCAAGGGGTAGTGATCTTTTAGAGATGCTCTATTTAGGTCTTTGAAATTGACACAGAGCCTTATGTCACCATTATTTTTCCTGACTAGTACTAGATTGGATACCCAGGTTGAGTGTTTGATTGGAAAAATTATTTTGGATTCTAAGAGTTTCTGCAACTCATCTATCATTAGAGGTTCAATCCTTAGATTTATTGGCCTCTGTTTCTGTCTAACTGGCTTAGATCCTTCAGTCAGTTCTATTATGTGCTGAATGATGTCTCTGTTATATCCATGAAGGTCTTCATAGATCTAGGCTATTACTCTGTCTTATTTTTCACACAAGCCAATTAGTCTTTCCCTTTCCTCTTGAGTTGCAAAATTTTCAATTTTTAGTTTTTCTCCCTTCACTCACTTCTATCTCAGAATAATCTGATTTATTTTCTTGAAACCTTTTCTTCTCTAGGATTACATTTTCTGGATCAAATAAGTTTTCTAAAGTAATCAAACCTTTGGGAAGCTTATTGGTCTTTAATTCAATAACTTGGTCTCCATATGCTTCTTTAATTTTGGGTTGCAGTTGATCAACAAATTCTCTCGACTGTTGTAAAAATGAGCATACTTGAGAATCATTTTCAAAGACTTGCTAATTTTCATCATTGTCGAGGATAGTTGGCCTTACTATAACTTTTACTGACTCATTGTTGACTAATTGACCAGTGGCTGGGTCAAACTGTGAGCCAATCTGTGCCATCGTATCAACTTCAAAATTTTGGGTTCTAGGAACTACTTCAATATTGAAAGCTTCAAAATCCTCTATTAAGTCCCAAATTATGTGTCTATAGGATCTCATCCTTACATTTTTGGCTATTGTCTTTTCTCTGATTTGTTTCACTACTAGTTCTGAATCTCCTTTTACTATTAGATTCTTTACTCCCTTTTTCTTGGCTAACATGAGCCCATTGTTAAGTTGTGGAGCTAAAAGCTTCACCAAGGAGCTAATCAGGGAGTTATTGAGTTCGGACAATAACCAACGTCAGTAGTGTTGCCGACGTCAGTCAGGCAGGGACCAAGGATCGGCCAATGTCGGTCAGGAGCAGACTGACAGCAATCGACGTCGGTCACCTGTGCGTGTGCATGCTTCTGCATGTGTTTCCAAAACACATTTCCAGAATTAGACTCATTTAATTTAAGAGGTCTGAGAGTGTTTGCATGTTGAAGACTAATTTATGTCTTGAGTCTGTGTTTCTAATTATTGTAATTAGAAGTCTAATTATTGTATTCATGGGATCCTATTTAAGAGACCCATTGGCATGTATTGTAATTAAGGAAAGTAAAGCATTGAAGCAAGAAAGCAAGGTCAAGGAGATTTGCAAGGTGTAAGGTTAAGGAGATCAGCTGAAGCTATCAAGGAGGGGATAACAACTCAAGTTGTTGAGTTAGTTGTGGTTGAGCAAGAGAGAGAGAGGGAAGAAGTCCTTGAGGTGTGGCAAGCCTTAGAGGTGGAAGAAGTGGCATCTTCTTTATTGTATTTTCTTTTGAAGATTATTTAATACAAGATTGTGTATTGTCTCTCAAATTCTTTTTTGTTTCAAGTTTCTAGTTACTTAATCATTCTGGTATAATTTTGTGTTTAATTGCTTATAAGAAAAGTAATCAATTGTGCTTCCACGGGTTTCTAACAGTTGGTATCAGAGCCTGGTTGTAGGTTCAAGAGAGTGATACCACTAATAGTTGGTATCAGAGCTAAGGTTTCAAGGAGCAAGTTATTGTTTGATTACAGGTCATTCTCAGGGATTTCTAATTGAGTGGGAGTATAGCAATGGCAGAAGAAAGTAGGCTACGAATGGAGAAGTTTAATGGCAAGAATTATCAATATTGGAGGATGCGGATAGAAGATTATCTGTATCAAAAAGATTTATACTTACCATTGGGTGGGGTTGCATGCAAGCGCACAGACATGAAGGATGAGGAATGGAACGTTCTTGATCGGAAGGCTCTGGGATCCATAAAGTTGAGCCTTGCATCATCTGTGATTTCCAACTTATCACAGTGTAAGACAATGAAAGAGTTGATAAAATCTTTGGCAAATCTATATAAAAAGCCCTCTGCTTCAAATAAGGTATTTCTTATGAAGCATCTATTTACTTTGCAAATGCAGGAAGGTGGATCGGTGTATACTCATCTTAGTGATTTTCATGGTTTGGTAAACCAGTTAAATTCAGTCAATATTGTTTTTGATGATGAAATAAAGGCTCTCTTAATTTTATGCTCATTACCTGAAAGTTGGGAGAGTTTGGTAATGGCAGTAAGTAATACTGCGTCTGCTTCTAAAATCTTAAAAGTTGATGATGTGGTTAGTGTAATCTTGAATGAAGAGATTCGCAAGAAAAGCACAGGTGAATCATCAGGGAATGCTCTAAGTGCTGAAAGTAGGGGAAGGCAAAGAGAGAAGGTTGAGCAAGGGAAATCAAAGTCACAAATGAGAAGGAGATCCGAGTCCAGAGGTATCAATTGCTGGTTTTGTGGAAAGAGAGGACACACAAAGAAAGATTATTGGTTGAAGGATAAATAAAATCAACATAAAGGTAATGAAGAAGCAAAAGATGCAGGTATTGTGGCACATGATGCTCTCATACTTTCTTTGGATAGTCAACTAGAATCATGGGTTTTAGATTCTGGTTCTTCTTTTCATGCATCCCCAAATAGAGATTTGTTCCATGAGTATGTCCAGGGAGACTTTGGAGTGCTTTACTCAGGGGATGGTACGCCTTGTCAAATGGTTGGCAAAGGGAAAGTGCAGCTGGAATTGCAGACGGGCAACACATGGGTGTTGAAGGAGGTTATGCATGTCCCAGTCCTGAAGCAGAGTTTGGTTTCTGTAGGGAAGTTGGGTGATGAGGGATGCACAATAACCCTCACAGTGGATTCTTGGAAGGTTTCCAAGGGTGCACTTGTTTTAGCAAGAGGTAAGAAAGTAGGTATGCTTTACCTATCTACTTGTATTACTGATTCTCTTTTTGGGTTATCTACTTCAGCTGTAGATTTGGAGATGTGGCTTAATAGGCTTGGTCACATGAATAAGAAGGAGATGCATGTTCTTGAGTCAAAAGGTATGAGTTCAGATTCAGAGGGCATAGATTGAGTTTAGTGCAGGAAAAGGAAATTTGATGCTTTTGACATGAACAGGGAAGCCTTGGTGTTTATGGAGGAGATGATGGACAGAGATCAGTCACAGGGGTTGAATAATCCTAAGCAGGGCAGTATGGACAGGGTTTTGATCCAAGATGAGTTCGCAGGTAGAAGTCATCACTCACATGAAAAACACAGAGACCGATGTCAGTTAGAGGACCGACGTCGGCATCCAGACAGGGATCAACGTCGGTTGGGTGACTCCAGACAGATAAACACCAGCATCAGTCAGGGAGAATCAACGTCGGTGATGAGTCAGTCGTATGGAACTGACATCAGGTCAGGTGCAGACTGAGAGATGGCCAAAATCGATCACTGAGATGGATTTTGGGCAGACAACAAGCTGTCAAGGGGTCTCAAACACCCATTGGAGGACTGAAAGGGTTAGTAAGCCTCAAATTTGTCATTTCCCTTCTTTACACTACTTGTTGCTCATTGATGGTCAAGAATCAGGAAGTCATTAAAGAAGCAGAACAGGTAGATCCAAGAAATAGTGGGAGCTTGGCATGGATGAGGAATGTGATTCCTTGGAGAAAAACCAAACAGGAGTTATTGGGTGGAGTTGTCAGCTGGAAGAAAACACTGAGAGACAAATGGATGTTTAGGATGAAGAAGAGTGGGAATGGACACGTGAGACGGAAGGCCAGGGTATATGGTCTTGAGTAGGCTGTAGGATAATGGAAGTTTGACCATTGTATTTCTCTTTACTAGGTTGGATAATATTAGCTACATTATCATGTTACTGTTTTGTGTGCTTGTTGTAGGGTTACACATACAGGGAGGTTGCTGAGCTAAAAGTAAAGTTAGTTCAGAGGGGTGTCATGAAGAATCTAGGAGCAGCAAGATTCTTTGGCATAAGTATGTTCAGAGACATGGAAGATCATAGGTTGATTTTGTCTCCAGTGGGAGCTGATGTGAAGAAGGTGTTGGTAAGGTTCAAGATGCAGGATGCAGAATCGGTAAGCACACCTATGGCTGGATAGTTCAAGCTGAGCTTAGAACAGTGTTCGAAATCACATAAGGTCTGTTGTAGACCTAAGTTTTCCCAAGTAGTGGGAGTTGTCAGAAAGTTTAGATGTGGCAGGGGACTTGGATGACAGGTGTAGCATCACAGGGTGTGTGGTGGTTGGTCTTCAGAATTGAGCTTGAAGATGGAGGTGCCTGAGATGGTTAGTGGAGGTTGTTGTACAAGTGCTGTTGTTTATCTCCAAGTAGAAGATTGTTAAGTTATGGAGCTAAAAGCTTCACCAAGGAGCTAATCAAGGAGTTACTGAGTTCAAACAGTAACCGGCGTCGGTAGTGTTGCCGACGTCGGTCAGGCAGGGACCAAAGATCAGCCAACGTTAGTCAGGAGTAGACTGACAGCAATCGACGTCAGTCACCTGTGCGTGTGCATGCTTCTCCATGTGTTTTCAGAATGCATTTCTAGAATTAGACTTGTCTAATTTAAGAGGTCTGAGAGTGTTTGCATGTTGAAGATTGATTTAAGTCTTGAGTCTGTGTTTTTAATTATTGTAATTAGAAGTCTAATTATTGTATGCATGGGATCTTATTTAAGAGACCCATGGGCATGTATTGTAATTAAGGCAAGTAAAGCATTGAAACAAGAAAGCAAGGTCAAGGAGATCTGCAAGGTGTAAGGTCAAGGAGATCAGCTGAAGCTATCAAGGAGGGGATAACAACTCAGGTTGTTGAGTTAGTTGTGGTTGAGCAAGAGAGAGAGAGGGAAGAAGTCCTTGAGGTGTGGCAAACCTTAGAGGTGGAAGAAGAAGTGGCATCTTCTTTATTGTATTTTCTTTTGAAGATTATTTAATACAAGATTGTGTATTGTCTCTCAAATTCTTTATTGTTTCAAGTTTCTAGTTACTTAATCATTTTGGTATAATTTCGTGTTTAATTAATTATAAGAAAAGTAATCAATTGTGCTTTCACGGGTTCTTAACAGTTGGTATCAGAGCCTGGTTGTAGGTTCAAGAGAGTGATACCACTAACAGTTGATGTACCAAGGATTCATATTCAACATCATTATTACTATAGAAAAATTGGAAATGGATAGCTCTTAAAATTTTCTCACCATTTGGATCAACAAGACAAATTCTTGCTCCAACACCATTTTTACTTCTAGCCCCATCAAAATTTAAGGTCCAGATTTTTGAATCTTTTTCAGGTTCTTGAGTCTTTTGCATTTCTTCCCTTAAAACATTTGGGATTTCATGATTTTCATCAAAAATGACATAAGTGCCCAGACTAGTAGAGTCATAATTGCCATATGGGTCACTTTGCATCATAGTTAACAACTGGTTATTTTCCTCCTCCTGGTCATGTTTAGTCCAGTCACCTAATTCTTCAACAAAAATCTTCTCTTCCTTATTCAGCATAGCATGAGTTGAATCTAATTTTGGGGTTGGTTCATTGGTGATGTGATCCTTAGATAATGACTCAAATAGTATTTTTATCTTTGAACCATATTTGGTTTTTAGGATGAGGTGAGACCAATCAAGTGACATATAACCTCTTATCTTGGCTGTGAAATCTCTGGATAAACATAGTCCAAATACAGGGGGTATATATATGACTACTACATCTTGATTAAAAATTATATTGGGGTAAGTATAAAATTGCAATGGGAGTTATTTAATTTTCCCTATTATTTGCACTGATTTGCCATCCAACTGCATAACTCCTTTAGTAAGTGGCTAATATTTTATTTTTAAAGCATCTGCTATTTGCTTAGGCATTACTGTAGTACTAGTCCCTAAGTCTATCATTGCATTATGCAACGGTTTCTTTCCAACTATCAAAGTCAAATAGAAGGGTTTTGGTTTGGATTTGTTTACCTCTGGTGCATTATTCAAAAAGGTTGTTGTCTGTAGAGGAATCGTATCTTTGAGCTTTTCTTTATCAGCAGGTCCTTCTTTGGTACCAGTATGTTTAGGCACTGCTTGGCCTTGCAGAACTTCTTGTAATAGTGTCTTTTGCTCAGGAATAGCTAATATGTCCCATATTGACACTTGTGCTAGAGTCCTCTTCAGCTGATCCACCACATTCATTTGTCTTAATGCTTGGGTTCTTGGAAAATAAGGGTACCTTATTTTTTCTTGAACTTATCCAAGAATTATTTGGTTCTTCATTAGCTGAGGCATTTCTTGTCTAACAGCTATGTTTTGGTGACTTTGAAATGGAGGAGGCCCCATAACTTCATTATTTGTGACTTCAGGGTGTTCCATCATTCTTCTCTTTGATTTGGTGTAGTAATCTAATTGTACTACTAGCTTCTTGGAAGTAGAAGCTTCATTCAAGAATACTGACTCTTCATCTTCAACCCATGAAAATAAAGCATGTTTAGGGGCTATTTTTTCTTCTTATTGTAAGGACATCCCTTACATTTGAGCCATCAGGCCTGAATTTTGCATACTAGAGGATTGGTAGGCTTGAGTGTCAGAAGTATTTGCAAATTGTCCATCCATTCTTCTTTGCTCTACTACCTTTTATTGTAGATTACCCATGGGACAATATCTAGGCATATGAGCATTATTACAAGGGAAACACCAGGCATTGGTGCCATCTGCATAATTATTCTGCCCTTGAACAATCTCCCTGTTTGGATTAGGGGGAACAGTCTGTGAGGGTGTAGGGACTGCAACTAATTGGTTTGCTGGCTGAGGGTTGGTTTGCCTTTGAGGACCCTGATACTGATTTGACTGTTGTGAAGGTCTATTTCCTTGGTAGCCTTGATATTGGGGTCTAAGATAAGGATTCTCTTATCTTTTTATGTTAATTAATTCATTAGAAAATGTCCGTAAGATGTTCTTGATATCATCCATCTTTGGACAGGGACAAGTTCTTTAGCAAGTTGTTGAGGATATGTATACATAGACACAGGTGGGGCTATGGAATTAGGGGTTTATGGAAGCAAAGGTAAGGTAATCTCTTGAAACATGGGCATGGGAGGCCTTGGGGGCAACTTTCCAACATCTATTAAGTTATTTTCTGCTATGACTGCATAGTCATAGGCTTCTGGTAGAGTCTGACCTCCAAGAGATTGAATCATCACTGATATATCTAAATTTAAAGCTTTAAGAGAAAATATGATAGCCATACCTGGTAATGGCCTTGCTGTAGTAGGAATTCTTTCCCAAGTCTTTTGAAATCTTGAATTGAAATCAATCATTGCTTCTTGTGGTGCCCTTTTTATAGTAATCAATTGTTGCAATAAAGAAGATTTATCACCCTTTTCTTCAAATCTTTCAAAGAAAAGATCTCCACGCTGATCCTATGTAGATATTGTATTTGGGGTCAAAGATCTATACTATTCTAGAGCCTTCCCTTTAAAAGAAGTTGCTAACAATCTTATAGCCACATTCTATTGTGTGACCACATGTATAGCACATACGTCAGACACATCCTATAGATGTTCTACAGGTGCTTTGAAATCTTGCCCACTAAATTTGGGCAGAGCCTTCAAAGCATTTACTGAAATAAGATCCCAAGTGGCTGGTGGTATTGGGAGAATCAGAGGACTGCCAGTGTTCTAACTTGCATAATTCCTTGGGGCTATGGGTGCTCCCATGTTTGCTCTTGGTATTGCTATAAATTGATTGACCCTTCTTCTTGGACTAGTTATCAATGGTGGTAAAAGAATACCTGGGTTCACAGTAGATTGAGATCTTGTTACTGGTCCACATATCTGATTTTTTGTAGCTCTCTGGTTCATATGGTCTTGAAAGAAACTTCAAGATATAGTCGTCCCACTGGGCATGCCAAAAAATTATTGATATAGTGGTCCCACCAAGCATGCCAAAAAATTGTTGATGCTTAGAATTGCACTATTTCCAACACCAACAATGGGAAGTTTCAGGAATGTGGGACTTGCGACCTGAAACGACCTCTAGATTTTAAAGAAGCTGGCTCTTCTTTATCTCAAATGTATAATGAGAAAAGGGATAGAAATTAAACATAAACACAAATGCAATGATTTAAAATTTAAACTATGGCAATGCCCCTGAGTTTAATTCATCCTCTAATACTAAGCACAATGAAGCTATATGTAGGATTCAATTACATTAAAGAGCAAACAATGCATGATCATTGTAAAAGATGAAAACAATAGAATCAAAGGCTCACAACTTAGACTATTTTACAGTAACATAGAAAATATCAACAAAGGTACATAATTCAATCTTCTTATTTCTCCAGTCACATAAAAGGCATAGATACATGCACAGTTATACACACTTTCTAAATCAAGAAAATAGAACAAAGACAAATGATATTACTAGCCACAGCAAGAAAGTCTAAAACTTCTTGATAACAATCTCTTGCAGAAAATTCTCTCTATCTTCTAATCCCTTTTTTTCTAATCTCTCTGCACCCATATTTATAACATCAGACTAGCTCTAGATTTCCCACATGTTCTCTTCCCAACGGTCTAACTGAACTCTAACTGAACTGGAAGTGTCTAACAAAAGATATTTCTTGGGTCTGAAATGTTTCATCTCCTTGCACGATCAAATCCCAATGGCCTAACTAAACTATAAACTAACTGGAAGTGTTTAATAGAAGATATTTCTTAGATCTGAAACATTTCATTTCCCTGCAAGTTCATTCACTGAATCAGATACACGTTACATTTTTCACTGTGAAATAGGTGAGGACACTTGTCAATTTTCACTTGTCTCACTTGAAAACCTTCTCATTATTCAGGAGTCACCAGAAAATGACACTTGGCAGTTTTTGCGGCACTTACAAAAAAACACACAGCACTTTCCACGTAACTTATACTCTTTACTATGTCTTATATCGAGAGTGTTCCATCTTTGACATCTGTCACGCTCCGTTGCTTCAAAACCTCAACAACTTACAGAAAATGGGACCCACAACACTTCTTGCCTGAGTAACTTCAAAAGGGGGACATGGACAGGTGTCACTTTCCACTGATCTTTAAAAAATGACACGTGTCAGCTTCTGCTTGTCTATAAAATCTTTGGATACAAATTTAGAATCCTTCAGAAGATGACACGTGGCATCTCTATTGAGCTTTAGCTACTCTATGAAAGTCCTGCGAAAGATGCCACCTGGCGATCTCTGTGGGGTTTTAGCTATACTATAGAAACATTCAGGATTCATTTTATATTTACAAGGATGATGACACTTGGCGGCTTCCACTTACTTTAGAAACAAAACCCAGGACCCACCACAGTCTTTACTCGATAATGGAACAAAACGAAGAGTTTGCGGATGTTAAAACTTGGCAGCTTTCATTGAGCTTTACAAGGGACACACGGCACTTTCTGTTGTATTTAGAGAAACACATCAAAACTTTCTATAGTTGCCACTTGGCATCTTCTGCGCGTACTGGGAGAAGCTTATCGAAAGAAGATTTTGAAACTCATAAGAAACTTAAAACGTGGATACCGACACTTGTCACTTTCCACTATAATATAATGTGACACGTGGCACATTTTGCGTAACTTATAGAAATTATAAAATGTGTTCTGGCTGATGACACTTGGCATGTTCTACACGACTTTGATACTTAGACAAAATTTAGGCAAAATGAAACTCGCGCCAGCATTCTAAGAAAAACTCCATTACCTCAAAACTGAAACATGCAGGGACAAAACTTGGAGTGCACAACTGAAACTCAAAAAATAAAAATGTAGAGTATTTTACTCTACACCATATAAACCTCTAAGGATATTTGGGTAATCATATAAACTTTCTCCTTTGAGAGACCACCTTAACCTTATGCGTAGTATGACTAGTCTATGGTTGTATTATTATAAGCATGTCTCTATCTTTAAGATTCTAAATGTGTTTTCATAGTTCCCAAAATTTAATGTTTTCATGTCCAATTATTATATGATAACACTAATTTGGTCTCCCGTTTTTATATGGTAATTGATCGTGAGATCTATGTTGAGTTGAAGGTAGAGCAATGATCCAAAACTCAGAAGTTCTGGTTGACGGATATTTCAAAGGCACAGAAATAACAATGGATTCTCTGAGAAGAGACGTCGTATTACTTAGCAATTGCAATACAATACATACGCTTATCTCTGTGAAGAGATGTCTGTCTTTCCCTCTTCGAGTTACAATATATTTATACATGTTTTGAAGGCCACCGCGGGAGATTACGTGGCTCGAGGAATTAATGGTCACGACTGAACAAAATAACGCTCAAGGATATAGTCGCTCGTAGCATTAAAACAATACAATGCTCGAGGATATTATCGCTCACAGCCAAAATAGAATGAAAGCAATACAACAGTCGAGGCACTGACTGCCACCTAACTACCACCAAGTGGTCACCTCGAATGATTGCCTGGGTTGCCTGGATCGTTCCTCCCTCCTTGAAAAGCAATGGTCTCCATCGCGTCAAGATTCCCTGTCAGGTGGGGTAGCCGTGTCTTGATGTGATTCAAGGTGAGCCACTCACCTTGGTGGCTAAGCTGGCCTTGCCTGACCACTCGATACAACAAAATAGAGCGTCCTCTTGTTGTCTTCATCCACGTGTCCACAATCTGATCCTCTTCGACCAGAGTAAGACTCTGTGGATCAAGCTCATTAATGTCTAGTTGTTCTACCACAACTGAAGTTTCCAATAGAGGTGGGTGATATGGTTTGAGGAGCTCCACATTGAATATTGGATGTAGACCAAGGTAGGCGGGTAGGTTCAACTCAAAAGCATTTTTTGCAACTTTTCTGGTGACGGTGTATGGGCCATAGCACAGAGGCCAAATCTTTCTATGTGGGCCTGCAAGCCGTTCCTTTTGAAGCCATAACCAAACCTTGTCACCCACAGCAAAATGGTGTGCAATCCTATGTTTGTCATGGCGGAGCTTATACTTCTGATTCATCTTCTCTAGGATGTCGTGGACTTGTTCCTGGATGTGCTGTATGTGTTCAATAAACTTGGTCACTTTTGCTGCCTCAGAGCTTCCATGCACTATGTATTCTATGGTGGAGAGTGGAATAACTACCTCAATTGGTGCCATGGGTTGGAACCCAAAACATACGTGGAAGGGACTGTGCTTGGTTGAGCTGTGCAGTGCCCGATTGTATCCGTGCTGGATGAATGGAAGTCCCTTGTCCCATGTGCGTGGATGTTTGGAGTGATACATCTGAATCATGTGAATAATCAAGTTGTTTACCACCTCAGTCTGACCATCAGTCTGTGGATGGAAGGCTGTGGACTTCTTCAGCTTAGTATCCATCATTTTCCATAGAGTGGACCAGAAGGTGCTCAGGAATCAGCTATCTTGATCTGAGACAATGGACTTGGGGAGACCAAAATGGAGCCATACATGGCTAAAATATAGTTGAGCAGTTTCCTCAGCAGATATATTTTTCTTACAAGCAAGCATAATAGCCATTTTTGAAAAGCGATCAACTACCACAAAAATACAGTCCTTGCCATGTTTGGAAGTGGGCAAACCTGAGAGGAAATCCATTGAGACGGATTCCCAAGGCCTGGTTGGTTCTGACAATGGCATGTACAATCCTTGCTTCTTATTGGTTGGCTTGGCGATTACACATGGGGTGTAAGATTTGAGATACCTTTCCACATCTTTATGCATGTGGGGCCAGTAGAAGTGTTTCTCAAGAACTGCCAATGTTTTTTTGATACCAAAGTGGCCCGCTGTCCTACTAAAGTGTGCTTCCCATATCATCTTTTGCTACTCTGCAATAGGAACACAGATGTGCCCCATATGGCAGAGGACATTATCTTGCAAATAAAAGTCAGAAACATGTTCACCTTTTTGGAGCACTTGATATGTGTCAGTGAAGGTAGGATCTGCTTCATACAGAGCACCCCAAGTGGTAGTCTCATGTCTGCATAGGTCAAGTACTGTTATGAGTGCAGTAATTGGTGGGCGGCTTAGGCAATCTGCGGCTGTATTTGAGCTCCCCTTTTTGTGTTTGATTATCAGGTGGAATTGTTGAAGACACATGGCCCACTTTTGGTGCCTCTAATTTCATAGTTTGCTTTGCGTCTGGATGAATTCCAATGGTCTGTGGTTAGTGTGGATGACTGTCTCTTTCCCCAAGATGTAGTGTTTCCAGTGTTTTCAGGCTTATACAATGACGTAGAGTTCTTTATCATATGTTGGATATTTCATGATTGTATCAGTGAAGGTTTCACTGTGGTATGCAACAGGATGGCCATGTTGCATGATGACAACTCCCATGGCATATTCAAATGCATCTGTCATCAACTCAAATGGCTGATGCAAATTTGGCAAGGCCAGAATAGAGGCTGAGCAGAGCCTGTTCTTCAAATTCTCAAATGCCCTTTGTTGTATTTCACACCACTGAAATGTAGCTTTAGCTCCTCCTCTGGTCACTTGGGTTAGTGACCAAACAACGTGTGAAAATCCAAGAACAAACCTGCGGTAAAAATTTGCAAGGCCCAAAAAGCTGCGAAGCTCTGTGAGGGTCCTTGGTGTGGGCCATTCTCGAATAACCTGAATCTTTTCTGGATTGACATGGACCCCTTCCTCATTCACAACGTACCTGAGGTACTGAATTGTCATCATTCTGAATGTGCATTTGTCAAGATTTGCGTACAACTTGTGCTCCCGAAGAGTTTGAAGCACCCTACGGACATGTTGCAAATGTTCTTCCCATGTTTTGTTATAGATGAGAATGTCATCTAAGTATACCACCATGAATGAGTTGGTGAAGGGTCATAGGATGTCATCCATCATCCTCATGAAGGTTACAGGTGCGTTAGTTAGGCCAAAAGGCATAACCAACCATTCAAAGAGCCCCTCCTTAGCCTTGAATGCAGTTTTCCAGACATCAGCAGGATCGATGGGAATTTGGTGATAACCAAATTTGAGATCAATTTTGGTGAAGAACTTCGCACCTCGGATCTGATCCAGCAGGTCGTCAATTATGGGGAGAGGGTAGCGATTCCTCACAGAGATTTTATTCAAGGCTCAGTAGTCAATGCAAAGCCTCCATGTTCCATCTTTCTTCGGTGCCAAGATAATTGGGCTACCACAAGGTGAAGAGCTTGGCCTGATGTGACCCCTTTTGATCAATTCTTGAATCTACCTTTTTATCTCATCATTTTTTAAAACTGATCTGCGATACACAAGACTGTTAGGCAAAGGTGACCCTGGGATTAAATCGATAGAATGTTTTACCTAGCAATGTAGTGGAACTCCTGTGGGTGACTTGAATAAGTCAGCATATTCACCTGTGATTCATCCTATCTGCTTTTGTTGTTGTGTTGATTGTGTAGTTAGAACCGCAACATCAGCCTCCTTGGATCTCTATGGTTTGATCATCATGAGAACAAATTGCTTTGTCTTCTCCACCAATCTCTTGCATTGCTTAGCACTGATCAGGGAAATAGATGTGGGAGGTGGTACCTCTGGTACCCTATAGCATTGTGTTCCAAGAGTGAGGGTGATCCTTCAGGTTTGGGATTCATAGATGCCATGCCACTCGTACATGAATGGTTGACCAAGGAGGACATTGCACACGTCTAGATTGACCACATCACACAAGACTTCATCCTAGAATGGTTTTATAGCATATGAAAGAAGACACTGATGGGTGATGCGAAGGTCTGTTCCTGGGCTTAACCACCCAATACTATATGGCTTTGGATGAGGCTTCATGGATAGACCTAGACTTCTCACAAATTTAGCCGAAATTAAATTCTTTTGACTTCTGCTATCAAGATTGAAATGCAGAGGCTTACCTTTTACCCATAATTTGGAGTGAAACAATCTTTCTCTGTCGTCTGGTCTTTCCTCACGAGTTTGTGACGAAGTGACGATGGTGTCGGGCTCAGCATCCACAATTTCTTCTTCATCCTCTTCGACTGTAGGTTGTGTATGAGGCAGAGTAGAAGACGTCGAGTATTGCGACTCAGAGAGCAGTGACTTGATTATGGTAATCACACCATTTGCCAACCTTCCCTTTCTAGGATTTCTTATCTTGAAACTCCTTCTGCTTCTAGTTTTGACCTTGTGCTTGACCTTCCTTGTTGCTTTTCCATTTTGAAGGTTTATTCTTCATATTCTTCCTGCCATGCTTCTGTTCAATCTTCACTGCAAATTTATATGCTTTACCGAGAGTTTCCAAATTCAAGAGTTCCATTTCCCCCCGGATGTACCACTGTAGTCCACCACTATATTTGAGAGTTTTATGTTTCTCATTGTCTTCAATGCCCAGTCTTGCAGACAAATAATGAAAAGCGTCTGTGTAATCTTGCACAGATTGGTCCTTGCCTTGGCGGAGTTGTTGCCACTGTATGTACAGATCATCATATGCGCCGAGGGGATAGTATTCTTCTTTTACTGCTTTCGTAAAATCATCCCAGGTGGGTTCCACCCTAAGGCCAATGATATCCAAATTGAACCTCTTTTTTTACACTTCCCACCAATTTTTCATAGGGAATGATGATTTTAGAAGAGCAAAGGTGATCTTTTCTCCATCGGTGAACTTATTTACCGAGAAGTAGGACGATAGTTGGTCCAACCAATTTTCCACCGCATCAGCATTAATTTTTCCTTCAAATGTGGGAATATCAAAATTTACCTGAACCTTGAAGGGTGTTGGGGCACTGAAAGGAAGCTCCCTCGATGAGGAGCCCAGCTGTGTAGCCACAGAGCCATAATTTCCCATCGGGAGTGTTTGAAGAATCTGAGCAAATTGTTGGAGCATTTGCGCTTGTTGCCGTTGGAGGGCTTCATTCACCATTTACTTGAAAGGATCGGATGTCTCGGTGTCATCCACCATTTGAGGTCGTTTGGGGCACTCCGAGGGAGCATCTGGAAGCTCTGTCGCTTCCCACCCAAGTCTCCTGTATCCTGACCTCGTCCTTGGGAACATACACTTCTCAAGACAAACCGCTCTGATACCACTGATCCAAAACTCAGAAGTTTTGGTTGATGGATATTTCAAAGGCACAAAAATAACAATGGATTCTCTGAGTAGAGACGTCGTGTTACTTAGCAATTGCAATACAATACATGCGCTTATCTCTGCAAAGAGATGTCTATGTTTCCCTCTTCGGGTTACAATATATTTATACATGTTTTGAAGGCCACCACGGGAGATTGCGTGGCTTAAGGAATTAATGGTCACGACTGAACAAAATAACGCTCAAGGATATAGTCGCTCGCAGCATTAAAACAATACAATGCTCGAGGATATAATCACTCACAACCAAAATAGAATGAAATCAATACAACAGTCAAGGCGCTGACTGCCACCTAACTGCCACCGAGGACAAAACGTAATGAAACAAAACACACGCTGACTACCACCTAACTGCCGCTGAGTGGTCACCTCGAATGGTTGCCTGGGTTGCCTAGATCAAGCAATCAAATTTTTATCGAGTAACATATATAATGTAGTTCTTGGTTTATCGTATGCACTAGTAATTTGTAATTTGATAGCGGGTTATGTATCCATGAGCTCTACATTTGTTATTTAATCTATCACAAAAAAATGGTCTTCACCTATGATATATCTTGCCATGTGTTTTGCTTCATGTTTTCTAGTCATGTTGGATTTGAATAAGTTCTCTCTCAATGGAGCACTTATCATTGAAGTATCTTGTCATGAATTGAAATTTAAAAAAAGTGTTTAATTTGCATCCTTATGAGTGTTTGTAATGGGTCCCTTTCCTTTATCTAATTTAATATTTATCACCATGTTCGAATCATCTTAATACTCTCTTAGAATAATGGGTGTAAAATTAAGATGGGACAAATACTCGTATATGTATGCTATAACTTCATTCTCAACATCAAAACTATCATCTTATTCCATGAAAATTTGATTGAGATTCTCTAAAGTTTTTATTAAATAAAATTTTGGTATCTTTTATTTTTGTGTGTCACAATTATGTTGGGCATCCTTTATTATCTCTTGATTTATTGATTTATTCGGAGTTGGATTTTTTCATTAACTTTACTTGACTCCAAAAATTCACATGTATGGATTCTATTTGGTGTTATGATTTGTGATAGAGGTATTATGGTGAACTAAAAATCATCAAATTGTGGACTGGATCCATCACTAGGTTATGCTACTTTGTAATAATTAAAGTGTTGATTATCTGCATCACATGTGTATAAATGTAGCTTATGGATAAATTATAATCACCAATGTAAGGTAGATAGTACAGCTTCCATTGTATGAATCTATGGTCTAACTAGGAGCTAGTTATAATGCAAATGATTTGGCATCACATGAAATATATTAGATAACATCTTAGAGCCCACTGTCATATCCAAAGAAATTGATCCTAGCACCTAGCAAGGGACATTATCAAAACCTCTGATATTCTTATCTAATTTATGAATAGAGTCCATATTGATACGCAATGTTTGTATAAACTTGATGTTGCAAATATTCAATCCTTATCCATTTCTATCATTATACACTTGACTCCCTTATTTAATATTTTCACTTGAATGAATAATGGGAGATTCTAATCTATAGTATGTTGAGTAAGAAAATTTTCCTTCTCAAAATAAATCATGTCTTCACTATTCCTCAATGTATTAATGATGGATGCAAAATACATGGGTTATGCATCATTTGGTAAAGTTATATCATGTATTTATACATATAGAATATCCTTGTAGATAGTTGACACATTGAGTAGATCTATTATGGAGATATTATATTGGGTATTGTTAATTTGATCAATGATATCATACGCTTAAGTTAGAACGGTTGGCATCTTGGGAGGTGGAGGCGATGACGAGGGATATTTTAACTACCTTCATTATTTCATGTATGATGGGTCATGTTGTAGCATAGAATTGCACCCCTTTGTGGGAGAGTTTCTCAAGCTCTCTCACTCCCAGATACAAGCGTTGGGACAACCTTAGGCTATGGGTATCCTATCGTGAGGTTGAACCTCTAGGCTTTTTAATGAGGCTAGTTCCTTAGATGCTTCACTTCAACTTGTCCCCACACACTAAAACCTACTATTAATCAAGTAAAAGGGAGAGGAAGATAAAATGAAAAGGAAACCTAAGCTAAGGATGGTGATGCACCAAAATATGAAATGATCCACTTTCAGCCTAAAAGCCTTAACCACTACTGATGAACCCAACCAAGACGTAGACTATTCTGATCTTATCTCAAGGCCATATGAATGAATATTTATGTGGAGGTCGAAGGGGAGCCCTGCAGTTTGAAGGACAAAAAGGAATAGGTTTGTATAAGACACCATGAGTTAGTGACACTTCAAGGAGGCACCAACGTCTAGACACTTCACACAACCTGCCCAAAACTAAGAGAATCAAAGAAAGATGCTTGAAAATATTATAGATGATGAAAAACAACATAAATTCTACAAATAAAATCCAAATGTACACTCTTAACTTTAACCCAAAATTAGAAAATTTATCTTATATTGCTTCAAGAGAGTTTTACAAAATGATTTTGAGAAAATCCCTCTATCTCTAGTCGAGGACCTCTTTTAAGGCTCAGAAGCCTGTATATATAGCAAAAAAGGGATGAGAGAAGAGGGGGCTTCACATGAAGGGAAGGGAGAGAGAAAGTCATCGATGACTGGCGCCAATGCTTATTCTACTCAAGCTCCTTGCATTCAAAGCATGCAACTACTTTGAACACTAAATGAACCATCCAGAATCACCACCCATCTCCTCAAGCTCCTCATGCATTCAATTATCATGTTTGGAACTGAGCGAGCCATACTGGTGGTAGCTGCATGTCTTTGCTAAGTTCAAGTGTTTTTATCTTTGCATTAAATTTTGGCATGTTCTTTATTGCAACTTAGACTATCCCAATCGGTCCTTGTATGTTTGTTACTCCACCTGGATGCATCCAATCTTTGTTTGACCACTTTGCATGCTGTAGTTGAAAGGAGAAGTCCTTGTTGTCCATTGATCTTTTGAGCTTGTTGGATGTGCTTGTGCCACTTGTCCTTGACTGATTGGCCCTTTGGATTCATTGACCATTGACCTTGATGTTCCTTAGCCTTTCTACTTTCCTTGGTCTATTTTACCCCAAACTATTTTCTATAATTTTCCTTTCAAAAATTTCCATTAATCCAACTTACTTCTTCAGGTTTTGTAGACCTTATGCACTTACCTATCGGCCTTTTTCTCTTTGGGATTTTTATACTTGGCTTATTTTTGGGATGGCTTATTTCCACAAATTTTTCCTTTCAACTATCCCTTAGACTTTTCTTCTGCAATTCCTTTGGACTTTTACTTTCGAACAATTTTCCCAGGTCTCTTTTGTTTTTTGCCCTTACTACTTGCTGGTGCCCTTCAGATTTATTGCATTTGACCCCTTTGGAAAAATTGTTTGAAGAAGTGGTCCATTGGAGTATTTGAAAATGACCTTTGGAAATGTGCAAAAAGTCCTTTGGTTTTTTTGAAGAGGATCACTTATGTTTATGAAAGAGTCCTTCAGGATTTGTGCCTAGGCCATCTTCTTTCAAAAATGACCCTTGGATAAGACTTGTCCCTTGGAGAACCCGAGACTATTGTTCAAGACCAAATCGGGCTTGTCATGGCTTCTTACTTTGGGGTTTGGAATGATGATTACTTATAAAGCATTTTAAGCAATTCACCTTGGAGAACTCGAAGACTTCTATGAAAGAGAACTTAAAATACACTATCTAAGACCAAATCGGATTTTCCAAGCCCCACTACTTACTTCAGAGTTCTCACTGTTGAATACTTATAAAGCAATTTAAGTCTTTTGACTTTGAAAACCCGAAGTCATGCACTTAAGAGAACCCAAAGTTGTTCACCTTGGAGAATCTGATATGCACTATCCATGAGTAATTCAGCTTCGTAAACTTAGATTACTTCTACTTATAAAACATTTAGAAGTCAAGCACTGCTAGAAACCTGATTTGCACTGTGCCCTCATAAACCCGAAGTCTGAATACTTTGCCATTTTTCTTCCTGAGTTATGTCCATTTTCTTTAAACTAGAAAAATTTTAGTATGTGGGCCAAAAATGGCCATAGGTCACTTGACCTCTTCTTGTTGTGATAGCATAGATCAAAAAATCCAATATAAGCCTATGGAAAATAATGGGGGTAGGATGGTAACTATCACCACCTTAAGGTATAATGGGGGGAGGAACAAAAGGAATCATACATTCCCTTTGACATCGAGTGGTAACCAAAATCATCTCATATTGGATCATTAGACAATATGAGTTAATAAGGAGAGGTAAGGATTGTTCATTATTAATTTCAATCTTAGTTTTATTACACATGAATTTGACCCATTTCATTACATGGTTGTGAAAGATATTACATATTTTAGGGAATCAACATATAATTATGACAATCATGGCTTGAATAATAAATCATAAATCATGTCTATCCATTATAGCCATGATTTATTTTTGCGAATAAGGGGAACTCAAAAATCAGATTTGAAACCCTAACGAAAAAATATGAAACCCTAAGGGAAATCAAGTGTTCCAAGCTCAAAAACATGATCGGTTTCACAAAAATGTTTTAAATTGTTAAAATTTTAATGATTTAAATAAGTTAAAACTTGGATAATTTAGATTATATAAAATATGGAATGAATCACATGTATGAATGTAAAATTAGATGATTTTTGTACTTAATATTTATTTAATTGACAAGAGGATATGGTATTTATAGTTTTTGCTATTTTTTTTGTTCACTATCTATGCGTAGTTTTCTGATACACCCTAAAATGGATTTATGATCAATCGACTCATGAGATTGACTGTCAGAATCTCCAAGGACACTGTAAAAAATGCTCACAAACCTACATCGATGAGATAGATCCATTGATTTCTAGATCTATTTCCTATATTTTTTCTAGCATGTTTCATCACATATCACTATGTCTATCAGGCAAGATGTTTATTGTGTAATTTTAGATGTTCGATCATGTGTGCAAATTTAAAGTTGTCTTCCTTCACCTTGAAACACTATCTCCACTTTAAACACTTACTTGGCCCATGAAAAGGGGTTATAAATATGGGTTAGATATCCCCAACCACACCTCATTGAGTGGTTGAAAATTGCCTATGTTCCAATACTCTAAAGAAGGCTTGAACCACACATAGAACTCCCACCTACATGTATGTGTGCTCAATAGTGATATGCTAAAATGCATGTAACCTATTTGGATTTTGATACTTGACAATGTGCAACTTTGACCTTGACTTAAGTTTTTATACTTGGCTTAGGGATTGTTCCTTTGATGTTTTTTCATATTTGGATGTTTTAGAATAGTGCCTCAAGGATGTGTAAATAAATCTCTCAATGTAAAAGAAGTTTTCCAAGTGATCCTCAAGTGAGAGCTTAGGTAAGTGCTAGATATAAATATCCTTAGGCTTGATGTGTATATATCAATGAAACTTTGGGTAATTTAATTCTATCACTAACGCGTGAAATGTTTAGTTCGACCCAGTGAAAAGGTTTGAATTTTAAAAATAGTCATTTAGAGAACCTACTGTTGGTGAAGACAGACAATGTCAATAACTTGCAATGTCTGACTATTTTTAGCACTACCAAGATGGGGGCAACATTGATTTATAATATGGAGATAGTCTTCTTAAGATGATATCCCATTTAGTCACATACCAAGGAGATCTTTTATATAAATAATGGGAAATTGGGAAGGTGGTTGAAAGATAGGTGAATTTTTAGGAGAGAGTTTGAACAAGATTCAAATGTGTACACATATTATGTCAAGTAGATATCAAAATTGGCATTTTCAAGTGTCTAATACCAAATTTATGTGTCTACACTATCCTTAGGGCCTGTGCTCTTGAATAATTTCATATATTGGAATCATGAATTTTTCATAAAAGGTGGTGTAGTTAGATCTATTGACCATTTTGGTCCTGCAGGCCAAAATTAGTCCCCCCTTTTTTTCCCTGCTGTTCTGAGCTAGTTCATTTTTTTGATTTTGCACAAGTCTGAAACTTTCTACGGACGCTCCAGGCCTATTTCTACGGACTCTACAGGAAATTTCTATGGACTCTGCAGGTGTTTCTACGGTCTCTACAGGCATTTCTACGGACTCTGCAAGGAAGTTTTCTACAGACTCTGAAGGAAGAGACAAGTTCCCACTTAGATGCAAAAAGAGCCATTCAAGTGCCCTTGTGGAGGGCAGTTCTCGACTCAAGTGCCCTTGCAGAGGGCAGGGAACATTTGCAAAGAGGCCATAGAGAAAGCCGAAAAGGTAAGTTTCCTTAAAAAATTTGTTTAAGGCAAAGAAGAGAATTTCTTCAGACAAAATGTTCGAAGGAATTCCTTCGGACTTTTTGTCTGAAGAAACTTGGGAGAGGCTACGGGAAAAGAGCCTGGGGAAAAAACTCTGAAGAAGTGAGTAAGGCAATTCTTGCAGACTTTTTGTCTGTGAGAAAAGTAGCCGAGAGAAAATATGTGGGAAAAGTGGCCGAGTGAAAGGACCCAGGGAAATAAGCAAAAAGCAAAGGAAGAAATCCTTCAGACATTTTGTTCGAACGATTCAAGACCAAGGAGCCAAAGGACCCTGAAGGGTAGGTGCCCTTGCGGGGGACTCTCAGCCAAAATGAAGGACACTCCTCCAAAGTCGAAGGGTCACCTTCCCTTCAAGAGGGTTCAAAACAAGAAGCCCAAAAGAAAGGGAAGCAACAAGAAGCTGAAAGAAAGGAAAACATTGAAGAATTTCCAAGGGATGATGGGCCCGAAGACGTCAAAATCAAGCATGGTGAACTAGCCGTTGGAAGTTCAAATGCCCAGTGAGGGGTGCACAGACGTTAAATTTAAGGTGATGAAATAGCCGTTGAATTTGTAAAGCTTAAAGAGCAGCCTAAGGAACTCAACGACCTGCCAAGAAGATAGCCTCGAGGGCCGAAGGAGCCAGAAAGAGACAAAACCAGGAAGAGATAAAGTGCAAAAATAGACAAATAGTCCAGGTGGCAAAGAGAGGTGTCGACTCAAGGATTTATTCCTGCAGTTGGAACAATGCTTTGCTAAGTGGTCATCAAACAGTGCAAATAGTAAGCGGCACGGCCTATTTTTTCCACTTTGCATTTATGAGCAGACAAATCGCGTGAATATTTGGAAGGAGCAGTCTTGTTTGCAAAAAAGGAGGCATGGCCCATGCTTTCACATTAATGTTTGAATGCCAAAGTCAAGACTGGCAATTACACAACATAGTTCTAGCAGGCCTCTTCTAGAAGAATGACATTAGCAACAGTGACTTCCTCTTCTCGATGCTCTCAAACGCACATGAGCTAGCTTGTCAAAGGGTGCCAAAAAGTCTTTTTTAAAAGGGGCACCTTTACTTCTTCTCTTTATATATATTGTAAACTTCTCATTCAAGAAGGGGGATCTCTTAGCCCGTAAGGCAAAGCTCTGCCCAAAAATCTTTGGGTTTGTAAGGCAGAACTCTGCCAAATTTTACCTTGAATCAAGACTTAGCAATTTCTACCTCCATTTGAATTTGCACTCACGCATATGTCTATGTTTTCCTTTTGTGTTAAGTCATTTTCTTTTATGCTTTCACAGAACGATTCCAACATGTCTAGTGCATTGTGAAGTTTCTTCTTCTGCAGGTCTGCCAGCAGTGTCTACAGCAGGAATATAGGTGCATGTGAACAAGTTGCCATAGTGTGTCTTAGAACACCTTTGATAGTTCTTCTTCCCTGTATCTCCAGAGGACCCCTATCTCACTGATGCAGAAGAGTTTCCCATATCAAATGAAGTGTATGCCAGCTTCTTCTTGGTGAAAAGTGTATGTTTCAGGCTGAGTGGATCAACTTTTTTGGTGTATCACCTTTTTAGTTTAGGTTTAGGTTCTATTTTTTCAACATCCTTCTCCCTTTTCATCCCTCCTTTTTTTCATTTATTTGTTAGCAGTAGAAAATCTAGGACCTAAAAGATACATCGAAGGGAGCTAGCCCTTGTCTAGAGACTATCCCCCCAGTTTTGTCAGGCCCACAGGCAAGAGGGGAGTTTCCATTGTTGCGTGTGGAATATAGGAGCTCGGCCTCCTATCCAGGGTGCAATCCACATCGTCAATAGTTTTTGGCACACCCGATGGGACCAACTAGGACAAGTTTTTCCAAAGAGTTGAAGAATTTTTGGTGTGTTCTTCAACCAACCAACCTTTGGAGGCTTTTTCATCAACACCAATGGTGTCTCTAAGTTGAATCAACTAGTTAAGTAGTTTTGGTGCCATCAAGAAATCTCATTTTTTGTATGTATAATCCCATTTATAAGAATCATGGGCTTTGTTTTCCATCGTATGGTTTTGATCAAGCTCAGATTATTCATGCAATCTCCTCAAGCAGCTCTCCTAGTTGTCTCACAACCATAAGGGAAGTAGCACTGGAGTTTGAGAAGCAGGTAATGGAGATCGACAGACTGGATGAGTAGTATGGATATTAGCAGGAGCTGATGTATAAAGAGGAATGTTTGTTCAGGCAAGCTCAGGCCTTGCAATCCATGGAGGAGGAGGTAGAAAAATGGAGGAATCTATTCATGCAAGGCAGTCAGCCTTGCGCGCCCCCTCATATTCTAAAGAAAGCCCCCTTTTGTGCACCAAATCCTTTTTATCAGATAACACTTGCTCATTCTAGCTTATCCGATGCATCAATCGATCCTGCTCTTAATCCCATGCACCTAGCTTTCCAGCACGCCTCTCTTCAGATAGCTCTTATTGTATATGAGCAAACCCTCCCTAACCTTCCCCAACTTCCTCAGGTCTCTCAGTATGATCTCCAGATCCCAAGCTAGAAGAAGGAACATCATGAACCAGCGTAGGACCTTGGAGAGAATAAAGTTACTCCCTGTTCACAAGGGGAAAGTTCCAATCCCAAGATCATGAGCTGGAAGAAAATAGTGGAATCATGGGGTAGGAAAGAGGAGGAGAAAGGTTTTGCTCAAAACCTTGAAGAAGGTGAAGCTACCCCTACTCATCCTGATGATACTGGTGACCTCCAAGAAAGGCTCTTCTAAGAAAACATAACCAAGAGAATTGTAAAGTTGGAGTCCAGAGCAAGATTCTTCAGCCAACGTGTGATGGACATGTCTGAACACACCCCATCTACACACCTCTAAGAGAGATATCAGGCCACACCTGATATAGATGAAGTGCTAGCCAAATGGAAAGATGAGAATCATTCAATTCTAGCTCAAGGACTGCCTCCTCTTCCACATGGTTTTTTCACTTCATTCCTTCTCAAGGAGGAACCTATTCTACAAGAGGCGAGTGAGAAGCAGAAGATCCAATTTGTAGTTGTCCAAAAGGCTATCACGAGTGATAATGAAGAGGAAATCATCATGGAGGCTCATTTGAAAGACATCACCAGCAATGGAAAAGACGTAGGTCATGTATACATGCAGATGTTCCAGCAATACAAGGAGGAACATAAGCATGGTGAGCTCTCTCCTCCTTTGTTTAATGAACTTCCTTGTTGCTTCGATGAGGAGGATGACTATGCCGAGGAGTCTGAGTTGGAGGAGGATTAGGAGAATGTCTTTGAACAACTAGACACTCTAATCCTTGAGCAAGAAAAGAAGAGGCTAGTCTCTCTTGAGGAAAACCTTGAAGAAGAGAGTTTTGAACAAAGAGGTGATGTTGTGTGGGATGAGCAATCAATTTGTGATTCCATTTTAGACATCACAATAGTCACCCTTCTTCAAGAAAGCCTTAAGGGATCAGATGATGAGTTTGATAGGATCTTCAATGAAACAGAAGGGAATATGTCGAACCATGATGCACTGCAAAGGGGCCATACACATCAAAGGGCCTATGGTGATGAACCAATAGCCATCGATTTCTTGGTGAAATGCACCAGCATGAAGGACGAGCATTCAACAAGCTTCCAAGAATAAGAAGAGTACGTATACGTTGGAAGCATGTTTGATTATGATCCATTCAGATGTAAGCCAATCAAGGTGGCAGGCAAGAGGAGCAGGTCACCAAGTCTCCATTCCATTCAGCCACTTGTCTAGCACCATAAGTTTCTTAGCCAGGAAGGAGACTTAATAAATTTTCCCTTTGATCCAGGAGGGAGGCAAATATACCTGGTTAGCTGTATATAGTAGTTTTCTTTCAATTTTCTTTCATGTTTTCCCTAAGTGTTGTTTGCATAGGTAGTGTTTTTTAGCCTTGTGTGTGTTTTCCTTTGTGTTTGGGGTAAAAGCTTCATGATTGATTTTTGGATCTATCAGGGTTGTTGCTGACCTTTTTCAAGTTGCGTTCTGACTCTGTGCCTAATGGATTTTAAGGCAACTGGCTTCCAAGCATAGCAGGCATGCTTCCCCTAGGAGTCGCCAATTTATTGACCATTTTGGTCCTGCAGGCCAAAATCAGTCCCCCCCTTTTTTTCCCTACTATTCTGAGCCAGTTCATTTTTTTGATTTTGCACAAGTTTGGAACTTTCTACGGACTCTCCAGGCCTATTTCTACAAACTCTGAAAGAAATTTCTATGAACTCTGCAGGTGTTTCTACGGTCTCTACCGACATTTCTATAGACTCTGCAAGGAAGCTTTCTACAGACTCTGCAGGAAGAGACAAGTTCCCACTTAGGCACAAAAGGAACCATTCAAGTGCCCTTGTGGAGGGAAGTTCTAGACTCAAGTGCCCTTGCAGAGGGCAGGGAACATTTGCAAAGAGGCCACAAAGAAAGCCGAAAAGGTAAGTTTCCTTTGAAAATTTGTTTAAGGCAAAGAAGAGAATTTCTTCGAATAAAATGTTCGAAGGAATTCCTTTGGAATTTTTGTCTGAAGAAACTCGGAAGAGGCCGTAGGAAAAGGGCCCAAGGAAAAAACTCTGAAGAAGCAAGCAAGGCAATTCTTGTGGACTTTTTGTTTGCGGGAAAAGTAGCCGAGAGAAAATCCAAGGGAAAAGTGGCCGAGTGAAAGGACCCAAGGAAATAAGCGAAAAGCAAAGGAAGAAATCCTTCAAACATTTTGTCTGAAGGATTTCAAGACCAAGGAGCTGAAGGACCCTGAAGGGCAGGTGCCCTTGTGGGGGACTCTCGGCCAAAATGAAGGACACTCTTCCAAAGTCGAAGGGTCACCTTCCCTTCGAGAGGGTTCAAAATAAGAAGCCTGAAAGAAAGGGAAGCAACAAGAAGCCTAAATAAAGGAAAAGCCTGAAGAATTTCCAAGGGGTGACGGGCCCAAAGACGTCAAAATCAAGCACAGTGAACTAGTCGTTGGAAGTTCAAACACCCACTGACGGGTGCACAGACGTCAAATTTAAGGTGATGAAATAGCCATTGATTTTAAAAAGCTTAAAGAGCAGCGTAAGGAACTCAATGACCCACCAAGAAGATAGCCCCGAGGGCTGAAGGAGCTAGAATGAGACAAAACCAGGAAGAGACAAAGTGCTAAAATAGACAAACAGTCCAGGTGGCAAAGAGAGGTGTCGACTCAAGGATTTATTCTTATAGTTGGAACATTGCTTTGCCAAGTGGTCATCAAATGATGCAAACAGTAAGTGGTGCACCCTGTTTTTTTCACTTTGCATTTATGAGCAGATAAATCGCGTGAATATCTAGAAGGAGCAGTCTTGTTTGTAGAAAAAGAGGCACGGTCCGTGCTTTCACATTAATGTTTGAATGCCAAAGTCAAGACTGGCGATTACACAACATGGTTCTAGCAAGCCTCTTCTAGAAGAATGACATCAGCAACAGTGACTTCCTCTTCCCGATGCTCTCAAACGCACATGAGCCAGCTTGTCAAAGGGTGCCAAAAAGTCTTTTTTAAAAGGGGTGCCTTTACTTCTTGTCTTTATATATATTGTAAACTTCTCGTTTGAGAAGGGGGATCTCTTAGCCCGTAAGGCAAAGCTCTGCCCAAAAATCTCTGGGTTTGTAAGAGAGAACTCTGCCGGATTTTACCTTTGAATCAAGACTTAGCAATTTTTACCTCCATTTGAATTTGCACTCACACATATGTCTATGTTTTCCTTTTGTGTTAAGTCATTTTCTTTTATGCTTTCACATAACGATTCTAGCATGTCTAGTGCATTGTGAAGTTTCTTCTTCTGCAGGTCTGCCAGAAGTGTCTATAGCAGGAATATAGGCGCATGTGAATAGGCTGCCATAGTGTGTCTCAGAACACCTTTGATAGTTATTCCTCCCTATATCTCTAGAAGACCCCTAGCTCACTGATGCAGAAGAGTTTCCCATATCAAATGAAGTGTATGCCAGCTTCTTTTTGGTGAAAAGTGTATGTTTCAGGCTGAGTGGATCAACTTTTTTGGTGTATCACCTTTTTAGTTTAGGTTAGGTTTTATTTTTTTAGCATCCTTCTCCCTTTTCATCCCCCCCTTTTTTTCATTTATTTTTTAGCAGTAGGAAGTCCAGGACCTAAAAGATACATCGAAGGGAGCTAGCCCTTATCTAGATACTCTCCCCCTAGTTTTGCCAGGCCCACAGGCAAGAGGGGAGTTTCCATTGTTGCGTGTGGAAGGCAGGAGCTCGGCCTTCTGTCCAGGGTGCAATCCAATGCATCAACAAGATCCATTACATGTTCTCCTTAAGGGTGTACATCCTTAAAAAATATGTTGTCCTCTACCTTGATCATAATTTTTATTTAGGGAAGGTCCTTAAATAGAACTCTAAACTCATGGAGAAAGTGATAACACATCACAAAGAAATGTCTTAAAGATTTTTTTGGTTGAAGTTAAGTAAGTCATAATACTTAATACTCTATGTTATGTGGAGGTAGTAGTTGAATACAACAGGTCCTTCATTCATTTATATGGATCCAAATATGAAGAGTACGAAGCTATCCACCTAGCTATCCTTATATAGTCCATAAGGTTAATCTATCATAGAGAAAATATTTATATCCCATTTTTTCATTAATGATATACCATAGGTCACATATTGAATTTTACGTGTATTGGGAATAATTTATTCCTTAAGCACACTTTCATTTGCTTCAGGAGATAGTACCATCCATTTTCATGACAAAACCTCAATGTTGATAACATATGTTCCTCTATTATGTTGAAGGACCTTGAAGACCAAGACTATGGTTTCTTTAAATATTAAAAAACCATCTGCCATGCCATTAACATAGATTATTATATTAATGTTAGTATATAAATTTTGTGCATGAGAGTTCTATAATTAAAGAATCTACACATAGTTCAAGAAATACATCCAAGCTGTGAAACCTCTAGATTTTCCAGTCATCTTTCTCAATTCCATGTTGAATGCTCTTATATGTAATCGTGTATCTGAGTGTTCCTTGGTTAGTAGATAGATGGGTAGTATCAAGCACATCTTTGTACTTATCAAAAATATCCTTCATATCTTTGTAAGGTTATGTGGACATGGATAATTTTGTTTTATCATTATTTGAAAGCGGCTATTGCTATTTAATCTTCTTCTTCCTTTTTTCCACCAGATTCTACACAATTATTGTGTGTTGTTCAACCAAGGTGATTATCAATCGATAGTATGAAATCCTTTTAATTTTCTAAATTTATTTCCACTATCTCTTAGAATTAGATAGCTTGTCACAAATTCAAATTATAGTGAGATTCAACTATTTATCTTTCTTTCTAAATTCCTTCAAGAAGAAAATAGTCAATTTAATATTTTGATAATGGTTTATCTATGAAAGAAGGCTTTTGAACTTAAAAATAGAGAGTAGCATAAGTTGGACTACATATTTTGAGAAATTTGAAATGGAGTTTAAATGGCTATATGCACTTCATGTAAATTAAATGTATTTTATTTGGATTTTGAACTAGATGATGTAACACATTCCGATTTTTGCTTTTAAAACTCGCTTTAAACTTAGTCATCAATCTAGCTAAAGATGAGACAAACAAGGTGCAAGCTTGGGGTTAAATTTGGGTATTGCAATGAAAAGCCTTTATAAGGCGCGATAAAATACAATAGCAATCAGATATTTAGGTGTGTGCGTCTTTATAATAAAATATCTTTTCCCTAGGATAAATAATAATGTCTTGAGTCAAATGAACGATTGACTATAGTCAAATATTTCTATTTGGTTGAAGCATATGTAGTTAATCTTTGATTGCAGAAGATTATTCTTCACATAAGACAAATTATGTCATTTATTTTGTATCTATTTTACAAGAATAAAAAACTTCTTTATTCTTTCAATTTTCATATTTATCACTTATCAAAATCTTACGAGTATAACTCGTTGTTGATTATTGAATGTTTTGTTAAAAATTGAAAGGTTTGTTGTTTTTAATAAGGACAGTGGGGTATGGACCACCATAGTTGAGTGCATGTGTGTGTTCTCCTCTGTTGCAATAGAAGTATTATGGAGGCTCAAGTACATGCTTATAATATGCCCTAAAATTATTTGAGTGAATCACAGAACTATAATGATTGTTGGGTATGGACAAAATTATTATGTTGATTATTTTTTAATCAAAGTTTTATATGTTTTAGGTCATCTTTGTTGTAGCTATCTTGAGATGATAAATCCTTAAATTTTAATATTTACTTTATATGGCCATTATTATTTCATTTGAATCTAAATATTTTTAAATTTAAATGTTGTTGATGTTGTGTATTATTTTTCAAGTTGACAACAAAGGGGTGTAGACTTGGTAGGCTATAATTTCTACCAATATAACAATGTTCATAGTATTGTTCCAATTACATAGTAAAAATGTTGAGGCCTTTTTAATTTATGATAACAATAATTTAGAGATTTTTTTTCACACCTTTCTCTTTTCTCTACTATGGTATTATCGATACATAGATTAGCCAATGGTTGGGGTGGGTATGGACCATCATAATTGGGTGCATGGTTAAGTTTCCCTATGTCTCAATAAAAGTTTCATGGAGGCTCAATTGCATGCTTATAATATACCCTCAAAGTCTTTGAATGAATATTAGAATTCAATGATTAGTTGGTATGCACAAAATTAGTGTTTTGTCTTATTTTTGTCAAGGTTTTATGTGTTGTAAGTCATGCTTCATATAACTATGTTGAGATAATAAATCATTGATTTTAAATCAAAACCATTATTATTTAATTTGATATCTAAATTAAATATTTTGTGTGTTGTCTTACGATTCATGGCAAAGGGGCATGGACACGTTAGGATAACTATCAATTTTTTTAAAAAGCATGTCTCATATTGGCATTTATTTCTATGACATAATAAGAAAGGGCCCATAGCCCTATTTTTAATTTAAATTGAAACCATCTATCCATCTTTGCTCCATGGCCTCTAATTTTAATTTAAAGTAGTTTTCCAACCCAACTAATTTTTCCCTTCTCTTATTTCAAACATCTTGTGGAAAACTAGGTCAAAAACTTTGAAGAGAAAAATCAAACAATTCTATTCGTATACACCTATATTTTTTAATCACTAAAAGTTTTTGTTGCATGACTTTTTTTTGAATCTTTCTCCTTGAGTGCGCTGGGATTTGTGTTGGGTCTGCTCGTGGTAATTTATGAGATATTTTTATCATATGACCATCTATTATACCTATTTACACTCAGTATCTTGCTATCATATCATTCTAGCCTTTTATGGTGTTTTTTTCTCTTCATTTTACCTCTTCTTTCTAGTTTCAAGGTTTCTTCCTCCTAACTCACTCAAGATCAAATTAGTTTTGTCTTGGTAGGCTAAAATTTGTACCACCATAACAATGTTCATATAATTGTTCCAATTACATAGCAAAAATATTGAGGCCTTTTTTATTTATGATATCATTGATATTTTTGAGGCCTTTTTCACAACTTTCTCATTTCTCTTTTCTCTTCCATGTTATTATCGATACATAGGTTAGTTAATGGTTGGAGTGGGTATGGGATACCATAGTTGGGTGCAGGGTTTTGTTCCCCTCTATCTCAACAAAAGTTTCATGGAGGCTCAATTGTATGTTTATAAGATTCCCTCAAAGTCTTTTATTGGATATTAGAATTCAATGATTACTTGATATGCACAAAATTAGTGTTTTTTCAAATCTTTGTCAAGGTTTTATGTGTTGTAACTCATCCTTCATATAACTATGTAAAGATGATAAATCATTGATTTTTAAGCTTTAATTTAATAATAACCATCATTATTTCATTTGATTTTAAAATTAAAGACATTGTGTGTTGTTTTGTAGGTTTATGGCATAGGGGCATGGACTTTTAGGATAAATATCAATAATTTGAAAGAGCAGGTCCCATATTGGCAGTTATTACCATGACATCATAAGAAAGGGACCATAACCTTTATTTTTAATTTAAATTGAAACCATTGCTCCCTCTTTCCTCCATGGCCTCTAATTTTAATTTAAAGTAGGTTTCCAACCCAACTACTTCTTCCCTTCTCTTTTTTTAAACATCTTGTAGAAAACTAGGTCAAGAAACTTGAAGAGAAAAATCAAACAGTTCTATCTGTATACACCTATATGTTTCAATCACTAAAAGTTTCTTTTACATGACTTGTTGCCGCATCTTTCTCCCTGAGTGCACTAGGCACTATGTTGGGTTGGCTCATGGTAACTTATGATAAATTATTATCATATGACCACCTATTATACCTATTTACACTCATTATCTTGCTATCATATCATTCTAGTCACTTTTGGTGTTCTTTTCTCTTCATTCTGTCTCTTTTATCTAGTTTCAGGGTTTCTCCTTCCCAACTCACTCAAGATCAAGTTCATTTTGTTTTGGACCTTCTGTTTACAACTACATTTTCCATGGCTGATGTAGTTTATGTTTCTTATTGTTTTCCTTTCCAACTATATTGGCCCCACTTTGTATATTATGTGCCTTTGTATAACATATTGACAAATCCAATGTAGTAATATTTTCTATTCAAATTATTATATTGTATTGATCTGGATTGAGTTTGTTAGCATATTTTTTAGGTCAATTTTAAGAGTTGGATCCATATATATGGCTCCTAGATCTCATTTTTATAATAAAACATGCCATGATACTTTTCTTGCACTTGAATCCTTGTTTTTAGTAGAAGAAGAGGAATTAGATTATAGACGCTTACTCTTATGGAGGTATAGTGTAGTTCAAGGTATTTTAAGTTTAAAAGAAGTTGAACCAGAGAGGTATACCTTAGTATTTGGAGTTATCAATTAAGAATACTTAGGTCTTCATCCTTGCCATTTGAATCTTCACCTACAACATCTCTCATAAAGTGTCACTTGACCCAAAGGGGAGATTCATGTGCCGAAAAGTCAACCCAAAGTAAGTATCTTTATCTCTAAACTCTTTATTTTATTTTATTTATATGCATATACTAGTATAATATGTTTTTGTATTCTTATGGAGGTATAGTGTAGTTCAAGGTATTTTAAGTTTAAAAGAAGTTGAACCAGAGAGGTATACCTTAGTATTTGGAGTTATCAATTAAGAATACTTAGGTCTTCATCCTTGCCATTTGAATCTTCACCTACAACATCTCTCATAAAGTGTCACTTGACCCAAAGGGGAGATTCATGTGCCGAAAAGTCAACCCAAAGTAAGTATCTTTATCTCTAAACTCTTTATTTTATTTTATTTATATGCATATACTAGTATAATATGTTTTTGTATTCTTATCCATATTTAACATAGCTTATGTTATCTTTGCATTCCAGGATATCCATAGTTAGATACCTCTCGATTACAACCATTAGTTTAGACACCTCTTCGTTAAAACCATTAGTTTAGATACCTCTTGGTTATTGCCTATTGCATTTTTTATGTCTTTACTTTACCTCTTTTACATATTGAATCTAGGTTGTTTTTATTTGTCAATTCATTGCATAAGCTCCCTAATTATGTCCTTAATCCCCTTTTGACGAATAACTTGTAGCGCAAACAATTTTATGTATGTTGGATCTAGTATGGTCTTATCCCTTTTTCTATACTAGAGGATATCTATATTGTTGATGTATTCTCTCGTTATACATTTAGGAACCCAACGTGAATATCATCCCACCATTGTATTGGGTCATATTCATGTTTTATTTTCCTAGCTTCTCTGTGTTATCATTTTTTAAGCATCCCTTGCTTTCCAAATCCCCCTTTTTAATCACATTGTCATCCCCATCATTACATTCTAGTGAACGTGATGTGAATCTAACCGATTGCTATGTTGGGTCATTTTCACTTTTTAATTTTTTTCTAGCTTCATAGCTTTTAAATATTGTTAAGCACATCTTGTTTACCAAATTTATTTTCCTCTAGCTTTTTATCCTCCTAATCATGTCATGCAACATGGATTCAATCCATCAAAGACATAATGACAATCTCAATGGAAACTGCATCATCAAAGATATAGATAAGAACATTAGTTGCATCCGTTTGCATCATCGAAGATATAGATAAGAACATTAGTTGCATCTTTACCAAGGATGAAAAACTCGAAACAATTACTCAATCATCCAAAATAAATCCTACAACAATAACAAGGGCAACAAACATTCCCCCTGCTAACACAATGCAATGTAACATGGTCTCAGTTGCATCTCCTCTCAATTATAATTAAAACCCTCATCTAGATAGTACACAAATCCTTACTAAGGTGCTAGACCAAAAGGGCATCACGCAAGCTACCAATAACAACCAAATGCAAATTCATCTTTTGAAAATCGAAAATCAACCTCAACAAGTTGATTGGAATCAACACAATCAACATTTTGCACCTCCTCTTCTCAAGGATGCTAATGGAAAGATCATTCCCTAGCCTCCTATTACCAACAAAATGTTTGGAAGTCTCCAAAATGAACCTATAGCTCCCTAGATTGTTTCCACGAATATTAGAGGTCCCTGTCCAAAGATAACATATGATGGGACTGTCGATCCTACCCTTCATCTTAAATAATTTAGTAATATCTACAAAGAATGGATTCAAACCAATACTAACACAACTATTGAACTTCTATTCAAAAGTCTAGTTGGAGTTATGTATATGGAATAATCAACTCCCTACCCCCACAATTACAAAGCTAAAGTCCTAGTTAATGCTTTAGTCAAATAATTTCAATATCATAATCTTCTCAAAACTAACCTTGGTAACTTTGTCAATACCAAGCTAAAAAATTTGCCCACAATTTCATCAAACAACGGAAGTCTTTGGCCCATAACTTGGATTATGACATGAGTGATGAAAATATTTTCGAACTTTTCATTATTGATCTAAAAATTCTGCTTCAATACAAAATAGGGTGCTCTCTTAATACTTTGGAAGAAGCCTTTGATCAAATCTAAAATACAAGATTACCTTATGAACTTGTTTGAATCTTCTCAGAACATTAGTAAGGAATCTTTCCAAAATTTAGCGAATAGAATCAACACCAACACTCGAGCAAACGTCCCCAACCCGAGCCAGAAATATCTTATTCAAATAATTCAAACAATTCAAACCCCTTTTGCCCTCCCTTGAGTCTTTACAAACTCAAGAAGATGATGTTACCCTCTAGACCAATGAGTTTTGACCCTTGCAGGTCTCTTCCATCATAGTACAATCCTAATAAGTTTTGTTGGTGGCATGCTATTATAGGTCATTCCCATGAACATTGTTGCTATCTTAAAAAACTTGCTTATAATTTCATGTTAGGTGATCACTTCAAATATGAATCCACACTTAAGAGTGTTACATATAATATCTCAAAGCTTCCCAAGCTCAATGAAACCAATCAAATAACAATCAATCTCAACATCAACATCAAAAGTCTGAAAACAAACCCTCCAAATCCACTAATCCTCATACCACACCTATAAACGACTTCTTAAGTGCTATTGATTCCATTTATGACCAATACTACACCAACTCTCCATATATTAATGCAACGAAGATTAACTCAACTCATGAAGAGTGATTAGTTCACATGCCTAACACAAAATGAATTGTAGGTCATGTCGATTCTTATCATATCATGCACATTCAATTCAAAACAACTCCCACCACTTATAGTGCTATTCAGACTTATCATATAGGTCCAATTTCAACCTCAATCCCTTGTAAATCACCGAAGTCTAGAAAACTAGGAAAACAAATTTAACAAAACTAACAAAATTGACCATATCGATACAATTCCAAATATCTCTTGGATTTCAACTCAATTAGCAATGCTGATACAATCATCTAATCAATCCAACTATATCAACCATGATCCAAAAATCACTAACACAATTTTTTCTACTAAAAACAACTATATTGGTCATGACCTAGATGGTACCAATTTAGTTCAAAATCATCTCCTTGTCAAAAACCAACTATATTGGCCATGATACAGAATGTGCCAAAAACAATCTAAATCAGAAAAAAGCAACACAACTACCTCGACTTGGCAAATACCATAGAAAAAATATTCCAAACACCCCTTGAAGACCCAAAAATTACCCTAAATGTCAAAATTCCTACTATGAGATAGGTTTACACACAATATAACAACAAATGTGATCACTATATTGATATTAAGGTTGATATCAAACGAAACACTAAATCCTTACCTCATCATAATTCACACTTTGGAGCCTCTTACAATGCCCATCATTTTCTCACTTCACACCTAAGGGGGCAACTTATGATGCACATTCTTCTCTTATTTCAGACTCTGGAGCATCTTTTGATGCTGACCCTTACCTTAGTACACATTCAGGAACATCTCATAATGCCCATCCTCACCCTTCCTCAACCTTCAAGACATCTCATGCCCATTTCATTTGCATGTCTCACAATCATAACAAACTAATCACAAATTATCTTGTGCACACATCAAACATAAACAACTCTAACTTCAAGAAACCTTACAAGAAACTAGCTCTAAATTATCTTTTATGTAAGCATTGCCTACATGTTTCTTCCACCTCTTTTTTTTATTACATCGCTTGGCTCTTATCCACCTAAACTTTACCTTTTGAAATCTTATTTAATCTACATACATGGTTTTTTATTACACCTCTTGGCTCTCATCTACCTAAACTCTACTTTTTCACATTTCATCCTCTTTTTTGGGAGATTATTCAACCTTTGCCTCTTTTTTGGACTCTTTGGTAGCTTTTTTATATACTTTCTTCCCTCTTAGATTTCTTCAAAGATTACCTTCTTTTTTCACTCTTTGGTAACTTCTTTTTACAATCTCTTTTCTCTTAAGTTTATTATGTCGTTACCTCTTTTTTCAACTTTAGTAACTTCTTTCTTATAAATGCTTGAGTTTATTCAGCAATGTCCTTATTTTTTTGACCCTTTGAGAACTTCTTTTTAAATTTTATTCTCTCGAGTTTATTCCACGTTTGCCTCATTTTTTGACCCTTTGATAACTTTTTTTAAAAATGATTTTAAAGAAATACCCCTTTTTTAAAACTTAGTAATGTCAACATCTTTTAATGTCATTTTTTGGTAAGCAAATTCGGGATTTTAAAATGGAACATGTAAATGCCATGTTAGAAATTATAATGGCTTTTGCTTTGTATAATTTTTTCCTATTCCAATTGATTTTTGATTTGTTGCTTATATAACTGTTAACTTTTTTCAAATTTTATATATATATATATATATTGAATTATCAATTTCTTTATTTTTTAATTGAAAAATTTATCAATTTTTTAGGTTTGGCCCTTCAAAAATATTTTACTTAATATCCATGAATAACAAAGAATTTTATTTACAAAAACAAAGTGTTCATTGAGCTAAGACAAATCTTCATTTCCCAATGAAGTGTTTTTTGTGTTTTGGAAAAATCGACCAAATATATATTATATCGTTACGAATATCAACAACTAAAATTATCAGCACGTAGATAACTCTAAACTTCGAAGAAAAATTTACTACCCAACAACATAGAGAAAGATAACCCCCTATGGTTAGAGGAAGAAAACAACCAACTCTGGCACAGGGTCTCACAAGATAGCAAAAGTGCAGTGTCACACTTTGGGACTGAACTCTTAGGGCTTTGTAGTTCTTACAACATGGTCATCTGCAACGGTATGAGAACATGGCCCGAATTAGGAAAAATCACATGCACAATGTACAATGGCCAAAGTGTAGTAGATTATGTCATTTGTTCGCAGAGCTACACATCGAGACTGATAGAGGTTATGATCGGGGACAATGTATTGGAGCTGAAATCAGACCATAATCCAATTCATATTAAAGTTCACATTCTCATAAGGAAACAACAGGTAGAACAAGTCCACTTTGGCCAAAAGAAAGACACTCCCCAAGGTAAAATCCTTCTAAATCATGAGAATCAATAAATCTTTAGAGCCGCAATCAAACAATTGCTCAGAAATCACGAAGAAAAAACAACTAACATAAAAACCCAGTTTCTCAGAGAGAACATGTTGATTCCCCTAATACACAAGGCCTTAAATGGTTGTAAGAGAGCTAGACCCAAGAGAGGAACAAGAAATACTTTCCTGGCAAACCCATGGTTCGACGAGGAATGCAAGATAGCAAAAAGAAATTTGCGAAAGAGAGGTATGGACAAAGAGCATAAGAAGTAGTACGTAAAGATGCTACGGAATAAGAAAGAGAGGTATGTAAACAACAGAAGAATAGAGTTGATTGCCCTCGGAAAAAAATAGCCCTAAAAGATTTTGGAAAGAGCTACGTCAAAAGAAGAAACAAATAGAAAATAATATCACCGGAAACCAATGGCTTGAGTATGTGAAGTTGCTATATGAGAGGGACCAAGATAAATCTAGACCCCCAATAATCGAATACAAAACTCTTCAACACCGAAGACATCATTCAAGGCATAAAACAATTAGCAAGTGGGAAAGCTCAGGATATTGATGGTCTGCAAGCGGAGTACTTAAAGTGGGGTGCTGAAGTATTGACGTCTCATATTAAACACATCTTCAATAGGGCCATCCAAGAGGGCTTCCCGAAAGAGTGGACGATTAGTGTGGTTATCCCTATCTTCAAAAGCGGGGATATCAATAATCCGTCAAATTATCGTACTATCATGGTTAATCCCCTCCTTGGTAAATTCTTCGGAAGCATGATAGAGCGCAGAATCAGCATGTAGGCAGATAAAGAAGGAAAAAGAGCCAAGGGCCACGCTGGATTTAGACCGAAGCACTCTACTATTGATCATGGAGCTAGGTTCTTGATTGAAAAAAGATGGAACACTCCGGGAGACGAGGCCTTTTGTTGCTTTGTCGACTTCAAAAAAGCCTTTGACACGGTCGCTCGTGACAAACTTTGGAATAAGATGGAGTTGGGGGTTTCGGATGAGCTCAGCGCTGCTGTCCATAGATTATATGAGCAAGTAAAGGCTAAAATCAAAACCAATGATGGAATGTCAGAGTGTTTTGACAGCGATATAAGGGTCAAACAGGGCTGCCCACTTTCACCAACTTTATTTGGACTGTACATTGATAAATTAAAAGAATGGTTAAATAAGGATAGTGGGGAGGGGATTCAACTAGCTAAGTATGCTATAAAACTGCTATGACCTCATTTTAATTCCCAGAACAGCTAGTAGCTTGAGGGAACATTTGAGAGCATTTGAAACTTTTTGCCAAGAGGTTGGAATGTAGGGGAACACAAGCAAGACCAAAGTAATGATCTTCTTTTTGAAAAGAAAAAAGAAACAATATACCTTTACCTTTGAAGGCAGCCCATTAGAGATAGTCGAAGAGGACAAGTACCTCGGGCTTGATTTTCACCACAAGCTTAGTTGGGAAACATGTAGAGCAAAAAGAATTCAAGGAGGATGGAAAGCGTTGTACTCTCTTCAAAATAGGTGCAGGACTGCGGAGTTATGGGATTGGAAGACTAAGATAACACTCTTCGGTCTGTTGGTCACCTCGGTGATTCTTTACGGGTGTGAAATTTGAGGCAGCAGTATGTCAAATCAGAAATGGAAACAGATAGAGAGAATCCAAAAACACTTCATCATAAGTAGTCTCAAAGTCAAGAAATTGGTGCCGTATGAGATCCTACTTGCTGAAACGAGGTCCTTCCCCTTAGAGGCATCGGCGATGATACAGTTACTACGCTACCTCAAGAAGATTCAAAACATGAAGAAGCACAAGTGGCCTAGACTAATTATGGAGGAAGAGCTAACTAAAAGAAAGAACACTTGGAGGAAGCAAAATGACAAATGGGTAAAGAGGTGGGATATTAGCATGCAGGGGTGCCCAAATACTAATGAAGAAATAAAAAAATATGTGAGAAGAAAATTCAAGTGCATCATGTGGACAAAACAAATGGGCCATAAAAAGGAATACTACCTCAAAGAATTCAACCCCACAGGGGATTTTGAAGAAAAACCCTATATAGGAGCAGACATTAAGTGGAAAGCGAAAATGTTGATTGCCCAACTTAGGATGAGCTCTCATCATCTTAGGTGTGAAACGGGTAGATGGCTAACTGCCAAAGAGGATTGCGAGGAGAGAATATGCATCTTTTGCAACAAAGGCGTGGTGGAGACGGAACGACACTTCCTCTTGGAGTGCGAGGCATACAAAGACATCCGATACAGTTATGGTGAAACTTTGAAAATCGCCAACTTGGACACTCTGTTTGAAGCAACGACGCTGGGTAATATGGCGAACCTCGTGATCAAACTTAACAGCAGAAGGGAAGATCTCAAGAAGCAAATTTAGGGAACTTAGGGAACGTTTTGTCGCTGAGGTCTCGTTTTGAAGAGGATGTGCACGACTGATGGGTCCCATAGACTGCTGTGGTCTCGTGGACGTTATTAAAATCCTTCATTCATTCATTCAATCGCTGTTCAAGCTCATTTTCTGCTCAAAACAATTGTTATTGAAAAAAGATCAAAAGATGTTTTGCAAGCCCATTTTCTGTTCATAGGCACCTAAGAAGATTTACAAAATTTTATAGATATGAAAAAACTTTACCCTGTAATCTGGTACAGTCGCAACAAATTCTATAAAAAAAACTCTACTTGGTACAGGCCAATAAAAAATTGTCGATAAGATTTTTGTTTTAAAGTGAGCTCGAAATTTCTTCCTTTCTCTGGGCAGACTGCATTATTAACAGTCTGAGAGAACACACTGAAGCTATATTCGTGTAATGTCACGACCAAACACAAATGTTGTAGCGCAGTTCACTGCCACATAAAACCTATTCCTCCAGCTTATCACACGTGTCAGATATGCTGATCGCCACACGAACCAGCTCTCAAAACCTGCCATTGATACACCCTTGGTCTCCTGCTCAAGGAAAATACATTGCATAAATTATAGAAGAAGCAAACAAACAGATGCACAATAAAATATAACATATTTTGGATCAAAGGTTTCTGCCTTAAGATATTTTTTTCATAATACTTCTGGATAACTGTATTTTTATAACTACTGTCGTGCTTTCAATCTCATGCTCTCCTAATAAGCTTAGGGTAGCATTAGATCCCCGTGCCTCACCAGCTGTGAAAACAAATATTCTATAGAATATAACGAGGAAAACATAGAACTGTATTTTACCTTGCTCTGCCGGAGGTCAACTAATGCTTTGTAACTACCCACTGATGCCATGCTTCCATTGTGTTTGTAAAAAAATTGTTCCCCAAAATTTTTGTCTGCGGGAGAACCTGCCTTCCCCCCGCCCTGTTTTGCCAGTTGATTCAAAAGACCGGCCAAATACTTCCCTTCTCTCTCTGCAACCTGCCAATTACAAGCACAAGTTTTCAAGATGATCCTTGAAAAAACAAAGAGTACTAGCACGAGTTTTCAATATGATCCTTGAAAAAACAGAGTACCAAGACATAGTAACGTACAGACCCCAGGACTGTTTAATATTTTCTCACATGCTTGAGAAAAAAAAACCGTTAATTGTAAAATGTGCATATAAAATTCATCAACCTAGAATTTTATCAGAGAACATACTATTTCCAGCAATAAACAGCAGACAAGGCCTACAATCGAATGTGACACAGAAAACACTCCATGCTACATGTTATCAAATTTCGTCATTTCCAGAAAAGAAAATGGGGGGTTCACTGGATGCCTTCAAGCCCCCATCTTCCATTGCATTGTTCTGGGCGTTCTCGGGGTAGGTTGATGATGGTTGTCTTGGCACCAAGTTGCCTTATAAAAAGACAACCTTCAGTCACTAAGAGCTTGGCCTAGTACTTTCAAGCCAACTCAAATTGGATAGGGAAAACCTTGCAGGTTCAAGTACATGAATATACCGAGAAATATGTGAAAGTAGGAAAGAACATCAACGAGTCAAAGTTGACATCTTGAACCACTTAAGCAACAAGACTGACTTGAGAAAGATCAACATTTCCAAGATGCTGAAAAAAAATCAATTAGAATGTCTCAACAATCAAACTTCTAGGCTCAATCCTTCTATGCGAGAGATCAAAGTTGATAAAAGAGTTCCCTGAGCCAAGGCTGGAAGTGGGATCTTGCCAGTGCTTTCATGAAAACCAGCACAATCACCAATGACATATATATCTTCCACTCCAGGAACTCGTAACCATTCGTCCACAGCAATCCTGCATTTCAAACAGTGCCCATCCATAAATAGGATAATACCTATTATACTTGCAAACTAGACGCTAATAAATATTCAGCACAGTATAAACATTACGTTTGTTTTCAGCAATTGAGTTTGTTGTATTCCTCCCATACTTTGGAATTGAGAAAATTGTCAATCGCATATTTAGAATGCAAAGCTGTTATGTGGAGGAGGATGGATACCTGCCACCAGGTGATTTAGGAAGTTTTAGGTCTTCGACAAATGGAGTGGGTCCAACACCTGTAGACCAGACGAGCAGACCACAGGGAACTTCACTTCCATCAGTTAAGTATTATCTTATCAGGTTTAACGTCTTTGACAACCCCGCAAACAAGTCGAACTCCTGACTGAAACCAATAGGAAGTTATGAGGATTCAACTCTGTCAAATGAGGCATCTTAACACAAATAAAAATATACCACCCTTACCTATATTGCAATGTTTGGATACATGATATATAATTAGTTTCCTATGTTAATTGAAGTAAAGAAAAATTGAAATTTTATAGCAAGCCACTTCTTCAACCATAAGATCAAACGCATCCAAATTTGCATGTACTTCAAGCAAAGCATTAATAAAAGGAAAGGGAACATCATGCAAAATGGGGCAATGCCAATAGGCTCCTCCCCCCTGGAAAGGATCTTTTAATGTGAGGAAATTTTATTACCTTGGTTAAATGTCTAGTGGCATACTCCCTAAGCCCCACATCAAAAGAAGTTAAAATTTCATTTGCCTGCTCATGCAAGAACCACAATTTTGTCAACATTTGACGCCTGCCATCACTAATCCGAAGCCTGATACTCTAAACTAAACCTTAAAAGAATATCTATTCTGCCAAAACCAACAAAAACCTGAGAATTTCTTACCTCTATTAGGGTGACATGAATATAATTTTTAACATGAGAGTATCTGTCATGTACATCTCTCTTGATAAAGTCACTTAGTTCACCACTAAACTCAACACCAGTAGGGCCGCCACCTACTACCACACAATGTAACAGATGGGTTTTTTTGTCCTCGGTAATTCCTGTAATTTCAACCAACTTTCCCACATGAGGACATTGAAAACTCATTTTTTGACTAATTAATACATTTTGAAGGAATACACATCTTAATGTATTACAGAAAAAATGTTTGAGTAGTAAAAAGAAAATAAAACTCTTTTACACTTCTCGTGCATGACAAACCAAACGGCTATACAGATAGAGAGGAACTTCAGAAATTAATATACACCATTGAATATGTTCTGGAAAAAATTTATCTTCTACAAACCCTCATTTGCACTTCAATAGGTGAAGAATTCTCTGCATCATTTGCACAGAAGCGCCAAGATCCTATAATATAAATAAAGAGTACAAAAGCTCCTGCACCTATATAGATATACTAATTAATAGAGCATAGTTCCTAGAGTCAAGGTTTCAAAACCTTTCCTTGAGACCACATTAAGTATACAACTAAAGTTTCAGTCCAGTAGATGAATGAAGTTATAAACCCAAAGAAAATGACCGCAGTTTGAGAGATCATGGCCCAGGCATAACACAGCTGGACATTATAATAAACAAGAAAATGGCATTACATGAATGTGGATGTACCTATGTCAGCACAAATTTGAATCAGAATACTATGCAACTGGAGCGTTTTCTAAATATACTGGAAAAGACAAAGGGACATCATCACAAAGCAGCACAGATCAAAATACATTATGAAAACGCAATAATAAAAGGAGAACAAACCAAAGGAATTAAACAAGAATCCTATATACTTAACCTACGGAAATGTGAGCCTGATTCGAGTGTTCTATATGTTAGGACCAAAACAAAAAATAGATCATAAATGTATCTAACAGAGAGGTTCAGTGTCACATGATTTTAGTTTCCTGTTGAATATTTTAGCTTTATATATAGATAACAATGCAGAGAATCAAATTACAACCTTTACCATTTGATAGACATTTGTAGTTCCCCGTCTAATTCTAATCATGTATGGTGTAAGAACCCATGGATTTGTGACATCCTTCATGGGTTTTGTCTCCTCTCTTGGGTTTCAGATTTGTCATTACAAACCCTGTGTGCCCTATTTCAGACTTGAATAATCATCCAAAAACCTGAAGACGATACAACAGGTAGCTCTATCTTTCCAGATCTTTACTGTGAAAAAACAATATTCATTTGTGCTCATCAATGTTCACTCCCAATTTTTTAAGCTCAAAGACCAGTTTCTGGAACCAGAATTGAAATAAACACAGAACCTGATTTATAATTTGTCACCTTGAAAAAAAAGGCTAGTAAAAGATAACAGAAAATTACCATGACCCCTATATTTCTCTTCTCAATGTCATAAACGTGTAGCAGATCCATAAAAGGCTAAAAAACACATCACTAAACGATGCTGCACTTCAGACTGATATTGCTTGTTTTATTGCAAGCATCAACCAATAACCAGCTAAGACTCCAAACCAATATTTGCCATTATTATCCTGCTTTGTTCACTCTAAATGGGCCTACAGCAAGAAATTTTAAAATGTAAAAAATCTTCGTAATAATGATGAGCTTAAACATTTTAACAAGGTATTGATAATTTGAGTAATGTCAAACACAAGATAGACTCTAATGAAATGGTTACACGAAACACACACAATGCCAAATATGAATGTATAAAAAATTCGTTTCCAGCTTAAACTATGTGATTTCTTAAATTAAATTTCAAAAGTATTTTCATGCTTGCAGGAGCTATGAAAAGGAATTCATCTGTCAGAAGTGCGCATTTGCATTAGACTCTTCATATATACAGCTTGTTAAAACAGAAACTCCCCACGAAATTGAAATTGATGATCCAATTGCTTGATTGATGTGATCTTGGCCAGCAAAGCTAACTTTAGACAGTAAGATAGTAATACACAGCAAAAACCATGTTGAAGCAGTTGCAGTAGATGTAGACGCTATGCATTATAGAAATTTATTCAAGGACACAGACTCCATAAAGCATTACCAAAAAAGACTCAGTAAGACTCTAGGGTAGTTTAGGCTTATTCTAAAAGAAAATGGACTTTTCCAATGATCAACTCGTGGGCCATTTCGATATAGCATCCAACCAGTGTCCCTGTCTGTACAGTATTCTATAGAATAGATACAAAATTCAAGAAAATCTCATTCTTCCATGTCAAGGTGTTTTCCTAGCCAAACTACAGATTTTCTAATGCTGTCATTTAGTATGCATAATGCTTACAATTTCAGAAAGTTCTAATATTGCATTTTGAGATGCAAATAAAAACTTGGACTTTGCAGTCAATTTTCAACTCCAAATTACTCCCCATGTAACTATGCCTGAATTGGAATTCCAACTAATGCCATTTCTGGAAGTGATTTTTTTGTTTTTCATAATATTTGTCCAGACAAAGTTCTGTTGGATCAATCATAAAAATTATCATATGCCCATATAAACTGCATCTGATAGGAGCTACAGATCACGCTCCCAATGTTTTTGCACTCATGGTCATAGCCATTTCTTTTGCCCTTGAGTTCCTTTTTTTGGCATATGTTGTGTTTGATTGCATGTTTTATTTTTTATTTTTTTTGCGCTTAATTGTTTAGGCATTAATGATAATGCCACTTTGATCCAAGGCCAGGGATGACCTGTGGGACAACACACTAAAACTGACTCTAATGTGTTGATTGGATGTAGGTATCTATGCCTTAAGATACTTCATGCTCTACCATTCGATGAATAGCTATGTTACATTAGTATACAAGTGGGGAAGATGAAGAGACAACTTCGCAATTACAAGAAATGTAATTGCTTGACTTTTGATGGTTCATATCCTATAATTGTTGTAATCTGAAAATGCTACAGAACAGCTGCGCTGAACTGTCAGTTGCGCAACTTATAATCTTGAAAGTTAGGACTTCATGATGTGACCACTGGGCTTGGCCCCTAAGGTTGGTGGTGAAGACATACATATGGCGCAGGGCACCACTGTTGTACTGTGAGATGATCGAAATACCAGATCCTCCTAATTCAGCACCCCCTTGAAAAACAACGGTACCCATTGCATCAAGTGTATAGAATAGATGAGGAAAGTGTTCTGCAACTTGAGCTCTGATACCACCAATCAGGGGCCTAAAGCTGCCCCACAGAACAACATACTAAGACAGATTCTAATACGTTATGTGCTGAATTGACTTGAGAATGATAGAATGCAATTACAACAATCAGAGTACCAATACAGTTCTCGTACTAGTACCAGTCTGGGTACGTTTTTGGTATGACAGTGCTATATCTGGAACTTTTACCTATCAAGATATGTATACCTAGGGCATACCCTACTGTCAAAAGTCATATAAAAACATAACCTGGCAAGATCTAGACTACCAAGGGCACACCCTCTACTATCAAACAACAAGTGCGCATTTGCATTCGACTCTTCATATATACAGCTTGTTAAAACAGAAACTCCCCACGAAATTGAAATTGATGATCCAATTGCTTGATTGACGTGATATTGGCCAGCAAAGTTAACTTTAGACAGTAAGATGGTAATACATAGCAAAAACCATGTTGAAGCAGTTGCAGTAAGTGTAGACGCTATGCATTATAGAAATTTATTCAAGGACACAGACTCCATAAAGCATTAACAAAAAAAACTCAGTAAGACTCCAGGGTAGCTTAAGCTTATTCTAAAAGAAAAAGGACTTTTCTAGTGATCAACTCGTGGGCCATTTCGATATAGCATCCAACCAGTGTCCCTGTCGGTACAGTATTCTATGGAATAGATACAAAATTCAAGAAAATATCATTCTTCCATGTCAAGGTGTTTTCCTAGCCGAACTACAAATTTTCTAATACTATCATTTAGTATGCATAATGCTTGCAATTTCAGAAAGTTGTGCAAATAAAAACTTGGACTTTGCAGTCAATTTTCAACTCCAAATTACTCCCCATGTAACTATCCCTGAAGTAGAATTCCAACTAATGCCATTTTTGGAAGTGATTTTTTTGTTTTTCATAATATTTGTCCAGACAGAGTTCTGTTGGACCAATCATAAAAATTATCATATGCCCATATAAACTGCATCTGATAGGAGCTACAGATCACGCTCCCAATGTTTTTGCACTCGTGGTCATAGCCATTTCTTTTGCCCTTGAGTTCCTTTTTTTGGCATATGTTGTGTTTGATTGCATGTTTTATTTTTTATTTTTTTTGCACTTAATTGTTTAGGCATTAATGATAATCCCACTTTGATCCAAGGCCAGGGATGACCTGTGGGACAACACACTAAAACTGATTCTAAGGTGTTGATTGGATGCAGGTATCTATGCCTTAAGATACTTCATGCTCTACCATTCAATGAATAGCTATGTTACATTAGTATACAAGTGGGGAAGATGAAGAGACAACTTCGCAATTACAAGAAATGTAATTGCTTGCCTTTTGATGGTTCATATCCTATAATTGTTGTAATCTGAAAATGCTACAGGACAGATGCACTGAACTGTTAGTTGCGCAACTTATAATCTTGAAAGTTAGGACTTCATGATGTGACCGCTGTGCTTGGCCCCTAAGGTTGGCGGTGAAGACATACATAAGGCGCAGGGCACCACTGTTGTAATGTGAGATGATCGAAATACCAGATCCTCCTAATTCAGTCCCACCTTGAAAAACAACGATACCCATTGCATCAAGTGTATAGAATAGATGAGGAAAGTGTTCTGCAACTTAAGCTCTGATACCACCAATCAGGGGCCTAAGGCTGCCCCAGGGAAAAACATACTAAGATAGATTCTAATACGTTATGTACCGAATTGACTTGAGAATGATAGAATGCAATTACAACAATCAGAGTACCGATATAGTTCTCGTACTAGTACCAGTCTGGGTTCGTGTTTGGTATGACAGTGCTATATCTGGAACTTTTACCTATCAAGATATGTATACCTAGGGCATACCCTACTGTCAAAAGTCATATAAAAACATAACCTGGAAAGATCTAGACTACCAAGGGCGCACCCTCTACTATCAAACAACAAGTGCGCATTTGCATTGGACTCTTCATATACACAGCTTGTTAAAACAGAAACTCCCCACGAAATTGAAATTGATGCTCCAATTGCTTGATTGATGTGATATTGGCCAGCAAAGCTAACTTTAGACAGTAAGATGGTAATACATAGCAAAAGCCATGTTGAAGCAGTTGCAGTAAGTGTAGACGCTATACATGATAGAAATTTATTCAAGGACACAGACTCCATAAAGAATTACCAAAAAAGACTCGGTAAGACTCTAGGGTAGCTTAAGCTTATTCTAAAAGAAAATGGACTTTTTCAGTGATCAACTCGTGGGCCATTTCGATATAGCATCCAACCAGTGTCCCTATCGGTACAGTATTCTATAGAATAGATACAAAATTCAAGAAAATATCATTCTTCCATGTCAAGGTGTTTTCCTAGCCGAACTACAAATTTTCTAATACTATCATTTAGTATGCATAATGCTTGCAATTTCAGAAAGTTCTAATATTGCATTTTGAGATGCAAATAAAAACTTGGACTTTGCAGTCAATTTTCAACTCCAAATTATTCCCCATGTAACTATTGACAACTTTGCCCCACAGGTCAAATTGTCACCCCGACTATTCCAAACTCTGCATATCGTGCCAGTTTGTCATGTGAATCAGTTTTTGGTCTTGAATAATCTGAAGGAATGGTTCAAGTTTAAATGGTCACTTTCTTTTGGGAGAATTGTCCAAGTGGGAATCCCGAAGGGCATCCTCAAAAGCAAGGTCATTTGTTCAAAAATTCCCAAGGGTTTATTGAAAAAGCCGAAGGGTTTGTTTGAACTTCCGAATTATCCAAGTGGAAATCCGAAGGGTAACTTGAAAAGTTCCAAAGGGTTCAAATCCTTCGGACATTTTGTCTGAAGGGAAGGAAAAAGTTCACTTGGAAAATTCCGAAGGACACTTGGCAAGAATCCTGAAGGGTATCTGCCCTTCGTGAGAGTTCACTTAAAGAATTTCGAAAGGCTCTTCAAGGTTTCCGAAAGGGTCACTTACAATAAGGCCGAAGGGTATCTGCCCTTCGAAAAAAGGCATTTTCAAAACACTAAGGGAACCTCAACAACTTTTCCGAAGGGTAGAATTACTTCGGAAAAAGTTCACTTCACAATTCCGAAGGACCTTTACATTTTCCTAAGGGATGGATTCCAAGAAGCCGAAGGGCATTTTCCCTTCGGAAGAGTCAATATCAGGAAACTCGAGAAGAACCAATTCCTTTGGACTCTTTGTCTGAAGGAAATAAACGAAGCAAGGGGACACTTTAAAAATCCCGAAGGACTCTTTCCCTTCGGGAAAGTTAGTGCTAAAAAATCCGAAGGGTTAGAGTCCCTTCAGAAAAGTCCACTTGGAAATTCCAAAGGGTAATTTTATTCGGAAAAGGATCATTGACAAAAGCCCGATGAGCAGTTTCGAAAGGCCGAAGGGACATTTGTATAAAGTCCGAAGGGACATTCCTTTGGACAAATTGTCCAAAGGAATGTGTCAGACAAAAAAGCCGAAAGAAAGGATAGTTTCGAAAGGTCAAAGGGCTCACTGAATTGTTCGAAGGAACATTTCACAAAGTTCTGAAGGGCAGCGGACTTTACAAATAATGCCGAAGGGTCACTGGGAAGAAGTTCGAAGTGGTTGTTCCCTTCGGAAAGTTCTTTTCAAAGGCGAAACGGGGCACTTTTCAAAGAGGAGGACCATGTCAAAAGCCCGAAGGGCAGTTTCGAAAGGCCGAAGGGACATTTGTATAAAGTCCAAAGGGACATTCCTTCGGACAAATTGTCTGAAGGAATGTGTCAGACAAAAAAGCCGAAAGAAAGAGACATTTAAAAGGCCGAAGGGTTCATTGAATTGTTCGAAGGGACATTTCACAAAGTTTCGAAGGGCAGGTGGACTTTATAAATAATACCGAAGGGTCACTGGCAAGAAGTCCGAAGGGGTTGTTCCCTTCGGGAAGTTCATTTGAAAAGCAAAATGGGGCACTTTTCAAAAAGGAGGACCATGTCAAAAGCTCAAAGGGCAATTTGCAAAGGAAATAATTCCTTCGAACTTTTTGTCCGAAGGAAGTTTACGAAGGAAAAGGCTTGTCAAAAGGCCCAAAAGACTAAATTCCTTTAGACATTTTGTCCAAAGAAATTGTCTGAGAGGAAGATCCCGAAGACAAGATTTCCTTGGGATTTTTTGTCCGATGAAAATGGACCAATCAAAAAAGCCGAAGGAGATGAAAAGACAATTCCTGCGGACAATTTGTCCACAGGAAAATGATAGTGACAAAGGACAAAGAGCTCGAAGATATAATTCCTTCAGACTTTTTGTCTGAAGGAAATAAATAGGGATTGACCATTTCGAAGGAAAAAGATAGAGGAGAAAAGCCAAAAGAAATAAGTCTGTGGAAAAAATGAGAACAAATGCCCGAAGGAATATATGACAAAAGTAAAGTCCAAGACAAAGAGCCCAAACAATACATATAGAGCATGCAAGACAAGTAGGAACATGCAAAAATCCAATAAAGTTTTGTTTGTTCCATTTATAGGAAGATCTACAGTCCGAGATTGCAGTAAGGAGAACGCCAATAATAAATGAAATAATCAAATCATTCAAAGACATGCAACTGCCTTCAGGCATGACTCTTTCAGATCTAAAATAGAGACTCAAATACATGGAAGGCTCGAGGAGTTTAACGGTGGAAGGCTATTTATAGTTGATTGGTCAAAGCTTCAGTTCACTGTTTGTTGAAGCCATGATTGTCTCCTAGTCATCTCTTACATGCAATGATTCAACTCAGCTTCGAGTTCAAGCTTTCAACGTTTTCAACAGTTCAAGTGGAGTTTTAATTTCAATATTGGCATTGATTTCATGCAAAAGAAATTGTTTCCAATGTTTCCAGCAGTTCAGATTTGGAGATTGGCATAGCATCATGCATTATGAAGGTCTTGACTCAAACTTGAGCTCACCATTCTTTTCAAACACCAAAAGGTTTTTCATGCAAGACAAAAGAAGATATTTTTAGAAGGCTTTGTTATCTTGGCATAACGGAAATTGGACTTGTGCTGAAGTAGGAGTTGATCTCCTCTTCTATTTTTCAGCGCCAATCTCTTGACTGTTGTATACTTTTCTATATAAGTCGGCTTTTCAGTCTTGAATTGTATCCTCTTTTGGCTAGACTAGACTCTGCCAAAAATTTGTGTTGTATAATCTTTTCAGATTAATAGGACAATTTTTAGACTCCAAAGGTGCTGGTATAGTGTATTTATGTCAGTGATTTGCATATGTCATAGAATTTTATTCTTTATCAAGCCTTGATTCTTACCTAGTTACTAGCTGATCAGATTATGCAGGTCATGTTATATGTTTAATGTTTTTTGGATGAAGTTACATTGGATATAAGTGGCTGGTTAGCGCCTTGAATCAGGCCTATTCCATCATTTCCCTCAAGCTTTGATCACAAGATATAACCTTTTCATGAAATACTGATGCGTAGGAGTCAATTGGGGTTGAAAATTCAGTTTGTTTATTATCTGATCAATGTTTTAGAAGCTCAAATTGTGTGGATGAATCAAAGTTTAGGTGTATCACCATCATCAGATAGGATTTCTTTTCAAGTTTCCCCTTATCCCCTTTTTTCAGTAGTTTGTAGGGTAGAGATCCTAAATGATACACCAAAGGGAGCTAGCCCCTATAATCTAGAGATTCAATCCAGTGATTAGGTCACCTACATCCTAGGATTGTTTTCATGTTTCAACAGACTGTGAAGGCCTGAAACTATCTTCACAAGGGTGCGAGTCTGATTGGCAACAGTTTTTGGCACGTTCAGTGGAACCTTGAAGAAATTCTTTGCATATCTGAAGAAGCTTGAATTTGAAGAAGTTTTGCAGCAAAAGATATTCATCATCACTAACGTCCAGTTGCAGAGCTCATAGCATCATTGGGGCAATCCTTTCATGCCAAAGATTACCACAAGGTCAGCAAATAAATGTATTCTTTTTGAATTTATATCATATAAGAGATCAAGGTTTAGGAGGGCAAATCTATATCCTCAAAAGAGATAATCATCCCCTGGTCATCCTATTGGTCTAAGCACCACAACCCCCACTATCCAAATGGCCATCAGAAACCAAGTGTTTGTTCCATTCAATAGAAGCAACCCACTGAATTTAGCCCAATTTGATGACATTCCGGTATCTGTCCTCAAGAGTATCCCATTCTTCTCAAGAGAAAATCAAACAATGCCTATTGAGCATATCCAAGATGTAGCTAATCTCTATTCAGTTCATAATGTTGTCGAGGATAATATTGCTATTAGATTGCTTGCTGCCTCCTTCAAAGGGAAAGCCTTACAGTGGTATAGAAACCTCCCACTTACTCCATTGCTACCTAGGATGAATTGGGTGCAGCCTTAGTCAAGCAATTTGAGGACAGATCTGATCACCTATCTTTAGTTGAGCAATTAAATTCCATAAACAGAGCTCTTCATGAGTTCATGTCCGATTTGAACCTTAGATTCCAAAAGACATGGACTAAGATACCTGTGTTGATTAGACCATCTCCTAAATATGTTTTTTTGTATTATTTGAAAACCTTTAATTCTGACATTAGTGTGATGATACAATCAATGGGTGGTACTACCTTGCCAGATGCTTATGAGATTGCAATAAAGGCAGAAAACAGTTTGATACAAGCTGGTAAGCTTTCTCCAAGACCTCCAATGCCTTTATTTCATAAAATAAGTTCTATACCAGCCTCTCAAGTTCCTCACATCCCATCTTTAGCTCCTATTCCAGCACCTCAAGCTCAAATTGTAGCCCTTACTAGTCAAGCTAGTGAGATAAGAGAGTTGAAAAGCTTGTTACAATCCTTTGGGAATGAAATAGTGCAATTCAAAAGACAAAAATATCAGTTTAATAGGCCTTATCAACAACAAAATCAGAACATGTATCAGCCCTTCAAAGATCAAAGGCCTCCTTATCAAGGTTTCAGAGAAAGTAGACCACCTTATCAAACACAAAGAGCCATAACTCCAGCTAAGTCATATGCAACCCTTGATCCTAATGCTCCTTCCACTTCAAAAGCCATTGTTCCCACCCCACCTCAAAATGACTGGATGCAATATTCAGGTTGGCAGTCCTCAAATCTCAATGATGCTCAAAACCAAGCCTTGGTATCACAAAACATCACTATGCCACAAATGATAGAAGAGTTTCTTTTCAAGGAGGTCAATACCAAGATACAAGTTTGGCATCACAAGGAGAGACTCAACAAGTTCAAGAGCACCCTGATGCTGTTAACATAAATTGACAAGTGGACGATCATGTTGCTTTTACTTAAGGTGTTGAAACTAACAATTCAAGTGGTCAAGTTGCAACTGTAACTAGAGCTAAAAGAAGAGCCATTGATGAGTTGCTAGAGGTGACAAATGTTTCAAGTACTCCTAATGTTGTTTCTAAGAGTACAAAACAACTTACTATCTCTACAACTCAAAAAAATCAGAACGCAGAAGCTAGTAAAGTTCATCGAATACCTCTAGTTTGTGAGCATCCAGTTTATCAAAAAGTGCAACCAAAGGTTAGTGGATCTCATTTCAGTATAATAGATCAGATGAATAAGTCTAACATCAACATTAGCATGTGGGATTCTCTTTCAATTCTAGGACAAAAAAATATGCTCGTCCAAGAGCTTTCAACTCTCAAATTGTCTCCAAAATCGGTTGAGAAAGAATGTGTTGTTTTAGCTAATTCAGATCAGCCAACTAAGCAATAGGTACATCAAATAAATAAGATGGCAAAGGTGGACAAATCTGAGGTAAAAACAAACAAAACTCTTTTTTTCTACCTTTCTTTGATAGTAGGAGATACTTTGGTTCATAACTGTATGGTATATAGTGGAGCTAGTAGTACAATCATGCCTAAACAAATTGCAGATAAGCTCGGCCTTGTTTATGAGCTAAACACTAAGGGGGTATTGCAATTGGATGGGTCACCAACAAAGACAATAGGCATCATCAAAGATCTGAAATTGACGTTACATGCTTGTCCCAATGTTACTATTCAGTGGGATGTCGTAGACTTGCCTCCTTACTTTGCTATGTGCATTTCAAAGGGCTTCACCTCAAAGATTGGGGGATACTTATCAGCTGATTGGACTTATTTGTTGTTCAGAACCATGTATGGTACCAAGATAACTATTCATTTAGAACCTATTGCACGTTCTCATATGGAGCCATATATGCCAAGTGTTATGAACACTAACTGTATCATTTCAGATAATGTGCTAGAAAATAATAAAATAGAAAATGGATCACCTTCGGATGGAGTTCCAGATTTGTTTCTTGATGAGTGGGCTTCCACTTTGCATGAACATGATCTTTATAAGCTGATTGAAAAAGGACTTAGTCTGTATTGCCTTCATGAGAATGATGCACCATGGTTAATGATGATAAGTCTAGTGAAGGTCTATGGCAATTGTACTTTGATGGATCAAAGAATAAGCATGGAACCGGAGCTGGAATGATGTTGGTTTCTCCAACAAAGCAAAGGTATTTCTCTTCTATTAAATTTCAGTTTGGTTGTTCAAACAATGTTGTTGAGTATGAAGCACTAGTTCACAGTTTGCAATGGGCTAGGAAGTTGAAAGTCAATACCTTGCAAGTTTTTGGTGATAGTGAACTTGTAGTTCACCAAGTAAGAGGTTTGAATGTATGTAAAAATTTGTTACTTAAGTTTTACAGGCATAGAATATGAGACTTGAAGATTTTCAAGCTTTTAACATTCAGAGAATACCAAGAGATGAGAATAAACATGTTGATAGGCTGGCTGCGGTTGGGGCACAATTTAGTATCCCAGCGGATATAAAAAGTGAAAATTCAGTCACACATAAAGGTGGTTGTAAGGCCTTCTGTTCCAGATAATCATGAGAATTGGCAAGTGTTCGAAGATGACAATCAGAGTGTGAGATTCTTGCAAGAGGAGGTTGAGTTTTCTTCAAGAAACCAGTCAAAGCACTTGCAACAGTATGATGATCAGATTGTGCAACTAAAAACAAATAAGTTGCCCAAGGGATTGGTCACACTTGAGAATATTTTTAGTGGTGATGATGAGTTGAGGAAGGAGAAGTCATCCTTGTCAATAAAGAAGAGCACTATGCCAGTGTAGAGATTGCAGCTGGTAAGATTTTGAAGTTGGATAAGGTATGTACTCCTTCACAAAAAGAAGCTTTCATTGGGTTATGCACAAGTTTTGCTGATATATTTGCATGGCAATATAGTGATCTCAAGGGTTTTGATCCAAGTCTAGCTCAACACACCATTGAGTTAGAGGTTGAAACTAAACCGGTGAGACAAAAACAAGGCCCATCAATCCTAAGCTTGAGCCTTTGATGAGAGCTGAGCTTCACAAGCTCATAGAGTCAACTATTATATTTTCAATCAAGCACTCAACTTGGGTGGCAAATCTTGTTCCGGTACGAAAGAAGAATGGTGAGATTAGATTGTGTTGACTTTCGTGATTTAAACAGGACTTCACTTAAAGCTCACTATCCATTACCATCAATGAAATAAATTTTACAGTTGGTTGCAGGTTCAGAAAGGTTTTTTTTGTTGGATGGATATAGTGGCTACAATTAGAATTTGGTCAAAGAAGAGGACCAATTTAAAACAGCCTTCACAACCAAGTGGGGAACATTTGCATATAGAAAGATGCCATTCGGTTTGTCTAACGCTGGAGCAACCTTTCAGAGAGCCATGAACATAGCATTCCAAGGCCTTCTTAACAAGTTTGTACTTGTTTATTTCGATGATATAACAATGTTTTCAAAAAATGAGGGTGATCACATGATTCATCTCAAGCAAGTGTTTGAAAGGTGTAGGCAATTTGGGATATCTCTAAATCTCAAAAAGTGTGTCTTCTCAGTTCATGAAGGTAAGTTTCTTGGACATGTTTCAAAACATGGTTTAAGCATAGATTCTGAAAGGATAGACTCCATTCTTGCACTCTCTTTGCCTAAGCACAAAAAAAATATGCAAAGCTTCTTTGAAAAGATCAACTTCATAAGGAAGTATATTTCAGATTTTGCTATTTTAGCTAAACCACTTATAGTCATGCTAAGGAAGAATCAGAGCTTCAGCTGGTCCAAAGGAGTAAAGAGTTTTGAAGATGTTAAGAAGGCCATAGCTAGTGCTCCTACACTTATAAATCTAGATTTCACAAAAGATTTCATTCTATATACTTATGTTAACATGGACACCATTTCAAGCATTTTTATGCAACAAAATCATGAGGCTTTAGAGTAGCCAATAGCTTTCTTTAGTCAAAGCTTGGAAGAATACGAAACAAGGTATTCTTTTGTTGAAAAAACATGTGCTTTCAGTTATCCGGTCTCTCAAAAAATTTAAATATTTGTTGTCTAACAATAAGATACACCTAATGGTTGCCCATCCAAACATCAAGGAGTTCTTTTTAAACAAAGATATAAATGAAAAAAGATCTAGTTGGATAACGAAGGTAATGGAGTATGATGTGGAAATTAAGGTCACAAAGCTGATTAAAGGCAAATGACTTTGTGAGCATCTAACACAAGACTTGAAAGAGAATAATGAGGTTGTTTTGGTGTCAAATGATGAAGAGGTTGCAACTGGTCTTACCTCACCTTCCAGTTGGTTTCATGACTTGGTAAGCTATCTCCAAGATGGTATTTATCCCTCTCATCTAGATGCTTCAACAAGAAGATATTTCAGGTTGCAATCAATTTCATTTTTGCTTATTGATGGTGTTTTGTTCAAGAAAAATATTAATGGCATGTTGCTAAGATGTATAGAGCCAAGCCAAACTCAGAAATTGCTTGAAGAATTCCATGATGGACATGGTGGAGGACACTTTTCTAGAAGAACTACAGCTCTTAAGATCATGAAAGGTGGGTACTATTGGCTTACTATATTTGGTGATTGCCATGCATGGGTTAAGAAGTGCAAATAGTGTATTATGTTTGTAGGAAAAGTGAAACTTGCAGCTTTGCCTCTTCAACCAATTATGGTGGATCAGACTTTTGTCCAATGGGATTTGGACTTTATTGTTCTCATAAATCCTCTTTCAAGTTTATGACATAAATGGATCCTAACTGCTACAAATTACTTCACACGTTGGACATAACCAGTGGCATTGAAAGAAGCAAACGAAACCAATGTTCTAGATTTCTATGAAGGTTTGCTTGCTAGGTTTGGATTTCATTCAACTATTATTTCTGATAATGCAATGGCTTTTGTGGGATCTAGGATCAGCCAATGCGCTGTCCAACATGGAATTTATCTCAGCACTTGATCGAACTATTATCCACAAGGCAATGGCTTTGTTGAATCTATGAATAAGAACTTATTGAGGATCATAAAGACTATTGAAGATAATTAGAGATCGTGGCATTTCAAGTTGAAGTCAGCTCTATGGGCTAATAGGATCACCTACAAAAGATCGATAGCCAACTCTTCATATAAGCTGCTATATGGTAAGGAAGCAAGGTTACTCATTTCTCTTGAATTCCCTTCTTTAGAACTGTTGATGCTGTGGATTGCACCCTTGAAAGAAGGCTGGGCTTCTCCCTTCCACGCAGCACAATGGAGACTCCCCTCTTGCTGCGGGTCTGGCAAAACTGAGGGGAGAATCTCTAGATAAGGGCTAGCTCCCTTTGATGCATCTTTGAGGCTATTTTGCTACTATTGTTAATAATGGGGGGGTGAAAAGAGAGAAGGATAACCAAGACAAAAACTAATCTAAGTGGTGATGCACCAAATGATTTTGATCTACTCAATTATTCATGATCAGAAGAGGGCAAACATACACTTTATTTGATGAAAAGACCAGACTATAGGGAGCTTTAACAATAGGCTTAATGAAGACACACAGAAAATGAACTTACCACAGGCGCTGTAGAAAACAAACTATCTGATAACCCTTTTCTGTCTCTGCGCTCCAGATACAACACTTCTTGTTACTTGCAAAAATGGTGCTTTGTCTATACTAAGTATGTTGGTGTCAAACTTGTGAAAACATCATGCAAAATGATTGATCACAGGGTTGATACACAGACACACTCAAAAGCATGAACAGTCAGATAGAGGTAAAATACATTCTTATTGATCAAGGTAAAAATTTGGCAAGGCTTCGCCTTACAAAATGAGAGATAGATATTTTTCCACTTGAGAGGTTACAATATATAGCATGAAAAGAAGACTATGGCACCTTTCAAAATAAGTGGCCCATGCTGCGGCAGTCCAAGTCTTGACTTTGCCGTTTAAATCATATTAAATGTCATTGTAAAAGCATGGGTTGCTTGATCGTTTGAATGACAAGGCCACCCCTCTTTATGAAACTGTCGCGATTGTCCACTCACCCATGCTCAAACGAAGAAAAACAGGCCGAGCCATTGAATGCTCGCGCTCTTTGATAACCACTTGGTGGAGACTTTTTCACCTGCAACAATAACTCCATTTGCCGACGCTTTTTGTGCCTCCTGGATTGCTTAATTCGTGTTTGTGCTTGGTTGGGTGCATCTTTTGGAACATTCCAAATGTTGTCGTATGTGTGCGTGGCTATGTTTTGGGCTCTCTGTTTTGTTCCCCTTTTCCTTGCTATTTTGTCGCTTTTTGGCAATTTGAGCTCTCTCGAGCTATTGTTCTTGTCTTTTGCTGGCTCCTTGGGCTCCTTTCTCAGTGGCTAATGCATCCCATTGAAGTTGACGTCTGTGGGCTTGTCGCCTTATTTGAAAACCAATGACTATTTCATTGCCTTGAATTTGACATTTGCGCGCCCATCACTGGACGTTCAAACTCCAACGGCTAGTTCGCTATGCTGACTTTGTGACGTTCTCACCCCTTTGGCAATTTCTTTGGCCTTTGTATTATTTCGGCCCTTGTATTCCTTCAGCCCTAGGTAATTGAACCTTCCTGAAGGGAAGGTGACCTTTCGAAAGAGAGGAGAGGGTCCCTTTTTGACAGCTGAGAATCCCCCGCAAGGGCATTTACCCTTCGGGCTCCTTCGGGCTGCCTTATCATTTCAATTTCTTTAGACAAAATGTCTGAAGGAATTCCTTCGGACATTTTGCCCGAAGGAAACCTTTCTTCATGCCTTGGCCCTTTCTTTCTTTCGGGTCCCCCTTTCTTTGGGAAATTCCTCTGACAAATGCCTTCGAACAAAAGTCCGAAGGAATTCCTTCAGTCCTTTGTCTGAAGGAATTCGTCGGAGTCTTTCGCTTGTGGATTTCTTCGGACAAAATGTCCAAAGGAATTCTTTGCCTTGTTCATTTTTCTGAAAGAAAACTCTGCCCTCCGCAAAGGTACCTTGGGCTCATAAATGTCCTCTGCAACCTGCTGAAACGGTCCAATTTGCACCTGACTGCCCTCCGCACTTAGGAAAAACAAAAAAATTAAGGAAATATATACATGATGAGAGAAGACTCAGTGACAGTGTTTAAGGTATATTCCATTAACAGGGATATGCAGTTCTTCACCATCCAACCTGGAGAGTTAGAATGCATTGTGCTGCTTACACTGAGTGATGACATACGGACCACTCCATAGGGCATCGAACTTTGTGTGTTTTTCAGGGTTAGCTCGGTCCTCATCCCACTTTAAGATGATGTTGCCTTCAGAGAAGCCTTTTGACGAGGATTTCTTGTCAAAGTGCTTCTTCGTTTGCTGCTGACGGCTGGTCATAGAAACCATGGCTTGGTCCCTCATCTCCTGAAGTTCCATCAATTCACACAGCCTGACCTCCATGCTGTTGCCTTCTTCCAATTGCAGCTGGTGTGCGAGATCCAAAGCTAGCAATTCAAGTGAAATGGGAAGTCTAGCTTCCCTTCCATACACAAGTGTGTATGGTGAATTGCCAACTGCCCTCTTTGGGGTGACCCTATCTGCCAACAGGGCTGTTTTCAACTTGGCATGCCAAGTTCTCTAATTCTCCTCCATTGTACTTCTGATAATTTTGATCAGATTCTTGTTGGTGGACTCAGCCAGCCCATTCCCTTGTGGGTAGTAGTTGGAAGAAGTGCTAAGATAGATGCCGTATCCAAATGCCCATTCACTCGTTCTGGTTCCCAAGAAAGCCAATGCGTTGTCTGAGATGATGGTAGCTAGGACTCCAAACCTTGTCACCAGGTCTTCCTAAAAATTCAAGACTGCACTTTCATTGGCCTCCTTCAAAGCAACTTCTACCAATCTCGTGAAGTAGTCTGTAGCGGTGAAGACCCATTTATGGCTAGCACTGGAAAGAGGGTTAATCATCCCTATGAAGTCAAGGCCCCATTGCATGAATAGTTGTTCTACCTGAATACGCTGTAGAGGCATTGCAGCCAACAGTTGTTTCCCATCAAAGAGAGCACACTTCTGGCACTTTCGTACCCAGGCATGGGTGTCTCTGAATAAAGTGGGTTAGAAATAATCAGCTCTCATAATCCTCGCAGCTATAGGCTTAGGAGCAAAGTGACCACCAACTAGCCCGTCATGGAACTCACACAGCACCCGATCGACCTGACTTTGGTCTATGCACCTCAAGAGTACTCCTGAAAAATCTCTTCTGAACAACACCCTGTCAATCAAGACATAAGGGACAGATTGGAGTCTGAAATATCTCCTCTTGGTCCTATCAAGGCCCTACAGGTACTCACTGTTGAGAAGGAAACGTTTCATGTCTGATGCCCAATTCTTCATGACTGCTGGTTCTTCTGCTATAGCTTCATCATGGATTAACACAATGCTTTTTTTCGGTTGTTTAAGGTCTGCAGCAAGGTGTTCACACAGGGCTTTTTCCCTTCCTAGTTTGGTGGTTTTGATGTCCCCGTCATATTCCATTACTTTAGTGATCCATCCCGCTCTCTTTTAATTTAGATCACCGCTGATCAAGAAATCTTTGATGCCGAGATGTGGCACCATGAGATGAACCCTGCTGTTGGTCAGCTGTCTAAATTTTTTCAGACTTCGTATGACCGCAAGGACTTGCTTCTCCACATATGTATACCTGATCTCAAAGCCTTCTAGACCTTGGCTAAAAAATGCAAGCGACTGTTCAAGGTTCTCGTCATTTGCTTGAGTAAGCATGGCAGAGATTACCTCTTCGTTTTCGAAGGTGTAGAGGTTGAAATCGTTGGTGAAGTCAGGATTGATCAAGGTAGGAGCCTGGGCGATAGCCTGCTTGATCCCTTCAAAACTGTCTTTTTGTACTGTCCACACGAATTTCTCATCTTTCTTCAGCATGGAGGTCAGTGGCTTGACTATCTCGGCAAAATTTGGGATAAACCTTTTGATGAAATTTATTCTGGCAAAGAAACTTTGCAGACCTTTCTTATGCTTAGGGAAGAACAATACTAGGATGGCGCAGACTCTTTTTGGATCAATGGTCAAGCCCTCTTTCGAAATATGGCCAAAGAGTTTACCTTCATGGACAGCAAACACGCATTTCTTTGGATTGAGAGAGATACCAAACTCTCAACAACTCTCAAAGATTTGCCTAATGTGTTTCAGATGTTGGCATGCTTCTTTAGAAAATACTGTCACATTATCAAGATAGACCAGTACAACATTTTTTATCAAGCATTGAAAAACCATGTCCATGGCTCGCTGAAAAATGGCTCCAGCATTGGACAGTTCAAATAGCATTTTTCGGTAAGCAAATGTTCCCCACTTGGTAGTGAAGGCTGTCTTGTATTGATCACAGTCTTGCACTAAGATCTGATTGTACTCTGAATACCCATCCAGGAGGGAAAAACGTTCACTGCCCGTCACTATTTGGAGGATCTGCTCCATACTTGGGAGAGGATAGTGGTCTTTCAACGAGACTCTATTGAGGTCTCTGAAATCTATATATAATCTGATCTTCCCATTCTTTTTTCGGGCAGGGACAAGGTTGGCCAGCCAAGAAGAGTGTTTGATCGGCAATATGATTCTAGACTCAATCAGCTTGGCGAGTTCTTTCTGCATGAGAAGCTCAATCTTCGGGTTGACAGGTTTTTGTTTCTGTTTGATGGGCTTGGCGCCTTCCTCTAGCTCAATGGTATGTTGGGCTAAACTTGAGTCAAAACCTTTCAAGTCACTATACTCCCAAGCGAAGACATCGGCAAACTCTTGGCACAACAAGATGAAAGCCTGCCTTTCATGATCTATACATACATTTCCAAGTGCAAGCAGTCTATTCTTAAATATCTCAACTTTTTCGTAATTTTCTTTCTTCATTGTGATGCTTGCTTTGTCATTTTTCAATTGGTCATTCTCGTTGAAGATACTTTCGAGAGTGACCAAGCCTTTGGGAAGTTTGTTGTTCTTCAGCGGAACAATCTGGCTGCCATACTGCTGTTGTAGCTTGGCTTGATTTTTAGAGGCAAACTCAGCCTCCTCTTGCAATAAGAATGTCATCTGCTGATCGCTGTCAAACACCTACCAGTGGTGATGTTATCAGGGACGGAGGGTCTGATTACCACTTTTAAATGGCACGGACTTCTGTCTGCGGCTTATCTCCTTGGGGATGTCAAACTGAGCACCAACTGCTGTTAGTGTGTCCGCCTGCTTATTTTGCTCTCTTGGTATGAAAATAACATTGAAAGCAAGGAAACTCTCCACTAAGTCCCATACTCTGTGTTTGTAAGACTTTAGCAAGAAATTCTTGGTCAAATTTCGGCCTCTCACCTGGTTTACGATCAACTCACTGTTCTAAAAAACCTACAGTTCTCTTATTTCTTTTTTCCTTGCCCACTCCAAACCATGAATGAGGGGCTCGTATTCTGCAACACTGCACGTGCAAGAAAATTGGAACCTGAAAGTCGAGAAGTATTTCTCTTTTGAGGGGAAAATTAACACCGCTCCACCACTAGCTCCAAATTTGCTTCTTGAGCCATCAAAAAAGAGTTGCCATAAACTCGAGCTCTCTTGGCTTGTTTTTATCAAATTTGGCATGAGAGTACCCTCTTCATGCATGCAATAAATTCCAAGACCTGCCTCTTCTATGAATTTGTATTGGTCATGTTCGAAGTTGTCACTTCCCCATTCGTCTAAGAGCAGGTCAGCAACTCCGTCAAGGGTAGAGGGCGGAGATTGATCCGCTTGAAATTTTTCTTCATCAATAATGGCATAGCTGACATTCGTCGCTTTGAGTGAGTATGGCTCTAGATGATCTCTATGGATTGGCTCCGACTCAATCTTAACTTTAGTCCCATATTTGGTTTTAAAAACCATGTAAGACCAGTTTGCTGCTAGGTATCCACCTATTTTGGATGTGAAATCCCTGGATAAGCAGATAGCAAAGTAGGGAGGAACATCCTCCACTACCACGCCATGGGGAACTGAGAAAGTGGGACAGGTGTGCATCGTTAAATTCAAGCCTCGTACTACTCCTAGTGTTTTGGCTAGTGATCTATCTAGCTACAGGACTCCCTTGGTCATTTTTTCGTATTTAAGTCCCAGCTTATTTGCTATACATTTTGGCATTACTGAGGTGCTTGCCCCACTGTCAATAATACAATTGTGCACCAAGAAATCTCCTATGACTAGGGATAGATAGAAAGGGGAACCTTTTCTTCTTTCTTTACCTGGCCTGCTGTGGAGGGGTGCCCATTCATGATCAAAACGTTATCAGCTTTTGTTAGGACAACTGGTTCATATAGCTCGTACAACTCCTTCTGGAGTATGTCCTTTTGTCCCGGCATTGCCAATGAATCCTAAAAGAAGATATTCATGTGTAGCTTCTTCATCTGGTCTACCGCATTGATCTGAGGGTTGCTGCCCTTTAAATTTTCTTTGGAGGTGCTTGCAGCCTGAGGTGCTGAGGGTGCAACCGACACCCTGAAATCTGATTTTTTTTTTCATATGTGATGAAGATGCTACGAACGTTTGGGCAGCTGCCTGAGCTTCTTCCATAGCTCTCCTTTTGGACCTTGTGTTGGCTGCAACATAATTACCTTGGTTGTTCATACTGCCCACATAGTTGACTGCGCAAAATTCACCTTTCATGTGATTCATGAGAGTGGAATCAGGGTGAGCCTGACTGCTGCCCATGTCGGGTTGTATTGACGTCTCAAAGCTTGGAAATTGGGCAGCCTGATTGTCTTGTGCATTCATATATTGACTTGGCGTCTCATTTGTATAAGTAGCCTGATCTTGACAATATCCCAAGAGTGAGCAATTTGGCTGTTCTTGTACAAGATTATTTTGAGCGGGCACAAGAGCCTTGGACGATGAAGGAGCACTTGGATTATACCCTTGATATGGTTTGGGTTGTGCAAACTGACTCTATCCTTGATTATAATTCTGAGAAGGTCTACTTGCTTGTCTGAACTGCCGATATCCTTGATTCGGCCGATAGTTTTGAGCTTGTTGCCTTTTGAGAGCCATTAATTCATTGGTCACGCTTAGCAGCAAGCTCTTAACTTCATGAAGGTCATTGGGCGAAGTAGCAGTTGGCTTTTCTATACCAGGCAGAAGAGCTAAGGTGGGTGCAACAGTTTGGACTGGAGGTGGTAATTCAAGAAAGAGTGACATGTGAGAGCTAGGGGCTATCTTTCCCGCTTGCACCAGGCAATTTTCAGTGGCTATGGCTATTTCATAAGCAGCTAGCAACACTTGTCCTCTCATGGACTGTATCATGACAGCAATGTCACTGTTCAAGGCTTTTAAATAATAGAGTAAGGCATAGCTTGGGGTCGGCCTTACCAAAATGGGGATCCTGTCCCATGTCTTTTGAAATCAGGTATTGAAATCCTGCATGAATTTGTGTGGAGCTCTTTTCATGGTGGTTAGTTGCTCAACAAGCGAGAGGTGGTCACTCTTCTCCCCGAATCTATTTGTCAAGAAAGTGCCTAATTCATACCATGTGCCGACTGAATTCATAGGCAAAGTCCCATACCAGTCCAGAACCTTACCCTTAAAAGACAATCCCAGCAACCTGATAGCAATGTTTTTTTCAGTGACATTGTGAATATTACAGAGGTTGACAATATTTCTGATGTGTTCAATGGCAGTAATAGGCCCCTCCCCATTAAAAAGAGGAACACTTTTAAGAGCTGTCCTTGGGATTGGGTCATAATGCAGAAAGTTTAAAGGGCTCTGACCATGAAAGGCCACAAAAGATAAAGCCATGGTGATAACAGGGTTCTGTCGGGGTCTTCCTGCGTAAGTATATTTTATAGCAGGTCTGAAAAAATGACTTGCTGTATAGGGATGAGTTCTTGCAAACCTTAGTCGCCTTGCTGAGTTTAATGGTAGTTCAACGAATTCGAAAGGGATACCCTTGGCAGCAGATCGTGTGGTGACCTTAGGCATAGGATGTCACGTTGATCTCTGACCAGAGACTGATGTTCCTCAAAATGGAGTCGCCAGATGCTGAATTAGCGATTCACTCTTGTTGTAACAGGACCAGCAATCCTGGAACTTTTTTGAGCATTAAAATTCGTCCCCCCAGGCGTGCCAAAAACTGTTGACGCTGTGGATTGCACCCTTGAAAGAAGGTTGGGCTTCTCCCTTCCACGCGGCACAATGGAGACTCCCCTCTTGTTGTGGGTCTGGCAAAACTGAGGGGAGAATCTCTAGATAAGGGCTAGCTCCTTTTGATGCATCTCTGAGGTTATTTTGCTACTATTGTTAATAATGGGGGGGTGAAAAGAGAAGGATAATCAGGACAAAAACTAATCTAAGTGGTGATGCACCAAATGATTTTGATCTGCTCAATTATTCACACTTTAGACCAGAAGAGGGCAGACATACACTTTATCTGATAAAAAGACCAGACTGTAGGGAGCTTTAACAATAGGCTTAATGAAGACACACAGAAAATGAACTTACCACAGACACTGTAGAAAACACACTATCTAATAACCCTTTTCTGTCTTTGCGCTCCAGATATAACACTTCCTATTACCTGCAGAAATGACTGAACACAGGGTTGATACACAGACACTCAAAAGCATAAACAGTCAAATAGAGGTAAAATACATTCTTATTGATCAAGGTGAAAATTTGGCAGGGCTTCACCTTACAAAATGAGAGATCTTTTTCATTTCAGAGGTTACAATATATAGCATGAAAAGAAGACTATGACGCCTTTCAAAACAAGTGGCCCATGCTGCGGCAGTCCAAGTCTTGACTTTGGCATTTAAATCATATTAAATGTCATTGTAAAAGCATGGGTTGCTTGATCGTTTGAATGACAAGGCCGCACCTTTTTATGAAACTTACGCGACTGTTCGCTCACCCATGCTCAAACGAAGAAAAATAGGCTGCGCCATTGAATGCTCGCGCTCTTCGATAACCACTTGGTGGAGACTGTTTCACCCGCAACAATAACTCCATTTGCCGACGCTTTCTGTGCCACCTAGACTGCTTAATTCGTGTCTATGCTTGGCTGGGTGCATCTTTTGGAACATTCCAAATGTTGTCATATGTGTGCGTGGCCGTGTTTTGGGCTCTTTGTTTTGTTCCCCTTTTCCTTGCTATTTTGTCGCTTTCTGGCAATTTGAGCTCTCTCAGGCTATTCTTCTCGTCTTTTGTTGGCTCCTTGGGCTACTTTCTCAGCAGCTAATGCATCCCGTTGAAGTTGATGTCTGTAGGCCTGTTGCCTTATTTGAAAACCAATGGCTATTTCACCACCTTGAATTTGACGTTTGAGCACCTGTCACTGGAGGTTCGAACTCCAATGGCTAGTTCGCTACACTGACTTTGACATTCTCGGGCCCGTCACCCCTTTGGCAATTTCTTCGGCCCTAGGTAATTGAACCTTTCCGAAGGGAAGGTGATGTTTCGAAAGAGAGGAGAGGGTCCCTTTTCGGCAGTCGAGAGTCCCCCGCAAGGGCATTTACCCTTTGGGCTGCCTTATCATTTCAATTTCTTCAGACAAAATGTCTGAAGGAATTCCTTCGGACATTTTGCCCAAAGGAAACCTTCATGCCTTGGCCCTTTCTTTCTTTCGAGTCCCCTTTTCTTTGGGAAATTCTTCCGACAAATGCTTTCGGACAAAAGTCCGAAGGAATTCCTTTGGGCCTTTGTCCGAAGGAATTTGTCGGAGTCTTTCGCTTGTGGATTTCTTCGGACAAAATGTTCGAAGGAATTCCTTCGGGCATTTTGTCCGAAGGAATTCATCCTTTGGATTTCCTTGTCTTTTCCTTCAGACATTTTGTCCGAAGGACCTTTAACCTTTGTCTTTTGCCGTGGATTTCTTTCAGACAAAATGTTCAAAGGAATTCTTTGCCTTGTTCATGTTTTTGAAGGAAAACTCTGCCCTCTGCAAAGGTACCTTGGGCTTATAATTGCCTTCTGCAGCCTGCTGAAACGGTCCAGTTTGCACTTGACTGCCCTCCGCAAGGGTACTTTGCCCTCGGAGCTTTGTAAAAGACTTTCATTCTTGCTGGCCCATTTCCTTGTCAAAAGGCTTGTCTAAGGCATTTGTTCAAAGCAAAATAAGCTCCATATTGAACCAAAACCTACAGGTCTTAGATCTATCAATTATTTATAAGAACATGACTTATTTTAAAGGTAAATTGAGCATTTGCAGAAGGTGGATACATCCAAGACTGAAGATTCAGAACAACAGGGAAAGGAGATCGACTTTTGACTTGTGGTGCATTTTGTCCGAAGGAATTCATCATTTGGATTTCCTTGGCTTTTCCTTCGGACATTTTGTCCGAAGGAGGATTTCCTTCGGACAAAATGTCCAAAGGAATTCTTTGCCTTGTTCATTTTTCTGAAGGAAAACTCTGCCCTCCGCAAAGGTACCTTGGGCTCATAATTGCCCTCTACAGCCTACTGGAACAGTCCAGTTTGTACCTGACTGCCCTCCGCAAGGGCACTTTGCCCTCGAAGCTTTGTAAAAGACTTTCATTCTTGTTGGCCCATTCCCTTGTCAAAAGGCTTGTCTAAAGCATTTGTTCAAAGCGAAATAAGCTTCATACTGAACCGAAACCTATAGGTCTTAGATCTATCATTTCTTTATAAGAACAGGGCTTATTTCAAAGGGAAATTGAGCATTTGCAGAAAGTGGATACATCCAAGACTGACGATTCAAAACAACAGGGAAAGGAGACCGACTTTTGGCCTGTAGGACCAAAATGGTCAACAAGAAAAAATGCATCAGCTTGAGTTGTTGGAGAATGAGCCTATGGAGATCAGGGATGCTGAGCTTATGGAGTTGGAAGAGACAAAAAATCAGTCCATGCTAGCCATGGAGATTCATCAAGCACAGGTGAAGAGAGCTTTTGACAAATGAGTTTTTTCACAAAGTTTCAAAGGAGATTTGGTCCTCAAGTGGGATGAGGATAGAGCTAACCCAAGAAGACACACAAAGTTTGATTCCCTTTGGAGTGGCCCATACACAATTTTCAGCTGCAAATCCCACAATGCCTTCCAGCTTGCAAAGATGGATGGTCAGGAGCTTCCAATCCCAGTTAATGGGATACATCTGAAACATTGCTATTGAAGAACAAAGCTCCTTGTACATAGTTAGTTTGTCTGTTTTCTTCCAAGTGCTGTTCAAGCACAGTAGTTTCGTTCTATTTTTTTCCAAATAAGTGCTTGTTTGCATATTTGCTTTTTAGTTAGTATTTCCTTGCTTTGTGTGTTTCCCTTCTTGTTTTGGAGGATGAAGGTTGTCTTTTCCAGGTCAAAGGAGAGTTTGCAGTCATGGACCAGATTTACTATCGTTTTATGAGTTCAAATGTTGTGTATATGGTCTGAGTTCTCAAGTATGACAGGCATGCTTCCCAGTTTAGTCGCCAAAATGTTGACAACTTTGCCCTACAGGTCAAATTATCACCCCGACTATTCGGAACTCTACATATTAGTTTGTCTCGTGAATCAATTTTTGGTCTTGAATAATCCAAAGGAATGGTTCAAGTTTAAATGGTCACTTTCTTTTGGAAGAATTGTCCAAGTGGGAATCCCAAAGGGCATCCTCAAAAGCAAGGTCATTTGTTCAAAAATTCCCAAGGGTTCATTGAAAAAGCCGAAGGGTTTGTTTGAACTTCCGAATTATCCAAGAAGAAATCCGAAGGGTAACTTGAAAAGTTTCAGAGGGTTCAAATCCTTCGGACATTTTGTCTGAAGGGAAGGAAAAGGTTCACTTGAAAAATTCCGAAGGACACTTGGCAAGAATCCCGAAGGGTATCTGTTCTTCGGAACTCTACATATCAGTTTGTCTTGTGAATCAATTTTTGGTCTTGAATAATCCAAAGGAATGGTTCAAGTTTAAATGGTCACTTTCTTTCGGAAGAATTGTCCAAGTGGGAATCCCAAAGGACATCCTCAAAAACAAGGTCATTTGTTCAAAAATTCCCAAGGGTTCATTGAAAAAGCCGAAGGGTTTGTTTGAACTTCCGAATTATCCAAGAAGAAATCCGAAGGGTAACTTGAAAAGTTTCAGAGGGTTCAAATCCTTCGGACATTTTGTCTGAAGGGAAGGAAAAGGTTCACTTGGAAAATTCCGAAGGACACTTGGCAAGAATCCCGAAGGGTATTTGTTCTTCGGGATAGTTCACTTCAAGAATTTTGAAAGGCTCTTCAAGGTTTCCGAAAGGGTCACTTACAAAAAGGCTGAAGGGTATCTACCCTTCGGAAAAAGGCATTTTCAAAACACTAAGGGAACCTCAACAACTTTTCCAAAAGGTAGAATTCCTTTGGAAAAAGTTCACAATTCCAAAGGACCTTTACATTTTCCCGAGGGATGGATTTCAAGAAGCCGAAGGGCACTTTCCCTTCGGGAGTCATTATTAGAAAACCCGAGAAGAAAGAATTCCTTTGGACTTTTTGTCCGAAGGAAATAAACGAAGCAAGGGGACACTTTAGAAATCCCGAAGGGCTCTTTCCCTTCGGGAAAGTTTGTGCTAAAAAATCCTAAGGGTTAGAGTCCCATTAGAAAAGTCCACTTGAAAATTCCAAAGAGTCATGTTCTTCGGAAAAGGACCATTGACAAAAGCCCAAAGCGGAGTTTTGAAAGGCCAAAGGGACTTTCCTTCGAACAAATTGTCCAAAGGAATGTGTTGGACAAAAACGCTGAAAGAAAGCGCAGTTTCAAAAGGCCGAAGGGTTCATTGAATTGTTCGAAGGAACATTTCACAAAGTTTCGAAGGGCAAGTGGACATTACAAATAATGTCGAAAGGGTCACTGGCAAGAAGTTCGAAGGGGTTGTTCCTGTCGGGAAGTTCTTTTCAAAGGCAAAACGGGGCACTTTTCAAATAAGGGCAGTTTTGAAAGGCCGAAGGGACATTTGTATAAAGTCTGAAGGGACATTCCTTTGGATAAATTTGTCCGAAGGAATGTGTCGGAAAAAAAAGCCGAAAGAAAGAGACATTTAAAAGGCCGAAGGGTTCATTGAATTGTTCGAAGGGACATTTCACAAAGTTCTGAAGGGCCGGTGGACTTTACAAATAATGCTGAAGGGTCACTGGCAAGAAGTCCAAAGGAGTTGTTCCTTTCGGAAAGTTCTTTTCAAAGGCAAAACAAGGCATTTTTCAAAGAGGACCATGTCAAAAGCCCGAAGGGCAATTTGCAAAGGAAAGAATTCCTTCGGACTTTTTGTTCAAAGGAAGTTTACAAAGGAAAAGGCTTGTCAAAAGACCTGAAAGACTGAATTGCTTCGGACATTTTGTCTGATGAAATTGTCCGAGAGGAAGATCCCGAAGGCAAGATTTCCTTTGAACTTTTTGTCCAAAAGAAATGGACCAATCAGAAAAGCCGAAAGAGATGAAGAGACAATTCCCACGGACAAATTGATAGTGACAAAAGACAAAGAGCCCGAAGAAATAATTCCTTCGGACTTTTTGTCCAAAAGAAATAAACAGGGATTGACCATTCCAAAGGAAATAGACAGAGGAGAAAAGTCAATAGAAATAAGTCCGTGGAAAAGACGAGAACAAATGCCCGAAGGAATACATGACAAAAGTAAAGTCCAAGACAAAGAACCTAAACAATACATACAAAGCATGCAGGACAAGCAGGGACATGCAAAAATCCAATAAAGTATTGTTAGTTCCATTTATAGGAAGATCTACACTCCAAGACTGCAATCAAGAGAGCGCCAATAATAAATGAAAAAATCAAATCATTCAAAGACATGCAGCTGCCTTCAGGGATGACTCTTTTAGTTCTAAAACAGAGACTCGAATACATGGAAGGCTCAAGGAGTTTAACGATGGAAGGCTATTTATAGTTGATTGGTCAAAGTTTCAGTTGACTATTTGTTGAAGCCATGCTTGCCTCCTAGTCATCTCTTACATGCAATGATCCAACTTAGCTTCAAGTTTAACCTTTCAACATTTTCAGCAGTTCAAGTGGAGTTCTAATTTTAGTTTTGGAATTGATTTCATGCAAAGGAAATTCTTTCCAACGTTTCCAGCAGTTCAGATTTGGAGATTGGCGTAGCATCATGTATGATAAAGGTCTTGACTCACACTTGAGCTCACCATTCTTTTCAAATGCCAAAGTGTTGGCAATTTGAGTATCATGGTGTATAAGGAGATTGTCTGTAAGATTGTCACTAATGTCAAATAAGCAAACATTAATGACAAAGGCATAGTGATTCGGGTTTGTCAAGTCCATGTACTTCATTCACTTTTACTTATAAAGTTTCATAAGTAAAGCCATGTCGAAAACCTGACTAGACCAGGAGAATGTTGATCGGGTTTGTGTACTTCAATTGCTTCGACTCATAAAGTTTCACAAGTAAAGCAATCTCGAGAACCCGAATGGGTGTGGGTGAGTGAATCGGGTTCCCATAACAACTTTATTTCGTTCAATTTCATAAGTCAAGCAATGTGAAGAACCCGAATGGGTCTAGGTGAGTTAATCAGGTTTTTGGAATGACTTTACTTCCTTCATGTTTATAAGTTGAGCAACGTCAAGAACCCGAATGGGTCTAATGAAGTTAATCGGGGTTATGGAATGACTTAACTTCTTTCGAGCTTATAAGTCAAGCAATATAGGGAACCTGAAATGGTCTTGAAATAACTCTTTCGAAAGAAATGGTCTTGAAAGAATTCTTTCGGAAAATGGTTAAGTCTTTTTCGAAAAAATGGAACAGACAAAGTGAAATATTAAGAGCCAATTTTTTTCAAATTTTCAATTACAATCAGCAGAGCAATACACAGTCGTTAGGGTTAGCCTTAAACCAAAACGATACTGAAGCAACTCTAACCAGAATGTACACCAGGATTCCGAGGAGGGCAAGGTGTGAGCATTGGTCAGAGGATCTGAATGCAGAAACAGAGCTGGAAGGAACTTTAACCAAGAATAGCGCCGATGATGGCGAGCATATGGTCAGAGGATCTTCTACTACTACCAATACTGAAAGAAACTCAACACCAAGTATGTGCTACCCAATCCAATATGGAGTTGAGGTGACCATATGGCGGAGTGCTATGAATTACAATGCTATGAAGGGAAATAAGCAAGAATGCTGAAATACTCGACGTCAAGAACGTGTTTTCCAACCTGAGATGGAATGGGAGCTACCATATGATGGAGATATATCGTATTACAATGCAGTTTCAAAATATAAGATAAGCATTACAAATCATGATTAAGCAAGATTAAAGAACTGCTGTCAGTACTACTGTCAGCGTACAATATGATAGAGAATTCGCCTGTCAAGAGCATAGAGTTAGAACAATTCAACGAGCATTTAAATAAAGAATTCTCCTTGCTTAATGGAATTACCGAGACTGCTTTCTTCTCTCAAAAAACTGATTCAAGATTCTGATCTGTTCTGATCTGCACCTTTAAATGTAAAACCAACAACCTGAGATCACACTAAAATGGACATATCTCTCACACAATTCATCCAATTGACGTGAAACGAAAAACAAAAGACCCTAATGATGAAGGCGCCCAAGATTGGAACACAAAATAGACCTAAAAGTTTCTATTTAATTTATGCACGAATCCCAATGCAAACACAGATGGTACAGCCCAACAAGAGGGATGATTTGCCTTTAAAAATCACAGCCTTCATTAAAAATTCTACAACTTACAGAAAATGTTCGCCCTTCACATACAGAGAGATATAGACAATACCCATAATGATTTTTTTTGTTTTTTTTTGACTTATGAATAAAAACACAATCTGCTATGAGGAGTATGAATTCCTGAATCTCTCTAATATGCATAAATTGATCTATAAAACCACACACTAACTACAATGCACAAATCCCACTACAAAACAATCAAACTACACTATCTCACCACTAGTCGCTATCTTTCAAGTGAGAAGCAATGCCAAGCTAGGAGGCTTTCATTCCTCGAAGTAATCCCAAAGCCAATCCGGCAACATAACATTCCTGTAGCTAAAAGATGATCCAAATGAGGACCAATGGCTTCCTTTTATAATTTCCGGTTGACCCTTCTAGAAACCCTATCCTCCAATAGGTGCCGTCCCATTTTCCCAAGCAAAATTTAGACTTTATATTATAAACTTTATTTCCTCCTTGAAGTTGGCGCCCAACTTAAGCTTGGATTAAAACTTTAATAAGAATTATAATTAATTCCTTCAATGAGGCGCCCACCCCATAAAGAACATCTTTTAAAACAACTTAAAGTGAAGTAGCTAGGCCAAGGGGAAAGTCAATGTTAAAATATAACATTAAAACATGACTTAATTAAAATAATTTGACTTATCTCTCCATTTGTGCCCCAAAGCCCAAAAATGAGTAAGCCAATTGATCAGACTGAAATGGAAAGCCAACTGTGCCGAAACCAACAGGACCACTGCCAGAAATAGAATTTACTAAAAATAGTAAATTCTTGAAGATGCTTAGAATGCCAAGAACATATCACTGCGAAGCTCTCTGAAAACTCAGAAAGAATCCACCATTGAATCAACCAACTCAAGCAAGAGCATCCTTCAAAACAAGAAACCCTAATTTTACCTTCCGAGTAGCCTACGGGTCTCAGGAATAGGCCAACGGTCACTGGGAAGATCATGCTTGAAAAGGGGACATTACACAAAGTTTTCGAAAGGACACTTTGAGAAATTCCGAAGGGTAGGTGAACCGTTCCAAAAAAGCTGAAGGGATCTTTTCGAGAAATTCCGAAAGGTAAGTGGACCATTGCAAAAGTTTCGAAGGGCAAGTGGACCATTGCAGAAAGTCCGAAGGGATCTTTTCAAAACGCTGAAGGGTATGTGGACCTTTACAGAAAAGCCAAAGGGTACATTTGCAAAGCCTCGAAGGGTATGTGTTCTAAACAAAAGTGCCAAAAGGGGACTCGGACATTAAATCCACAAAAAAATTCTCGAAGGGGACTTGAACAAAAAGCCTGCAACAATTTGTACGGACTCTTCCGAAGGAGAGGACACTTGCAAAGTTCTGTAAGACAATTTGCAAACTCTCGAAAAGCATATAGGTATGTTAAAGTTCAAGCAAGTCTGAAGAGATTGACGAAGGGGAAGTATCTCAAAGACACCGAAAGAAGCGAGATAAAGTCAACATGTCAAAGGTTAATGATCTAGTCAACATAAAGAGCAAGAATCTTTGATGATCCAATGACACATGCAAGTCAGGATTAAGATCCAACGGAGCGAGTGAATCCAAAGCCTTAAAAGTGCTTGAAGGTTAATGCACAGTGGCAAAGTTAAAGACTGAGCAAGTCCAGTAAGATCTATCGGAGCGAAAGCTCTCATGAATGCCGTGACAAGCGAGATATAGTCAAATCTGTCGGAGATTAACGTCCAACTAAAGTTATGGATCGAACATATTCGAATAAATCGAAAGGAGCGAAAGCGATCCTAATATATAGGAAATAGCGAGATACAAAAAGGAGCTCGATGGTTGGACTTGGCGCAAAGAAAGAAATCAAAGGCCTGCATTTAATATATTCTCAACGAACAAATGAAAGAACAGACAAAACCTGTAAATGATTGCACAGAGCTCTAGATTGATCGATCCAACCAATCAATCATTGATTAAGGAGGTTGTGCATCTAAGAGATAAATCTAGCAGCTGCCAAACATAGTAAAGAGACCAGAACATTATGGCGTGATGCATGAACCAAGACACGAAAAGGGTATATGTCAAAATAATATTGAATGAAGAACCAAAAAAGGGGAGTTGAAGTGCGAAAAGTAAATGACACATTTATGACTAGAATCCAACAGTCATCAAAGATGGAAAAGAGATCTGAGCATTGAAGTGTAATGTATGAATTGAGACACGAGAATTCGCATATGTCAGAGTCGCATTGAATGTGAACAAATAGCAGAAGTCAGTCAAGAGGAGCTGAATTGTGAACATGTTGCATAGATGAAACCTTAAAACTCAATGTATATATACGACATCTTATTCATTGTGGTTATGTTGCTATCGTTGCAATATAGAGAGTGCCATAGAGTAACTTGAAGAGTGTCACTTTTGAAATGTATACAGACAAATAGTGAAAGACAGAGCAACAGAGAGTGAGGCAGAGGAAAAAAAAGCACACAGAATATGCAAAGATTGAGTAGAGAGTGAGCAGTTACAGATTAGACTTGTAACAAATAAATTGATCTGGATTCATTTGTGAATCCATCTTGTATTTTGAAGTTGTAGCTTCATAGTTTTGATTGGTTGGTGCCATCAAAAAACTGAGTTGGTGCTCAGTTAGGGGATTGGTGTCTCCTTAGAGAGTGGGTGCTCTTGAATGTAATCAGTGAGGTCAGTCAGTGAAGCATTTAACAATGAAGTTAGATCAGGATAGTAGATTCTAGCAGCCATTTTCACCATGGTTTTTCCCTTTGGGTTTTTCACGTAAAAACCGAGTAATGTGTTTTTGTGTGTATGTGTAATCTATGCATTTCTTCTTTGATTTGCATATGAATTTTTATTTCCTCTAAAAGGTTTAAAAGAACTAGTTTTAGCTGATTTATTGATTCACCCCCTCTCAGTAGATAGTTATGTTCAACACAGGGTTTTTCATGCAAGACAAAAGACAAGAAGATATTTTTAAAAGGCTTTGTTATCTTGGCATAACGGAAATTGAATTTGGGCTGAAGTAGAAGTTGATCTCCTCTTCTATTTTTTAGCGCCAATCTCTTCGCTGTTGTATACTTTTCTATATAAGTCAGCTTTTCAGCGTTGAATTGTATCTTCTTTTGGCTAGACTAGACTTTGCCAAAAATTTGTGCTGTGTACCTTTTCAGATTAATAAAATGACAGTTTTCAGACTCCATGGTGCTGGTATAGTGTATTTATGTCAGTGATTTGCATATGTGATAGAATTTTCTTTCTTATCAAGTCCTGATTCTTACCTAGTTACTAGCTGATCAGATTATGCAGATCATGTTTTGTGTCTGATGTCTTTTGGTTGAAGTTACAGTGGATATAAGTGGCTGGTTAGTGCCTTGAATCAAGCCTATTCCATCATTTTCTTCAAGCTTTGATCACAATATAGAACCTTTTCATGAAATACTAATGCATAGAGGTCAATTGGGGTTGAAATGTCAGTTTGTTTATTATCTGATTAGTGTTTTAAAAGCTCAGATTATGTGGATCAATCAAAGTTTAGGTGTATCACCATCATCAAATAGGATTTCCTTTCAAGTTTTTCATTTTCCCCTTTTTCCCAACAGTTTGTAGAGTAGAGATCCTAATTGATACACCAAAGGGAGCTAGCCCTTATAATCTAGAGATTCAATCCACTGATTAGGTCACCCACAATCTAGGATTGTTTCCATGTTTCAGTAGACTGTGAAGGCCTGAAACTACCTTCACAAGAGTGAAAGTTTGATTAACAATAACTATGCCTGAAGTGGAATTACAACTAATGCCATTTTTGGAAGTGATTTTTTTGTTTTTCATAATATTTGTCTGGACAAAGTTCTGTTGGACCAATCATAAAAATTATCATATGCCCATATAAACTGCATCTGATAGGAGTTACAGATCACGCTCCCAATGTTTTGCACTCGTGGTCATAGCCATTTTTTTTGCCCTTGAGTTACTGTTGACAAATGTTCCACAAGTCAGATTGTCTCTTGCCATTTGGAAAGTTCTTGTCTCTAGCCAAGGAAGGAAGAATGCAATGTTTTCCTTGGTAAGGGGCCTTTGCTACAACAGGAAAGTTTCGAAGGAATGGTTCATCAAAAGGGTTTGGCTAAAGACAGGTCTTTGGAGAGGTCCTTCGGACAAAAGTCCGAACGAAATAACAAAGGGGAGCCTATAAGCAAAAGGAAGTAATTCCTTCGGACTTTTGTTCGAAGGAATACTTTGGAGAATCCAAAAGTCCATTCAAACAAGCAAGGCAAAGGAAGTACCCTTCGAAAGGGTCGTTTTCAACATTCCCGAAGGGCACCTACCCTTTGGGAAGGTACAGGAACGAATTCAGGACATTTTCAAAACACCTGGGTGCCCTCCAATTTTTCTGAAGGGCACAGAGGGAGAGCTACTAGCCCTTGCGGAGGGCACTTGGTCGGCGACAGTACCTCTGTGTATTTCCCGAAGGGCACATTTCGAAGGCCGAAGAGCCAAGGCACAAAAGAGACCTTTGGACTTTTTGTCCGAAAGAATTCAGAGGATGCAGGAAAGAAGACCAAAGACAAAAAGCCGACGACAAAAGACAAAGGAGCTTCGGAGAAGTTGAATTCGACAAAGGCAAAGCAGGAGGAAACCTTTGGACTTTTTGTCCGAACGAATTCCTTCGGACAAAAAGTCCGAAGGAATTCGAAGAAAGGTCCGTGGGAAAATGACGAGACAGAAGTCCGAAGAAAAACAAAGTGAAACGAAGGCAAAGCAAAAGGAAAAGTATTCCTTCGGGCTTTTTGTCCGAAGGAATTCCTTCGAACAAAAAGTCTGAAGAAATTCCAGCGAAGTCACCAAAGGAGAAAACCCAACTATGAAAAAGAGCCCGAACAAAGAAAAAGTAAAGGTATCCGAAGAGAGAGAAGTTCGAAGGAATTCTGCAGAAGATTAAACTGAGGGGAAAAAGGCCGAGGGAAATCAAGCCCGCAAAGCAAAAGTTTGCATAAAAGTGACAGTGTTAGGGCAATTCAAGCGGATAATTTGTTTGACAGAAATCATTCAGAGGGAAAGTCCAAAGACAGGCCCAAAGAATTAAGCCGAGACAACCAGAGATCCGAAAGTAATGGAGGTTGACTGTGCAAAAGAGGATAGAAAATAGATAATCCAACGGAGAGTTGAAAATAGAATATAGACCAGATATAATTATAAAAATACATCTAAATATAGAATCCCGCCAGAAATAGACACGAATAGGCAGACCAGAACAGAGTAAAATACATGCAAGCAGGGGCTTTTTCGAACACCGGTCAAAACTTCAGTTGACTGGTTATTGAAGTCCCGCTCGTCTCCAAGTCAACTCCACGCATCCGAGAGTCCAACCAAAGTTCCAAATTTGAATGTCGAGTTGACTATTCGAGATTAGAGTTGACTAATTGTTAAACGTCGCATCCACTAAGAGCTTTCCATGCGAGGGAGAATGATCTCTTCATCCAACTCAGCTTTCAAACGTTCCAACTCGGCATCAAGCAGCTCACGTAGAGTTCTAAAATTAACATTTGCGTGAATTTCCATGCAAAGAGAGGTGGGCGGTTCATAACAAAGACAAGTTCACTTCCTCAAGTGCAAGAAGCTCCATGCAAAGACAAAAGAAAACATTTTATTGAAAGGCCAAGTCAGCCTTGAGTTAACTTAAGTAAATCCTTCTCTTCAATTTTCAATGCCAATCTTTGGCCTTTTGTAATTCTCTATAAAATGGCTTTTAGCCTTGATTAAAAATCATCCAATCTCTCTCTTGGTTAGACCAGACTCTGCCATTGGTGAGTTGTGTAACCTCTTCAATCAATAGAATTACTGTGCTTTTAGATTTCAATGGCTGGCATAGTGTATATTTCTTCAGCAATTTGCATAAGTGGTAGATTTCTCTCCCTTCCCAAATTCTGATTCGTACCTAGTTGCTAGATTATCCTTATGCAGGTCATGTTCAGTGTTCTTTATGTCTTTTGCTGAAGCTGTAAATGGATGTTAGGTGGCTGCAAAGTGTCTTGTATCGGACCTCTCTCCATCGTTTTCCCTCAGGTTTTGGTCATTGGATCGAACCTCTCCATGAAATATTTATACATAAGTGATTGATTGAAGTCTAAGGTCTTCCTTTTCTCTTGATTGTTCAGTGTTCAAAGTTTCAAGTTGAGTGTATCAAACTTCTGGCGTATCACCCCTTTTAGGTAGGATTTCCCCTTTAAGTTTCCTTCTCCGTTTTCCATGGTAATCCGCAGCGTAGAGTAGGGATCCTCATTGATACATCATATAAGAACTAGCCTTCTCTGGAGGTTCTTCTCACCGTTGAGGCACCCACCCTCGTGAGAAGATCCCATTGTTTCAGCCGGATAGAGGACTGGCCATTTCGTGCACGTCTTCGATTCAGGGCGCAGCTCCAGGTTGACAACAATTTTTGGCACGCCCGATGGGACCTATTTTAGCTGGTCTCGATGAAATTGCATTTGTAGCAGTGTTCTTCAAAAAGTATTTGGTGATTCCAAGCTCAAGCAATTGCTTTTAATAGTTTAGGGACAGCTTCCATGTAAGTCTATTTTTATTGTATTATCGTGAATGAAGTTTGATGGCTGTGTATGAAGAGAATTCCTATGCTATATTTCCTTATTAGTCTAATGATGGATCATACCAGCTTGGTCATGATACCTATGAGCCTAATCAGCGCTATCAAGAGTATTATCAAAGCTATGTTGAGCCTTATCAAGTTTCTCATAATCCGCCTTATCAAGGGCGTGGATCTTACCTTTGGTAAGCCATATCAGTGTCAGGACCAGAATTCATCTTTTCCATATGGCTATGATGTTGCATATGAGCAGTATTGCCTTCAAGAAAAAATGAATGAAATAGAGCTCAAAATACTAGCATATGCAAGAAAAGTTTGTTCTAACTCTCAGTATGAGGAAGTGAAAAGTCTATTTTGAAATGTGTCCAACGATCAAGAAGAGATAAATGGACTATCTATTCTTTTTTTGGAAAAGATAGAGGCTTGGAAAAGGCAGAAAATCGACTTAACCAATTGTCTACAAAAGGCTATTGTGCTTCTTATTCTCATGAAGTTCTTAAACATGCCTAGTGTGTGCCAAGGGAGCTTCCTAGTTGGAGTCAAGAGCCTATTCAAAAGTCTATTCAAGAGCATATCCAAGAGCCTATTCAGTGACTATTTATGAGACTAAACCTTCCTATAGTCCCCTTTTCTCACCAATCATCCCTCAAGCTCAAGTTGTCCAGGAAGACAAGCAGGTTTCAGACTTTGATGAGGTAATGGCCAATTGGAAGGAGAAAAATACAGAGGTCTTTAAGAGTTTCTCTTTCCCTCCTCTCCAAAACTCCCTAGATAATTCTTTTTCTCTCAAGATTCCAAAATCTGATCATGATCGACCCCCCATGCTTCATCTCCCCTCTCAAACAAATGAATTTCATCACCCTTCCTCAAGAGGAACCTGTCCTTTGGAGGATTGAGAAAAAGGTAGCTACAGGTCAAGTTCTTGCAGAGTGTGTAGGGGATGCTTCAGAAGTGTTTGAGGAAGAATTTCTTATTGATACTTCTCTTGAGGTTGTAATTAAGCATCCAGTTATAGCTGAGAGTGGGAAGACTGATCTTGATATAGAGGAACTTCAAGAGGAGTTGATACAGATTGAAGTTATAAATGAGTTACAGCGATTTCCCATTGAGAAGGATCCAGATAGCATGACAACGGATTTAGCTCAAATAGATCAAAATGAGGAACAAAAAGATGATTGGCAGTTGTACCTTGAATCTCTACAAGAGATTGAAGAGCTTTGTATAGATATGATGGCTATAAAAGAGCATGTTTATCATAAATTTGATCAAGAATCACCTATTCAAGATCCCAGTTGTTGACGCAGTGGATTGCACCCGAGGCAGGACGCCTAGCTCCTGCCTTCCACGTGTCAAAATGGAAACTCCCCTCTCGCCTGTGGGACCGGCGAAGCTGGAGGGGAGAGTCTCTAGATAAAGGCTAGCTCCCTTTGATGTATCTTTTAGGCCTTCGTTTCTCCTACTGCTAACAAATAAAATGAAAAAATGGGGGCGATGAAAAGGGAGAGAGATGCTGAAACAAAACCTAAACTTAAAAATAAAAAAGGTGATACACCAAAATGTTGACCCACCCAGCCTGAATATACACTTTTCACCAAGAAGTGCCCATACACTTCATTTGATACGAGAAATCCTTTTGCATCAGTGAGCTAGGGGTTCGTGGAAATACAGGGAAGAAGAAACTGCCAGAGGCGTCGTCAGACACACTTATGGCAGTCTATTCACAGGGACCTACACTCCTCTAGGAACACTTCTGGCAAACCTGCAAAAGAGAAACAATGCACTAGACATGCTGAAATCACCCTGCGAAAGCATAAGGAAAATGACTTAACACAGAACAAAGGCATAGACACATCCAAAAGTGCAAGCTCAAATAGAGGTAAAAATGCTAAGTCCTGATTCAAGGTAAAATTTGGCAGAGTTTTGCGTTACAAACCCCGAGAGATTTTTGGACAGAGTTTTGCCTTAAGGCTGAGAGAGGGATCTCAAATGAGAAATTTTACAATATATAGAAAAGAGAAGGGAACTTGGCGCTTTCTGGAAAAGACTTTGGTGCTCTTTTTGCAAGCTGGCCCATGTGCGCTCTGAGCCTTGGGAAGAGAAAGTTGTTTGATTGTCGGCTCCTACTTTGACTTTGGTGTTCCACATTAATGTGAAACATGGACCACGCCTCTTTTCTGCGAATCGATGGCTCTCTTCAAGGCATTTACGCGGCTTGTCTGCTTATAAATGCAAAATGGAGAAGACAGGCCGCGCTATTTACTGTTTGCGTCGTTTGATGACCACCTAGCAATAACTCGCCTCCCCTTTGCCACCTGGACTGTTTGTCCGCTTCTGCACTTGTCTTCTTCCTGGTTTTTGTCTCTTTCTGGCTCCTTCGGCCCTCCGGGCTATCTTTTGGCGGGTCGTTGCGTTCCTTGGGCTCTTCCTGCTTGCCTTGGCCACTTTTCACTGATTTCAATGAGTGACACGTGGCGTGTTCCGCTATGAAACGGGCAGGACACGTGGCAGCATCCGCTTGACTCAGCAACTTTAGGCACCCTTTGAAGGTCTTGCGGAAGAGGATGCGTGTTGGTTTCCACTCTCTTTAGCAATTCGTCCAAGGCCCACCACAGTTCTCGCAGGACAAAAGGGAGAGACCGCAGATGTTGACCCCTGTCGGCTTCCGCCGAGCTTTGCAGGGGACACGTGGCACGTTCCGCTGCTCCTAGAAAAGCATGTCGAATCCTTCCACGGTTGCAAAATAGATGTTCCCTAGAGCACTATAGATTTGGGTAGGGAGGTTAGCACCCTATTTATATCCATATGCTCTCGCCCTCCCTATAGATGAGATGTCAGGCCAAATACCTTGTCCTCTTTTCTCATCCTCAACCTTTTCTCAAAGGAACTCAACCCAAACTTGCATATCATATATTTCCCCTACTGTATATAGTCTAAAGTTGGTCGAGCCATCTATCTCCACTTTCCAATCCTCAACCCCCTCCCTATATATATGGGGGGGGCAACCCTCTATATAGAGAGATGGCCCCATCTATATGGGTGGGCACCTAGGCATATAGGGGAGAAGAGCATAAATGTCCTCCCCTCATCCTATTAGTATGGGGTATAGGGTGGAAGTTATATCTATCTATAGGGCCAATACCAACTATCTATATAGCCACCCCAACCCTACCCCCTCTTCATTAGTAAGGAATGAACTCAGTGGAATAACGAAGATTGATCAAAGATTGATACTTAACCTCTATTTCGACTGGCATTGAACCAACCCAACCCCAACCCATCATGGACCAACGGATTAGGTTGGGATTAGGCCCTCTATTGCTATTCTATATGGACAAATGGACCTTGACCCCATACCCATTTATATAGAGGGGGAGGGGTTCAAGAGCTTGTATAACTATTTACTATATCTATTTAGAGGGAGGGGCTCTTTCGGAAGACCATGAGCAGCCATGATATAGATATACAAGGATAGGGGAGACCGAGTAGCCTATTGCCATCTCATGAAGCCAAAGGGTGAGCGAAGCATAGTGTAGTATGTATATTCATTGGCACTCCCAAATATGCCCACATGGATCTAGAGGGCCCTATATACCTATATGATCAAGGGCCCCTGTCTATTATTCATTGGCCCTCCATATGGAAGGCCCATCTAAATCTATACGTACCCATCTAGTTGAGGGCCCATATCATTTATGCCCCCAATGACATCCATAGATAACTATGTTTTATCCACTATCACATCAGCCATACCATATGGCCATATAGAAGTAGAGGGGAAAGCGAGACTATACTAGCCAAGGAATTGCCCTATGACTAATTGGGTTGGGAATATGACTGACCTTTATTTCATCTTGGGTGGTTGGGCACATAAGCATAACATAATAGATTGGGATTGACGAGAAGAACATGTAAGGCGATGACTATAGACTATGGTATAGAATACCAAGACAGGGTCAATACCCTATTTCTCCAACAATGGGGCGGTGAATACTCTATATTTATATCTCCAAGAAAGTGGGTTGGTGATTGTAATAATCTACTCATCAAAAGAGCTTAGCTATATAGTCTAAGAGGTCGAGGTAATTCTCTATAGTGTCTAACAAGGTCCCCTTGTCTAATCTATACATGGGGTAGGGGGAAGTTTGATGCCCTATCTCCCTATATATAGAAAGGGGGTCAGGGGGGGCTTATTTATCTATCTAGGGAAGTTGAGTGCAACTATATTGGGCACAACCCCATCTATATCCATGTGGTGCAAGGGCCCTTATAGTTATATGGGGTGTGGCATTGATTTTCATAATTATATATATATACTGGAAATTGAGGGATCAGTCTATGTCGATGTGTTAACAAGAAAAGATCGATTTCATAGTCAATACCCTCTATATAGATATGGCAACCAAGAGTTAGTTTCGCTCGACACACCCTGTACCCTATATAGATATGGCGACGACCTACTATTAAATTGCTTTGTGGTCCTATATATATAACTGACACCCTATATATCTATATGGCAATGGACCCATATGTCTATGGTGGGGTTACTAGTTATAGTTATTTGTCATGTCCCTCTTTTGATTGGGACATCTTTGAAGACCCTTAGCCTTAATCTGTTTCCCGTGGGCTAAAGGAAAAGAGAGAAAAGAAGGGGAACAATTGGTTTCTCAAAGAACACATGTAAAAAGTACTTTATGTTATAAAAGTTCACTTATGTTAGGGCTATTTAAGGGTCATGTGTGCCAATTCACTTAAGTGGATTTGTAAAAGGTGTTCTTTCTTATACTTTGAAAAGGTATCTCCATCCTTTGGGGCGTACCCCTTAGGGGTGATGTATAAAAGCAAAGGAGGGGATCATCTGAAGGAGGCTATGTTATGAATATATTGAATTTTGGACTTTAATCATGAAAAGCTTGAGCCAATTGACTTAGAGATGAAAACCTTCAAGCCAAAGGGATTGAGGATGCAAACCCTCATTCTCCATTGAGGCAACTTCACCTAGGAACTACCATTAAGCATCAACTTCAGGAAAAGGACAAAAAGAAGATTTCAAGGTTGGCGACTTGCTATTGGAAAGATCCGATTCGCTATTGTATTGTTGAAGACCCCTACTTTGTAGGGCTGCATGGAATCTAGGGATGGAATTGCTTATCTCCAGCTTTGGCGATCTTGATTGGGAACTTGTTGATGGGGTTTGAGGGCTATCTCATTCCCAAATAAATATTTTAATTTTTATATATTTATTCCAGCAATAATTCATGAATTTTTGAGGTATTTTGGAAGGTCCTAGGGCCTCAATAATATTTGCTATTTTCTATAATTAATTCCCTATATTTTTAGGAATTTTTCCAGTTGTTTTTAATTGAGAAAATTCAGTAATTTCTTCCATATAATTAGATCTGATTGGTGGTATTTTCCAGGGTTGTTTATTGAAGGAAATCTCAGTTTTAGGGCTTCATTGATTGTTGAAAATTGATATTGAATTCCAACAACCTTCCCCGTATTTATTGAGTGATTACTGAGCCATGATTTGCAGTTGTTTGGATTAGGAAAGCAAGTATTATTTCAGTGTTTGTCTCCCACCCTTGGCATCTAGGGTTATAAAAACTATTTTCAGTTTTGAGGGTTTCAAACTTGCTTGTAGGGTTACCTATTTGGTCCTTTGAATTTTCCCTATTTTATGTTAATTTTGGAAGGTTATTTGCATCTAGAGTTTGCTGTAACAAATGTGAAAAAACAATATTTCTGCTAGGGTTTCACAAAAAATTGCAATATTCAGAAATATCCCATTTTTTTGGATATTTCAGTGGTATAAGAGCCAATTTCTTGACTAGTTGTGGAGTTTGAGGGTTTCATGTCAAACAGTGACATGGGAGATATGGGCAGTACAAGGTTTGAGAAATCCTCTCAAGCTCATGAAAGGAAAGAGCAACCTTCCATTCAAACATATTTGATGGAGATTTATGAGTATATAACATACCCACCCCATTTCAGGAAGGAGATGGACCTCAAGGATTCTGTAATATCAGAAAATATTACAAAATATTAGTATAGTTGGATTTTGCTATTTGTAATATTTGCTATCAAAAAAAGGGACAATAAGGTGAAGAGCATATGGAAGAGCATGCAAACCACTCCAAATCTTGCTTGGGTAATCAAGTGATCCTACATGGCTTGAATGATAGGGCACCCCAGAGGTGACATCAAAGTTGATGGAAGGCATCTTCCATGAGATGATTTTGGCAGGGGCAGCAAGAAAGAATGTGTTTTTTGAGTTGAAGCAGCCACCTCTTCTTAGGAAATTTGGTCATACGCTTGGGTCGGGGAGAGAGTCAAAGGTAGGGAAATGTTGTCCTTCAAAAGAGGTAAACCAAGTGACCAAGGGACAACCATCAAGGTATGTAAAAAATCAAAATGAAGATGTTAACCAAGTTCATGAAGAGGGTAATTTTCAGTTTGTGAGGAAGGGAAGGAGGTTTGAATTTTGCATTTAAAAAAGATCTAGGTTACACTCAGAAAAACCAGAACTTTGGTGATTGAAAAAATTAGAATTTCATGTGAAAAATTAGACTCGTTTGTGCTTAGAAAAGTTAGGAAATTGCATGAAAAATCAGAATTGTTAGTGCTCAGAAAAATCAGAAATTTGTATGAGAAATCAGCATCGTTTATACTCAAAAAATTCTGAATCTTTCATTCCAAATCTGAATATGGCACACTCAAAGAATTCAGGGAAAAAAGGTATGTTACAGCTCCTAATAAATTCTGGAAATGCATAGGAGAGCTGGATTTTTACTTGTATTAAGAAGTTGAAATTCGCAAAAAAAGAACAACCCTTCTACAAGAGCATACAATGGAAAGGAGAATTAAGAAATGTGATAGGAAGAGTGATAGATGGGTTACAAATGATCCTCAATTCATGAGACAAGGAAGACTTGATTGGGGCAGCACTATGGAAGGAGAAATCCTTCGAACTTTATGTACTCATGATGTATATTGGAGGCCTAATTGGCGGGGGCAGCATGAGGATAGACAATGGGTTTTCATGTGGGCATCATGGCAAAGTTGCTTACTTCACCACATTCTCTACAAAAAAGATATGCACCCAATATTGTTCAAAGTTGTCCTCCTAATTCAAATTAGTGAGCCCTACATTTGGTTTGGCAAAGAAGTGTCAAGACACATTGAGAGCCCTAAAGAGCATCGGGATGCGACCCAAGGAAGTCCACACTCTAAGGTGCATATGCCAAGGAGAATAACCATAAGGGGCAGCTTTAGTGCATTTTTTTTATTATAGTTTCAGCTCTTCTAAGGTGGTTCATAGATTCATTTTGGCTCCTCTTGAGGTAGTACACATGATGGGTTCATCCAAGGGCAAGTTGGGAGTGAAGAGATTGATCTTTTTGGGCAATTGCAAGGCTGTAAAGCATAAATACAGTCCTCTAATCATTGGGTACAAGTCTCCTTGTGAAGTGTTTCTCCCCAAGGTAAGAAAGCCTATGGGCATGAGTGCCAAGGATTGGATTACCAGCATGTTGAGGAAGTTTCCAGCCTATGGGAGGCATGAAATGATAAGTTTGAAGAAATTTCCAGCTCCTATAGTTAGAGAATTTCTGAGTTTTGAGGTCACTTTGAAGAGTGGGGGCGGCATAGACAACCTTCATATGCTCTCAAGGACATCCCCACACTTGCTTCCATCCACTTCCCACGTGGAAGGGAGGTGAAAAACTCTTTTTTGGACTAATGTGTTTGTGTCTTGTGCAGGAGCTGATATAGGGGCAATCAAGGCCCAAATTGTTGAAGACTACCTTGCTGGAATACACGTTTCCAGCCACTATAATGCTACAAATTTAGAGAAAATTTTATTTCTCTTCATCCTTTTGATACATCTAAGGTATGGAGCCCCAAGAAGACGGGAGAAAAAGACTAGAGGTGGTTGTTTTTTTTAATTTTCAGTTTGCACAAACAACAGAGGATCTTCATGTATAGCAGTGAGAGGCTTTGTCATGAGGATTTTCCCCCATGGGAAGGACCAAGGATCAAGTTTTGCATAAGGTCTATGGTGGGGACAGCTCTCTGGTTGCTTCAATTGCTTGAGGACAAGCAATTTTGGGCAGGGTGGATTGTCATGTCCCTCTTTTGATCGGGACATCTTTGAAGACCCTTAACATTAATCCATTACTCGAGGGCTAAGGGAAAAGAGAGAAAATAAGGGGAACAATTGGTTTCTCAAAGAACACGTGTAAAAAGTACATTATATTATAAAAGTTCACTTAAGTTGGGGCCCTTTCAAGGTCTTGAGAAGGTATTTCCCTCCTTTTTGGGCGTACCCCTTTGGGGTGATGTGTAAAAGCAAAGGAGGGGATCATTTGAAGGAGGCTATGTTATGACTATATTGAATTTTGGATTTTAAGCATGAAAAGCTCGAGCCAATTGACTTGGAGATGAAAACCTTCAAGCCAAAGGGATTGAAGCAACTTCACCTCGGAGCTGTCATTGAGCATCAAATTCGGGAAAAGGACAAAAAGAGGATTTCAATGTTGGCAACTTGCTATTGGAAGGCGTTGATTCATTATTGTGTTGTTGAAGACCCCTACTTTGTAGGGTTGTGTGGAATATAGGGCTGGAATTGCTTATCTCCAGATTTTGCAATTTGGATTGGGAACTTGTTGGGATTTGAGGGCTATCTCATGCCCAAATAAATATTCGGATTTTTATATATTTATTCCAGCAATAATTCATGAATTTCGGAGGTATTTTGGAAGGTCCTAGGGCCTCAATAATATTTGCTATTTTCTAGAATTAATTCCCTATATTTTTGAGAAATTTTCCAACCATCATAGATTGAGGAAATTCAAAAATTTCTTCCATATAATCAGATCTGATCAGTGGTATTTTCCAGCATTGTTTATTGAAGTAAATCTCAGTTTTAGGGCTTCATTGATTGTTGAAAATTGATATTGAATACCAACAACCTTCCCCATATTTATTGAGGGATTATTGAGGCATGATTTGCAGTTGTTTGGATTGGGAAAGCAAGTATTATTTCAGCGTTTGTCTCCTACCCTTGGCATTTAGGTTTATAAAAATAATTTCAATTTTGAGAGGTTCAAACTTACTTGTAGGGTTTACATATTTGGTCCTTTGAATTTGCCCTGTTTTTATGCTAATTTTGGAAGGTTATTTGCAACTAGGGTTTGCTGTCACAAATGTGAAATATCAGTAATTTTGCTAGGGTTTCACAAAAAATTGCAGAATTCAGAAATATCTCCTTTTTTGGGATATTTCATTATTTCCTCCTTTGTTGGTCTAGCTCTGCCATATATAGCTAGAGGCCTTAGTTGACCTCCTTGATGAGAGGGCATTGTTGGCCATGATCAAAGTTTAGGGCCCAACTATACAGCGATACTATATACTAAAAATAGCAGGTCATCGATCTATATATCCATTTATATAGGGTGCCGACTAGTCTAGACAAGAAATCAATCCCAACCGTCCCACAACCCTATCTATAGGGATCTATCTGGGCAGTTGGGGGAGTCCCTAGCTGATTTCTATTTGGTGAAAAGCAAGCTTATTCTGATTGGATATCAATTTGATCGGATGTTATGCTAGCATATTCCGATTGGATGTTATGCTAGCGTACTCCGATTGGCTAAGGACAATAGAATTTGTTGTGAAAGCCAAATAAAGGGGTATTCTTGTGTATTGGGAAATAGTGATGGAAGATGCAATAGCCTAAATAAGATTCATCTAGCTAGAGTGCCTAGATCCACTATATATTTGACACAGGTTCTCCGTAATGTCAGGACTAGTGGATGCACCTATCATCATTGGTACATTGATGAAGATACCAATTAGTCATGAATGAATTCCTTGTATGGTTCCACATGAAAAACTTGTACGTATATAACCCACATGTCCAATCAAACTATGAGCTAAAGGTATTTGACTTTCGTCTAGGCCATGGCAACTAGTGCCCCTGGGATCACGGGAGCAATGTTGTGAGGGAAGAAGATTTTTTGTGACGAAGTTCCATAGAAACTATGCATAGAAACACAACATATTCCCACAAATAGAACTTTTGGGTGCAATAGAGAAGAATGCCGTAACCAAGGTGGGTGAACCCCCATGGATATCAGGGGCCCACATATAGAGAGTCGAGAGAGATATGGAGTCTAGGGGAGGGCGTCACTGCCTTCTCTTATGGATCTTGAACTCATTTGGTTCGCTCAACAGAAGTGCCACATGAGGGAAAGCGAGGACTATAGATAGTCATCATCTACGAGAAAAGTGCTCCCTAGACCGAACGTGAAAGTTTTTCACATCATACAACTCTGGTTCTCTACTCAACTCAGATTAGATATTCCAGAGTGCCATGTCCACTTTCGAGTAGTTTCACTTGTGGATCCATAGCAAATTACTTTTGCTCACTCAATATGGTTAGACCCCTTTTCATTGTTGCCAATGTTTTCCTGCACTGAAGATGATGGGGATTGTGATGTCTCATTTTCATTGTTGCCAATGCTTTTCCGCGCTGAAGATAGTGGGGATTGTGATGTCCTTTTTTCATATAATTTTAATAATTAATAAAATTGCTCGAATAGTGATTTTAATCATTCAAAAATATAAGACAATTAATTAATTATTAAAATAGCACTATCTTGGATAATTATTCGAATTACTGGATTACCCGTTTGAAAAATTAAGGTAATTTTAATGATTATTCTAAAGGGCTTTATAATTAATAAATTACTTGAAAAATAATTTTTTTACTTTAATTATTAGAGTAATTTAATTAAAATTTTAAGTAAGGCTCTAATTATTTAATTTGCTAAAAAATAATTTTAATTACTAATTTATTAAGGCAAGTTAATTAATTCAAAAAGGCCTAAAGTGAAATTAAAAGAATGTTGCCTTGGGAGTTAAAGTAAAAGGAAAAAAAAAGATATTATAAAACAGGAAAGTGAGGCTTATGAGGTATTTTACCTTCCTAAGGTGGTCCATCCCCTTTGTAATGTACAAATACAAGATGAAGATCACAATTGAAGACAAGTTGAATTTGATAATTGTTTTATTCATGCTTGAAGAAAGTATTGGGATGCATGCCCAATAAGTGTTCGTTGTTTTGATATTGATCAATCTACAAAAGGTGTCTTTTGATGTCATCTTTGCTAAGGAGATCGTGTTACTTGCCCTAGAGTGGGGCAATTTGCATTAAGGAGCTATTGTCAGGTTTTTGTGAGGTTTTTGAGGTTCTTTTCTTGCTTATTATTTATGATTAATATTTGCACTATTTTTGCAAGTGGAGCAAACTATTTTGGGAAGCTTGATTGAGGGTTTGGAGGCCCCTTTAAGGTCTTAATGCGAATTAATATTTTGAGATTATTTGCTAATTTTTTCACATTAGCATGGGATTTTTGAAAAGATTTGTGGAAGATTTGAAGCCTTAAATTGATAGAAAATTAAATAATAATTTTCAGAATATTATTTAATTATTTTTTATAGGAAACTAGGGTTTTTCAAAATTTCAGAGCAATTTTTGGTGACTTTCTTATGAAAAGAAAATTCCAAAATTATTTTTATTTGATAGTCGTTATTTTTATGATCAGTTTAAGCACCTGTTTGCATCATAATTCCAAAAATCGAGGGAGTTTTGAATTTCTGAAGTTTTCAATTGTTTGTAAGAAATAATATTTGTTGAGCGCCGATTTGCAAGGGTTTCGTTGTGAATTAATTATTGCAATAATTTTCTAAGTTTTGGCAATTGATTTGAACTAAGCTTGAGTAGGGATTAGAGTGGGAAAGAAGAAATTCATTTCAGCTAGTGTGGCGCTAGGGTTTGGAGAATTGAAACATCCATTTCAAGCTTTTTCTTCATTGCGACAATAGGCACTCGTGGCCAAATTCACAAGGTATTTATTTGGTATTAAATTCAAGGTGAAATTGGAGTTAATTTTTAGATTGAAGGTGCAATTGTAGCAACTAGGGTTTGCTGATTTTTAATTTTAGAAAAAAAAAAAATCTGATTTAAAAAAAAAAACTCTTTTATGTGAAATCATCCCATTTGGGAACATTACAGTGGTATCAGAGCACCGATCTTGTCTACCTCTAAGTTGGTTGTTGGATGCAAACAGGTAAAAAGTTCATAGTTTATCAGATGAAAAAAGACTATAAGGGACTAAGAGCCTCAAGGGTTCTCTTCAAAACAATTTAAGCTTATGCAAAGCTTTATCAAAGAAAGCCAAAAAAAACATCAACATTGAGTATACAAATTGTAGCCATGTTGAAAGATACCACTATTCCAAGAAAAGATCACCCCTTCAATGGAGGACATTCAAATGATAATGAGAGGGTTTCTATTAACCCCCCTCATAAAGTCTTCAAGGCTACATTTTTGCAGAGAGAACCAGTAGTTGAGATTGAGACATCGATGTATGATTCACTTAATACATGTCAACAAGAGTATGCAATTCTAAACCTTGACACACAAGCACTCTTGTCAATTCGTGATTATTGTGAGATGAAGAATGGATCAAAACCAAGTACCAAACAAGTAGCCCTGTAGACACATCAAGGGGAAAGTCAAGGAGTCATCAAGGAAGAAAGGACCGAACTACATGGAGAGTTGGAGGAAAATAATGAAGGGATGACCCTTCACAAGGGTTCCTATAAAGAAGCTAATGAAATAGAAAAATCAGATTTGGAGGAAAGTGAGCTACAAAAAAGGACACTTTGGAGTAGTCCATAGGGGTGCAAGTGGATGATAAAAGAGAACAGGTAACCAAAGATCATGAAATAAAAGAAGCGCAAGGTAAGGATATTTTATTAATAGGATATGTCTATTTATCTTCGAATGATTGTATACATGACAGTAAAGTCACCAAAGATGATAAAATGAAGGATATGGTTTGCAAAATGAGGCATGAGGATTCCTTGATTCAAGTCACAATTATGGGCATCAAGAGGTATGAGATCCTGGTAATTTTTTGAGTTTCACAAAGGTTCAATCATGATTTTAAATTCTTTATGACTAATTCCATGGGAATAAAGAAAGAATCAAAATCATTTGGGGCATAGAGAAATATAGACATGCACAAGTTAACATTGGAACTAGAGTTTAAGGTAAGAATCAATCCACATGATAGGAGGATATTTTATGAGTATGAGGAAGAAGGATGAAAGGAGCAATGATAGCGTTGTTATGAGACATCATGGACAGCCATGTGCTTGCAAAAGAGGGGACATTATGACACAAATGGTAAGTTTACCTAGTTCTGATTTTTATCATGCATATGTTGGATTGAAGTTTGAATTTTATGACTCAGAAAATTCAGAAACATCTAGTCGATTCCAGTCCCTACATACAAGCATAATATTGCCCTCTCGGAAAATGTTTCGGTTCACAAAGAGAAGAGTTCATGCATGGAAAAAATCTGAAATCAATTGCTCCCAAAATTTTGAATTAACATGACATGTACAACAGTATATAGAAGGGATAAAATCTAGTATTGTTGGGGTTTGTTTGATGATGCATACATGTGTAATAGAGCTAACAAAGGGCAACCAAGGGAAGGACATACATCTTACATAAGAGGATCACTACCAATGGGTTTAAATGGTTAGGATATGCATTTACAAGGTATGTTTTTCAATTTGGTTAAGCTTGTTTTCTTTCTACAAATGAAAGGACTATATTTTCAAAATGAAGAAGGATTGATAGGGTATAAACAAGGTCATAGCTGTAGAAACCCCTGTTTCCCCTGAATTTTGGAACTGTATATTTTTTTTGGCTATTTTTGTGTATTTTGATTTTTTTGGTGTTTTTGTATGAAAATAAGTAGAATGCGTTTTTGCCAGATAAATTCGAATAAATTCAAATAAATAAGTAAATAGCAGTCTCTTCTTTCAAATAACTAATCTCTGATCTTAATATTCACTTTAGATGATTATAATAAAGATCTCTTGCACACATACAAAATAATATAAAATATTGTTAAAACCCTGATTTTTTTCAGCAAACCCTAGATCTGGTACAGCGGGTACGGCTGCAATAAATACTCCATTTTCCACGCTTTTGAAGGTACAAAAAGATGATAGAAGTGTAGGCGCTCAAAAAGGTATTTTCAATTTTTTCAAAAAAGCATTTTGCCCTAGGAGAGAGAAAATGCCCCTGCTATAACTATACGGCCTGGTACAGTACCGTTCAGATTCCATATGGCGGCAAAAAAAATAGTACGGCCTGGTACGGCTGTACGCCAGAACCCTAGAAAATTGTGCCACAACCTTGAATCTTGTTCTGGATAATTTTTGGATCAAACCCTAATGAAAAAAATACCTGTGAACCCCTGTGATAACTTCTGTGTGAAGTTATTTCTCAACTGGCAATAGATTAGCTGATATCTCACAACCTCTTAATTGCACACACTGAAGATTGCACGTTCTCCAATGCAAAAGAATATTGAAAACCCTTGGCTGAGTCTTCTCAAAAAAATACTTAGCAAAAATTGTCTTCAACATCAATGAATATGGCGCTCCTCCCAATAAGAAACCCTTATATCCTAAAAAAAGTGCGTTTTCCCTAATTAGGGTTTTACAATTAAAAATTAAGGTTTTTTTTAAAAAAAAAAAAAAATTCCAAAGTCTAAGACACAATTTTAATTATAAAATATAATTAAAATGGTCCCCTTCATAATGAGCGCCCCCTTGGCCCAAAACACCTAAGTCATAATTACGCCAAATAATTAATATTTAATTAAATCAATTAAATATTAATATCTCCCTCGATACATGTCCGATTCTCGATCCGTCTGAAGCTGGCGAACAAGGGAGTGATTCCGCACATGACCATACCAAAACAGGGGTGCTCCGCTGCATGTCAAAAATCCCTAAAAACTAGGAGCTCAGGCAAACGTGTTCGAAAGAACCCGAACGAAAGCCAACTGTAAAAATTCTGCTAGTCGAAGCCAAGCCAAGCTCCATCATGACCCTCTATCCATCCTATCAGCCTACGAGGGTCACAATAATAGGCTAATCATCAGCTCTGCGAGATGTCAACTGGAAGGGGACATGACAGTCTGCCCCTCTCGAAATTGCTTGTCCCCAAGCAATCTCAACTCTGCATGCTGTAAAATATCCTCACTCTCCCATGTAGCATCCTCCACTGACAAATCTCTCTATTTTATCAAATATTCCCTGATAGTCCTACGCAACTGTCTCTCTGTACTCCAGGATAGACTCAGGTACTAAAATCAACTTTCCCTCATCATCTAAGGGAGGTAAAACTGCAGAAGGTACTACTCGGTGTTCCAACGCCTTTTTGAGGCATGATACATGAAAAACATTGTGTACCCTGCTCTCTGCCGAAAGCTCTAGCTCATAAGCCACCTCTCCAACACGCATCAGGATCCTGAAAAGACCGTAATAACGTGGCTGAAGCTTCTCTGCCCCACTCTTCCTAAGAGTAGACTGACGGTAAGGCTGCAGCATAAGATAAACCATGTCGCCCACATCAAAAGATCTCTTGGTCCTCTGATCTGCATACTGCTTTTGCTGATTCTGTGCCCTGGCAATATTCTCCTTGAGAGCCCTCATAGTAACCTGACTCCCCTGCAACAAATCTCCAGCACTCAGCACTCTACTGTCACTCAGTAGCAAATCCAAAAAACTCGGTGCCTCGTACCCGTACAATGCCATAAAAGGGGACATCTGTATGGTCATGTGGAAAGTCGTGTTATAGCAATACTCACACAAATGAATCCACTTGACCCATGCCTTTTGCTGCCCTGCAATGTAGTTCCTGAGGTAACCTTCCACCCATTTATTCACTATCTCAGTCTGTCCATCGGTCTGCGGGTAGTAACTGGTGCTCGGCATAAGCTCGGTCCCACAAAGTCTGAACACCTCTTGCCAGAAGTGACTCAAGAACCGACTATCCCTGTCGGTCACTATGCTCCGAGGCAACCCATGCAGTCTAAATACCTCTCGGAAGAAGACCTCTGCTACCTGTGTAGCTATGTAAGTGGTGGTAATCGGAAAGAAGTGGGCATACTTCGTCAACCGATCCACGACTACATATATGCAATCTCGTCCTTGGGCTTTAGGCAAGCCTGAAATCAAATCCATCGACAGACAATCCCACTTTCTGTCAGGAATCGGAAGTGGCTGCAATAATCCTACCGGGTACGTGTTCTCTTGCTTGTTCTGCTGACAAACAGGGCACTCACGCACATACTGAAGAACATCTGCCTTAAGTCCTTTCCATGTGAATCTCTCCCGAATCTGTCTATAGGTCTTGAAATAACCGGGATGTCCTGCAGTAGGTACATCATGAAAGGCTCGCATGATAATGTTATTCACCTGTGATCCTGGGATCAAATAAACCCTGTTCTTGTAAATGATCAAATCATTCACAAGCGTATATCTAGTATCAATCGTCGATCTCTCAACAATGCTAGATGCCCATGAATTCTTGGCATACTCTGCCACAATCATGTCTCCAGTCCTCTGAAATGTGAACCATAGTGCTCAAATAAGGCCTGCGTGAAAGAGCGTCGGCCACTACATTCTGGGTGCCCTTGATGAAAGAGATGTCAAAGTCATATGCTTGTAATTTGCTCACCCACTTCTGCGGACGATCATTGAGGTCTCGCTGCCCCAAGAAATGCCTCAAGCTGTTGTGGTCCGTTTTTATGCAAAATTTGCTGCCAACAAGATATTGCCTAAATTTTGCCAAGGCATGCATTGTAGCGAGCATCTCCTTATCATAAATGCTGTAAAGTCTCTCTGGCACCCTGAGCTTACGGCTCTCATACACTACAGGGTGCTTGTCCTGCATAAGCACTGCTCCAATGCCCTCACCTGAAGCATCGCACTAAAGCTCAAACGGCTTCGAAAAATCAGGTAGTGCCAACACGGGGCACGTAGTCATCAACTCCTTAAACCGCACGAAACACTTCTGTGCCTCAAGTGTCCAACAAAATGCACCTTTTCTCAACAAATCTGTCATAGGGGCTGCATGTCGTGAATAACCATTCACAAATCTACGATAAAACCCACACAAACCTAGAAATCCCCGCAGCTGTGTAAGGTTCGCCGGAGTAGGCCAATCAACAATAGCGCGGATCTTCTCAGGATCCATCCGCACTCCCTCGGCACTGATAATATGACCCAAGTATAACAATTCGATCATCCCCAAATCACATTTGGACTCCTTGGCGTACAAGGACTCCCTCTCCAAAATACTGAGCACGGTCTCCAGATGAGCCAAATGCTCCTGCCAAGTCCTGCTGTATATAAGAATGTCGTCGAAGAAAACAAGTACAAACCTCCTCAGCAGTGAATGGAAGACTCTGTTCATGGTGGACTGAAATGTCGCTGGCGCATTAGTGAGACCAAATGGCATCACCACAAACTCATAGTGTCCACAATGACAACGAAAAGCAGTCTTCTCAATGTCCTGCTCACGAACCCTGATCTGATGATATCCTGACCTTAAATCTATCTTTGTGAAGTAGCATGCACCATGAAGCTCATTAATAAGCTCATCGATACGAGGTATTGGATATCTATTCTTAATAGTCCTCTTATTCAGGGCTTTGTAGTCAATGCACATGCGCAGGGTGCCATCCTTCTTCACCAGAACAACTGAAGAAGCGAATGGTGATTTGTTAGGCCGAATGTGACCCATAGCAAGCAACTCCTTAATTGTTTTCTTGATCTCATCTTTCAACCGCTTAGGATGTCGATAAGGAGTAATCATAATGGGCTTAGCGCCCTCCTCAAGCTCAATAATGTGCTCAATGCCCCTGTTTGGAGGTCTCCCTGGAGGAATATCACTGAATACCTTATCATGCTTAACTCTCAACTGCTGAATGTCAGGATGATACTCAGTCTTCTGCTGTCCCCCCTGTATTAGTGCCAATGTGCACTCGGCAGCCCACTCTATCATGTCATGTCGCATGAGCCTCTCCATCCGATGAAAAGAAATAGTCTTGATGTTGCTGTCCCGTATTTCCTTCAGAATGTGTCTTCCCATCAACATCAAAACGAATCTCCATGTCCTTGAGACGAAGAGTGACTTCCTCAAGGGAATGAAGCCACTTCATGCTCAAGACCAAATCTATATCCCCCATGTTCACCACATAATAATCAGCCTTGAACTCATAGTTGTTCAAGCGCAATGGGAGGTCTCTAATCATTCACTCACACCTAAGAGTGTAACCGTCAGCTACCTTAACTCTAATGCCCTCGAAATCCTCGGTAGTGAGTCCACGCTTCTCCACAAATCTAGCATCTAAAAAATTATGTGTGGCTCCTGTGTCAAGAAGGGTGATGACCCTCTGTCCTGCCAAAACTCCCCAGAGTTGGAATGAACCATCCTGCTGAATGCTAGAAAGGCATGCCTCCTGTATCTGAAGCTCTGAATCTGCCTCTGCCTTAGGCTCTGAAGCCTCTGCCTCTGACTCATCAGAACTATCTTGCTGTTCGGAATCTTCAGATTTCGAATCCTCATAGTAAGCCCACATCACTCGATTTGCCTTGCCCTTAGGCCTCAAAGGACAATCGTGATTGGCATCATAGGGACCCTTGCAGTAAAAGCAAAGCTTCTTCCTGCGTAGATCGTTAAGAGCCTCTCGATCCAAAGGTGGTGCTGCTGGATTGGCCTTTGAATCATTCTTAACACCTGATTTCTTTGTTAAAATTTGGTCTTTCTCTATTTCTGTTGAAGCCCTTATTGTCCCTGAATGAAGAAGTACCTCTAGAGTTAAATTTACTGGATGGGGCTGCCATCTCCATACTACGCGCCTTCTTCATAGCTTCCTGTAACGAAGGAGGATCAAAGCCTTTGATCCAACCTCTCAATGGTTCAGTCAATCCCTCCATGAAGAGCACTACAAGTTGCCTCTCTGAAATGTCAGGAACCATGACTGATAACTTTCGAAAGTCACCAATGTAAGACTCTGGACTGCCACTCTGGCGCAACTGAGCCAACTCCCTGAAATAGGATTCCGGATCCTTGTCAAAACGTTCCACCAGCCTATCAACAAACTCCTGATAAGATGTGATCCGGTCACGCTGGAGTGTCACCATCATGTGGTGCCACCAATCGTGAGCTACCCCCTCAAGATGCAGTGTCGCATATTTGATAGCATCTCTCTCAGCCATCGGACGCAACGTGAAAAATGTGTCTAGCTTACTAATCCAGGCCTGCGCTGTGACCTTGCCACTACCATCGAACATCGCTAGTGTGAGCCTGCTTGTAGCATGCTTCAGATCATTATTCTGGTGTCTAGGTCTCCAATCATGTCAACCTCGATTATGCTCTCTCCTCTGTGTGATGAATCGGTCAAAAGTAATCCTCTCTCTGACCTCAGGTGATAATAACTCCCATTCTTCATTCGCTGCCATAAGTGTGTCTGCAAACAACTCCTCATGCTCCTCACTTGCTATCACCTCCTTGGCCTCCTGCCTCACAAAGGTAGGCCTAGTAGGCCTGTTTGCTGTACGGGAAGCAGTCCTAAGTGCTTTCTATGATCCTGCATCACTCCTGTCATCGTCACGATGTGGTGACGGTCTCCTCGGAGTACCCAATCTCTACAATGCTTCTGCCAACTGCTGTAGTACTTTGTTAGATTGCCTTTGCCCTGCTCGTAGATCTTTGAGAGCAAGTAAAACTTCTGCGTCGTCCTGATCCCTAGGGTTATGAGGAATACCGGCCCTGTTAGACATGTTTTCCAGCTGCCCGCTCAAACCCTGTTCTCTGTCAACCAAGGCTTTCCTGTGAGTATAATACCTGGGTGACCCAAACTCTTGTGGCTGCATAAGATTTCTAAACCCTTAGGATGGCAGGATTTAGCTCTGATACCACTGTAGAAACCTCTGTTTCCCCTGAATTCTAGAACTGTATATTTTTTTTGGCTATTTTTGTGTATTTTGATTTTTTTGGTGTTTTTGTATGAAAATAAGTAGAATGCGTTTTTCGCAGATAAATTCGAATAAATTCAAATAAATAAGTAAATAGCAGTGTATTTTTTCAAATAACTAATCTCTGATCTTAATATTCACTTCAGATGATTACAATAAAGATCTCTTGCACACACAAAATAATATAAAATATTGTTAAAACCCTGATTTTTTCAGCAAACTCTAAATCTGGTACAGTTGGTACGGCTGCAATAAATAATCCATTTTCCGCGCTTTTGAAGGTACAAAAAGATGATAGAAGTGTAGGCGCTCAAAAGGGTATTTTCAATTTTTTTTAAAAGGTGTTTTGCCCTAGGAGAGAGAAAATGCCCTTGTTGTAACTGTATGGCTTGGTACAGTACCGTACAGATTCTATACGGCGACAGAAAAAAATAGTACGGCCTAGTATCGCTGTACTCCAGAACCCTAGAAAATTGTGCCACAACCTTGAATCTTGTTCTGGGTAATTTTTGGATCAAATCCTAATGAAAAAAATACCTGTGAACCCTTGTGATAACCTCTGTGTGAAGTTATCTCTCAACTGGCAATAGATCAGCGGATATCTCACAACCTCTTAATTGCACACACTGAAGATTGCACGTTCTCCAATGCAAAAGAATACTGAAAACCCTTGGCTCAGTCTTCTCAGAAAAATACTTAGCAAAAATTGTCTTCAACATCAATGAATATGGCACTCCTCCCAATAAGAAACCCTTATATCCTCAAAAAAGTGCGCTTGCCCTAATTAGGGTTTTACAATTAAAAATTAGGGTTTCTTTTTTTTCTTTTAATTTTCCAAAGTCTAAGACAATTTTAATTATAAAATATAATTAAAATGGTCCCCTTCATAATGAGCGCCCCCTTGGCCCAAAACCCCTAAGTCATAATTACGCCAAATAATTAATATTTAATTAAATCAATTAAATATTAATCTCCCTCGATACATGTCCGATTCTCGATCCGTCTAAAGCTGACGAACAAGGGAGTGATTCCGCACATGACCATACCAAAACAGGGGTGCTCCGCTGCATGTCAAAAATCCCTAAAAAATAAGAGCTCAGACAAACATGTCTGAAATATTCCGAGTCAATTTTTTTTTGAATTTTTTAGTTATCAGATTTCACATTACAAGCAAATACCCGTTAAGGTTAGAAGATAAACCCAAACGTACTGAAACAACTCTAACCAGTATGGCGCCGATGATGGCGAGCATTGGTCAGAGGATCTGCTACTCTAAATGCTGGAAATGGAACTCGACGTCCAGTATGTGCTACCCAATCCAAAGCGGAGTAAGGGGCGACCATAAGACAGAGTGAATTACAAAACAAAGGAACTCAACGTCAAGTATGTGTTACCCAATCTAAAGTGGAGTAAGGGGCGACCATAAGACGGAGTGAAATTACAAACAATGCTTTAATGGGAAACGCTGAAAGATGAAACTACTCCACATCCAGCATGTGCTTGCTAACCCCAGAAGGGAAAGTAGCTACCATAGGGTGGAGCTCAACACCCAGAATATGCTTGCTAACCCCAATAGGGAAAGTAGCTACCATAGGGCGGAGCTATAAACTAATACAATGACTTTATTAGAAACTGAACATTTGTAACCACATTTGAACAAGTAAAGAATGGCTGCCGGTACTACTGTCAGCTTTACAAAATTAGAAGGATCTGAATGCCAATGTCGTAAGAAGCAGAAAGGTTAGCATTACATCATAGAATATTATCCATATCTTGGATAGTCATGCCCAACAATGAAACATTCAAGAGCAATATAATAATTTCAGTCTCGAATACAATTCTGCTCTTAAAAAGAGGAAAAACCAGCAACCTATTAAATTATTCAGATGTTCATAACTCACAAAAAACTTGTTCAATCGACTTGATTTTTGAAACACAGTCCTTTTCTTATGATGGCGCCCAAGCTAGCACCCAAAATCAGACCCAATCTGCATCCAATAATTATTACACGGATTCCAATGCAGCCCAAAAGAGGCATCCCAGCTGAATAGGGCGATTTCCTCTAGAAATTAATTGCAAGCTTTAAAAATTCTAAAAATTAGAGAATAGTGGCGCCTAAGCCTAGCCAAGATAATGAGCTAATACCCAAAACACTTTTTTTTGTATTTTCTGATTTATGATGAAAAACATAGATCTGTCATATACAGAATACAATAACTGAAAACACTAATATACCAAATAAAACTAACAATGAAATAACTGGGATCAATGCACAACTAAATACAAATATCAAACACTGAATCACCACTAGATGCTGTCTTGCAAGCATGAAGCGATGCCCTAGCTAGGAGGCATTCATTCCTCGAAGCAATTCCAGAGCCAAAGCAGCAGCATAACAATGTAGTAGACTAAGATGATTAAATGAGAACCCAATGCTTTTTTTTATAGGCTTCAGTTGGCCTCCTTTGAAGCCTTATTTCCAAAAGTAGCGCCCTTTTCCAAGCAATGATGGCGCCCCCCTTTCAAGTCCACCTTTTAAAATAACATTAAGTTATTCGACTAGGCCAAGGTCATAACGTTAAAATATAATGTTATTTTTAAGTGAAATAAACTTATTTCTCCAAGACCGCATTCTGAAGCCCAAAACTGAATGAGTCAACTGAAAGGGAAAGTCAACTCCTTGAGACAAACCTGCTAGCTGCCAAAAATAGAATTTACTAAAAATAGTAAATTCCTGGAAATGCTCAGAAAGCCGAAACAAACATACCCCTGCGAAGCTCTCGAAAAACCCAAAAAGAATCCGCCATCAAAACTCCGAGCAAGGACATCCTAAAAAATAGGAAACCCTAATTTGCACCTTTCGATTAGCCTTCGGGTTTCCAGAACTAGGCCAACGGTCACTGTGAGATCAGGTTTGAGAAGGGGACATTACAGTCTGTCCTTCCCAAAATTGCTTGTCCTCAAGCAATCGCAAACTAGGATGCTGCAATATCTCATCATTTTTTCAAGTTGCATCCTCCATAGACAGGTCCTTCCACTTTACCAGGTATTCTCTGATGGTTCTTTTCCTCAAAGAACGTTCTCGGACATCAAGTATCTCCTCTGGAATTAGAGCCAACTGCCCCTCTTCATCCAAAGGTGGCAACTGTGATGAAGCAATCACATTATGTCCAAGTGCCTTCTTGAGGCGAGACACGTGGAAGACGTTATGCACTCTGCTATCAGAAGGTAGCTCTAATTCATAAGCTACTGCTCCAACTTTTTTGATGACCCTAAAGGGCCCATAGAAGCGAGGTTTGAGCTTCTCAGCTCCACTCTTCTTGAGAGTAGACTGTCTATATGGTTGTAATCGAAGATAGACCATATCCCCAACCTCGAAAGAACGCTCAACACGCCTCTGATCCGCATACAACTTTTGCTGATTTTGTGCAATCTGCAAATTGTCCTTCAAGAATTTCATTGTCTTGACTATGCTGCAACAAATCCTTGGCTAGGGGTGCTTTGCTGTCACCAAACACCAAATCAACAAAACTAGGTGCTTCATACCCATAAAGTGCCAAGAAAGGAGACATCTTAATTGACATATGAAAAGTAGAGTTGTAACAGTACTCGCCTATATGCAGCCACTTGACCCAAGTTCTCTGCTGTTCTGACACATAATTTCTCAAGTAGCCTTCCAACCACTTGTTCACCACTTCAGTTTGCCCATCTATTTAGGGATGGTAGCTAGTGCTTGGGGTGAGCACAGTACCACTCATTCTGAAGACTTCTTGCCAAAACTTACTTAGAAACTTGCTGTCCCTATCACTCACGATGTTCTTTGGCAATCCATGCAGCCTAAACACTTCTCGAAAAAACAGATCTGCAACTTGGGCTGCAGAAAAAGTGCTGGTAATGACAAAGAATGAGCAAATTTGGTTAGCCTATCCACCACTACATAAATGCAATCCTTCCCTTGGGCCTTGGGCAACCCTGTGATGAAGTCCATCGAGATACTTTCCCACTTTTGATTGGGAATAAGAAGTGGTTGCAGTAAACTAGCTGGTAATGTATGCTCATTTTTATTCGCTTGACAAACAGGGCACTCCTGAATGTAGTGTTGTACCTCCCCTTTCAATCCCTTCCAAGAAAACCTTTCTCGGATCTGCCTATATGTCTTGAAAAAACCTTGGTGACCAGCAACTGAAATATCATGAAAAGTCAAAAGAATCTTCTTCTTCAGCTTAGAATCAGCCACCAGAGAGATTCTTCCCTTATAATGTATCAATCCCTCAACCATTTTGTACCTTTCATCATGAAAAATACCCTCAAGAATGCTGGTTGCAAACTGATTTTTAGCATAATCAGCAAGCAACATGTCTCTCCAATCTGCAGTAAGCTCACACAATGAGCTAAGATGAGGTCTCCTAGAGAGAGCATCGGCCACGATATTATTTTTTCCTTTTACATATTCAATGTCAAAGTCATAAGCTTGAAGCTTACTCACCCATTTTTGTTGCCTCCCATTTAGATCTTTCTGGTGCATGAAATGCTTGAGGCTATTGTGGTCAGTCTTAACCACGAACTTGTTCCCCACCAAGTACTACCTGAACTTGGCTAATGCATGCATAATGGCAAGAATTTCTGTCATAGATTGAATATGTCCTTTCAACATCTCGTAATTTTCTGCTCTCAAACACGATAGGGTGTTTGTCTTGCATCAGGACAACCCCCACTCCTTCACCTGATGCATCACATTGCAGCTCGAATGGCTTGGAAAAATCCAGAATTGCCAAAACTGGACACGAGCTCATAATCTTCTTGAACTTGTCAAAAACAATTTGAGCCTTTTCTGACCAAACAAAGGCTCCCTTTTTGGTGAGATCAGTAAGGGGAGCAACATTCTGTGAATACCCCTTTACGAATCTCCGATAAAACCCACAAAGACCCAAAAAACCTTTCAACTGAGTTAAGCTCTCAGGAGGTGGCCAATCAACTACTGCTTTGATCTTTTCTGGGTCCACCTTCACTCCCTCAGCACTGACTATGTGGCCAAGGTATAGTAACTCCATCCCAAATTCACATTTGGAAGCTTTTGCAAACAAGCTCTCAGATTCCATGATACTAAGCACTTCCTCCAAGTGCTTAAGATGATCTCCCCAAGTCTTGCTGTAAATCAGAATGTAATCAAGAAATATTAACACAAACCTCCTTAACTGACTCTGAAAAATACGATTTATGCAAGACTGAAAGGTAGCCGGAGCGTTAGTCAACCCAAATGGCATGACTAAGAATTCGAAATGGCCATAGTGACATCTGAAAGCTGTCTTCTCAACATTCGATCCCCTCATTCGAATCTGATGGTAACCCGACCTCATATCAATCTTTGAGAAGAACTTGGCCCCATGTAGCTCATCAATGAGCTCATCTATCCTGGGTATGGGATATCTGTTTTTGATGGTGCTTTGATTCAAAGCACGATAATCCACACACATACGCATGGTACCATCCTTCTTCACAAGAACCACTGCAGAAGCAAAGAGGCTCTTGCTTGGGCGAATGAAACCCATCTTCAAGAGTTCTTGAATATTCTTCTCGATCTCGTCCTTTTGCCTCTTCGGATACTGATATGGAGTTATGATCACCAGTTTAGCCCCTTCCTTGAGCTCAATGATGTGTTCTGACCCTCTATTAGGAGGTGGTCCAGGAGGTAAATCAGCAAACACTTTACTCTTTTTGGTGAGTAAAGACTGAATATCAGGAGGATACTCTATTTTAGTTTCAGCTGGACTAGCTAGAAGAATCATGCACTCCGCAGCGCAATCCACTTGGTCATGACGTATCGACCTTGCCATCCTTTTAAAAGACAATCTGAGGGCCACCATTTGACATTCCTCTCAACACCACCTTCTTTCCATCGGATTGAAACTTGAGTTCCATGGTTTGCAGATTTAAAGAGATCTCTCCCAGAGATCGCAGCCATTGAATGCCAAGGACAGCATCCGTATCTCCAATATTAACCACATAGAAGTCATCCTTGACTTCGTAATTGCCCAATTGCATTGACATGTTGGGAACCCTTTTGGTACAAGAGATATGGAACCCATCAGCAACCATAACTTTGAACCCTTCAAAAATCTTCTGTTTGCAACCCCTTCTTTGCCACCACAGCGTTGTCAATGAAGTTATGGGTTGCTCCAATATCAATTAAAGCAACAATACGCTGCCCTTTGATCGTCCCACGAATTTTGAAAGACTCATTCTTTTGGAAGCTCGAAAGTTGAGCCAACGTACCACCACTTTCTTTTTCACTTTCGGACTCTTCTGGAGCTCTTTCCACTTCACTATCTTTGGGATCAGACTGCTGGTCTGAAAAATCATAGTTACTTTCACTAGCTGAATAATACTCAATCTGGTGAAATTTGACTCCCTTTTGGCAAACATGTTCTGGAGACCATTTTTCTCTACATCGAAAACATAACCCCTTTCTTCGGAGTTCATTGATAGTCTCAGGATCCAATCTTGTGCCAAGAGGTTTCTGCTGTTTAAACTCTTTTTGGTAAGGCTTTTGATGAAACCTTTTCCCTCTATCCTTCTTGTGAAATGATGGTTTGGAATGGAACTTTGCTTTGGGAGCAGCCCACTCCATGTTTCTAGCTTTTTTCATGGCTTCTTGTAAGGATGGTGGATCAAAAGCTTTGATCCATCCCTTGAGTGGCTCCATCAAACCTTCGCTGAATAGGATCACTAATCTTCTCTCAGTGATTCCTGTGACCATAACTGAAAGTCTTTGAAACTCAGCTATGTAAGCATCAACAGTGCCATACTGCTTCAACTGTGCCAACTCCCTAAAATGCACTTCTGGGTCCTTCTCGAACCTCTCAATGAGTCTATTGGTGAATTCATCGTAGCTAGTGATAGATCCATGACCCAAGGTGACTAGGCCATGGTACCACCACTCATGCGCCACCCCATCTAGGTGTAGTGTAGCGAATTTAATCGTGTCTTCTTCAGCCATTGGCCTAAGAGCCAAATAGTTGTCTAGTTTCTGAATCCAAGCTCGAGCAGAATTATTATCACTTCCATCAAAGTGGGAAAGCAAAACCTTGTTGATAGCTTGATGCAAGTCTCCTTGTGCTGGAGTTCTTCTTTGGTCATAATTTCTCCCTTGTCCCTTACTCTTTCTCTTATGATCTATAAATTCATTATAGGACATGTCCATTTTGATGTCATCAGGGAGAGAATCATACTCCGCATGGCCACGTCTTAATTGTTCCACAAATGAAGCATTCTCTTCAGGATCAGGTTGGGTGTTTACTGGTGCTACGAAGGTGGGTTTGAAGGGCCTTGACGAAATGTAAGTGTTGTTTGAAACAGGCTGAGCAACACTTCCATCAAATTGATTTGAGGCACTAGGCTCTCCTCTATATCCGGGATTGTTCTGGAGAGTTGGGTTCTGACCCACTTTCCCCAACATGAGGGATACCATATCCATCAAGGCATCCATCTTCTTTTCAAATCTCTTTTCGGGACTTAATGATCTCTCTCTACCCTTCCCACTATCATTTCTAGTGTTGGTAAACCTCTCGTTACCCCCGACTGATCTCTCACCTTCTGCCATATCTATTTTTTGAGAAGACTCCCAATGAGCCCTCAAGACCTATGAAGTTGTCTGACCTTCGGGAACCTGATACCACTGGAACTGTTTTGCAATTTTCTTATCTTCTCTTGCAATGTATCTCTTTTCTTTGTCACTCATAGATGGTTTGCTCACAGGATGGCAGGATACTTGGCTCTGATACCACTGAAATATTCTGAGTCAATTTTTTTTTGAATTTTTTAGTTATCAGATTTCACATTACAAGCAAATCCCCGTTAAGGTTAGAAGATAAACCCAAACGTACTGAAACAACTCTAACCAGTATGGCGCCGATGATGGCGAGCATTGGTCAGAGGATCTGCTACTCTAAATGCTGGAAATGGAACTCAACGTCCAGTATGTGCTACCCAATCCAAAGCGGAGTAAGGGGCGACCATAAGACGGAGTGAATTACAAAACAAAGGAACTCAACGTCAAGTATGTGCTACCCAATCTAAAGCGGAGTAAGGGGCGACCATAAGACGGAGTGAAATTACAAACAATGCTTTAATGGGAAATGCTGAAAGATGAAACTACTCCACACCCAGCATGTGCTTGCTAACCCCAGAAGGGAAAGTAGCTACCATAGGGCGGAGCTCAACACCCAGAATATGCTTGCTAACCCCAATAGGGAAAGTAGCTACCATAGGGCGGAGCTATAAACTAATACAATGACTTTATTAGAAACTGAACATTTGTAACCAAATTTGAACAAGTAAAGAATGGCTGCCGGTACTACTGTCAGCGTTACAAAATTAAAAGGATCTGAATGCCAATGTCGTAAGACGCAGAAAGGTTAGCATTACATCATAGAATATTATCCATATCTTGGATAGTCATGCCCAACAATGAAACATTCAAGAGCAATATAATAATTTCAGTCTCAAATACAATTCTGCTCTTAAAAAGAGGAAAAATCAGCAACCTATTAAATTATTTAGATGTTCATAACTCACAAAAAACTTGTTCAATCGACCTGATTTCTGAAGCACAGTCCTTTCCTTATGATGGCGCCCAAGCTAGCACCCAAAATCAGACCCAATCTGCATCCAATAATTATTACACGGATTCCAATGCAGCCCAAAAGGGGCGTCCCAGCTGAATAGGGCGATTTCCTCTAGAAATTAATTGCAAGCTTTAAAAATTCTAAAAATTAGAGAATAGTGGCGCCTAAGCCTAGCCAAGATAATGAGCTAATACCCAGAACACTTTTTTTTGTATTTTCTGATTTATGATGAAAAACATAGATCTGTCATATACAGAATACAATAACTGAAAACACTAATATACCAAATAAAACTAACAATGAAATAACTGGGATCAATGCACAACTAAATACAAATATCAAACACTGAATCACCACTAGATGCTGTCTTGCAAGCATGAAGCGATGCCCTAGCTAGGAGGCCTTCATTCCTCAAAGCAATTCCAGAGCCAAAGCGGCAGCATAACAATGTAGTAGACCAAAATGATTAAATGAGAACCCAATGCTTTCTTTTATAGGCTTCAGTTGGCCTCCTTTGAAGCCTTATCTCCAAAAGTGGCGCCCTTTTCCAAGCAATGATGGCGCCCCCCTTTCAAGTCCACCTTTTAAAATAACATTAAGTTATTCGACTAGGCCAAGGTCATAACGTTAAAATATAATGTTATTTTTAAGTGAAATAAACTTATTTCTCCAAGACCGCATTCTGAAGCCCAAAACTGAATGAGTCAACTGAAAAGAAAAGTCAACTCCTTGAGACAAACCTGCTAGCTGCCAAAAATAGAATTTACTAAAAATAGTAAATTCCTGAAAATGCTCAGAAAGCCGAAACAAACATACCCCTGCGAAGATCTTGGAAAACCCAGAAAGAATCCGCCATCAAAACTCCGAGCAAGGACATCCTAAAAAATAGGAAACCCTAATTTGCACCTTCCGATTAGCCTTCGGATTTCCAGAACTAGGCCAACGGTCACTGTGAGATCAGGTTTGAGAAGGGGACATTACAGTGTCCGAAAGAGTCGGAACGAAAGCCAACTGTAAAAATTCTGCTAGTCGAAGCCAAGCCAAGCTCCATCATGACCCTCTATCCATCCTATCAGCCTACGAGGGTCGCAATAATAGGCTAATCATCAGCTCTGCGAGATGTCAACCGGAAGGGGACATGACAATAGCACACCTTGGAATGTACACTATGGGAGCACACATCCTCTAGTGCTTCTCCATGAGATGAATTTAATTATGGGAAACCATGCAAAGCATATTAATTTGGTTGAGTTTTGCAGTCCTAATCTTCTTCATACAATGCTTAAGTCCATGATGGTTTGTTGGGGAAGCATAGAGTTAAAGAGTCCATTAAGGAACAAATTGGTAATGAGCAAATTAAAATTTCTAAGGCATGGCTGTGTTTTACTATGACAACCAACATATTTGCATGCACAATTTATGGGGAGAGGTTTCAACTCATAAGGGGACCTTGTGGATAAGTATGAAGCATGATAAGAGGTAATGATAGCTACTATTTTTGAGTTGCATGACACATTTTGTTCTTTTGAGCAGCATACTAGGTACAAATATGGCAAGGTAAGAAGTCCTAATGGCATCCCATAGATCATAGGAAGAAGAGAGAATGTAAGTATTAATTATGAATCTTGTCATTATGAAGAATCAGAATTAAACATATACTTACAGCAGTATCATGAAAGAGGAAAGATTGATTTTTGGGGACTCTTGATGAGCTTATAGAGTGTTGCATGCATACATGAGAATGTTGATAAGGAGAGGCCTTTGGAAGGGTACATGGTGTGCACAAAGAGGCCTATATATGATGAGTTGTACTACCTTGAGGCTTCGCATCATGATAAATTTACAAGATGGTACCTAGCTGATTTCTTTTTACATGATTGGAGAGTTATGGCATTCAGTATTCATTTGGGGCATGTCACACTATGTTTTTTGGCAAAAGTTGTTCCACTTAACAGGTACAAGAGCAAGGCTTTTTTAGCACTACAACAGGTTTTATCATTGGACATGGTAATTGGGCATATGAGCTTTGCATTTGTTTGAGAGCAAGCAAATTTGGGAAGGGAGGACTATGATGTCCCATTTTCATATATTTTAATAATTAATAAAATTATCCGAATAGTGAATTTAATCATTTGAAAATATAAGACAATTAATTAATTATTAAAATAGAACTATCTTGTATAATTATTCGAATTACCAAAAAAAGTGGGTTTATCCATTTGGAATATTAAGGTAATTTTAATGAATATTTTAAGGGGCTTTATAATTAATAAATTGTTTGTAAAGTGATTTTTATCAATTTAGTTATTACATAAATTTAATTAATTATTTCGTAACCTAATTATTTAATTTGCCAAAAAGTAATTTTAATTACTAATTTATTAAGGCAAATTATTTAATTAATCCAAAAAAGCCTAAAGTGAAATTAAAAAAAATGGCAGTTTGGGAGATAAAGCAAAAGAAAGGAAAAGATATTCTAAAAAAGGGAAATGAGGCTCATAAGGTATTCTACCTCCCCAAGGTGGTTTGTCCTCTTTGGAAGGTACAAATATAAGGGGAAGATCATAATTGAAGACATGTTGAATTTGATAATTATTTTTTTCATGCTTGAAGAAACTATTGGGATGCATGCCCAATAGGTGTTCGTTGTTTTAATATTGATCAATCTACAAAAACTGTCTTTTGATGCCACCTTTACTAAGGACATCTTGTTACTTGCCCTAGAGTGGGACGATTTGCATTCAAAAGCTATTGTGAAGTTTTTGTGACTCTTTTCTTGCATATTATTTTTGATTAATATTTGAACTATTTTTGCAAGTGGCGCGAACTATTTTGGGAGGCTTAATTGAGGTTTGGAGGCCCCTTTAGGGTCTATTTATGCAATTTAATATTATGAAATTAATTGCTAATTTTTTGCACATTAGCATAGGGTTTTTGAGAAGATTTGTGAAAATTTTGAAGCATTAAATTGATAGAAAATTAAATAATAATTTTCAGATTATTATTTAATTATTTTTGACAAGGAACTAAAGTTTTTCAAAATTTTGGAGCAGTTTTTGGTGACTTTCCTATGAAAAGAAAATTTCAAAATTATTTTTATTTGATAGTCTTTATTTTTATGATCAGTTTGATCTCTTGTTTGCATCATAATTCCAAACATTAAAGGATTTATGAATTTTTTAAGTTTTCAGTTATTCGTAGAAAATAATATTTGTTGTGGGCAAATTTGTAAGGGTTTCATTCTAAATTAATTATTTTGGTAATGTTTTGAGTTTTGGCAATTGGTTTGAACTAAGCTTGAGCAGGGATTAGAGTGGAAAAGAAGGAATTCATTTCAGCTAGTGTGGCGCTAGGATTTGGAGAATTGAAACATCCATTTCATGCTCTTTCTTCATTGCGACAAGAGCCATTCATAGCCAAATTCACAAGGTATTTATTTGGTATTTAATTCAAGGTGAAATTGGATTTAATTTTCAATTTGAAAGTGCAATTGCAACAACTAGGGTTAGCTGATTTTTAATTTTAGAATTTTACAATTTATGGATTTTGGGGAAAACCCCTTTTATTTGAAATCGTCCCATTTGGAGATATTACAGGGATTCTTCCTTATCGTAGAGAGCAATAAAGTTCATAGCACTATCAATCATTGTAACCTATATATCCATATGGAAACAGCCCTATCCTATCTATATATGGTACTCGACCGATAGGTTGAGCCTAGATTGGGTCATTGCCATATAGATCATATCAAATCATATCAGATCTACAAGGGAGGGGGGAGTGGAGTTTTCATAGATAGGTGCCCTTGACCATCTAATCTTTATGAGGGTTGAGTGCCAATTAAACTGAACTCACACCTCAAACGATCAAGGTGTGAGTGATAGTGAACCACTCTTATGATAGGGAGAACCCTATATCTTTGCCCGATGAGGGCCCCTATATAGATTCTTATAGATCTATATGACAATGGGAGAGGAAAGGGTGCTCAATTGGTACTTGGATGGGCTCAACTAGATATAGATATATGGGAATGGGGAGAGGGCCTTTCCATTTACTTTAGGGCATTTATGCATTTGATTTATAGATAGATACAATACGCCACCCCTACCTTGTATAGCCATTCTCCCCCTATCTCTCTCTCTCTATATAGATAGATAAATAGTGATAGTCAAGGGCCTCCCCTGCATCTATATAGATAATCTCTATATCTATTGGTCTATTGAGCTAACTCTAGCTATATAGAGTCCCCTATATATGCGGGGTGAACAATAGATCTATATAATATATCCCATATATAGATCGACCCTGTTCGCAACTGATAGATGGTATGGGAGTCAAGACTCCTCTCTATAGGGCAAATAGGGCCTCACCCCTATATATCTATTCAGGCCTCCCTTGACAACCTAGGCCTACTCTATTCGTAAATCAGCCAACAGTATCGATATTACACACTTTAGACTAGGCACTCGACCAATCCCTACCTATATCTAGCATGCATTTCTACTCTACTTCCCTATCTATATGGTGACCCCCTTATATATTTGGGGCATAGATAGTCGACGCTCATTGCTCCCTCGCCCCTATATACATAGGCTGACAGGAGAGAATTTTATACGTAAGGGACCACCCACATCCCAAGTCTATATAGATGGGATGGGTAGATAGTGGGGCCAACTAAATAGAAGATGAGGAGGGGGAGTGATCCTCCCCTCCCCTATAGATATGATCTATATGGCGAAGGCCTTATATAGATATGGGATATGGGAACTCATCGAGCCCTACATTATGGTATATGGTAAGGGCCTTGCTCCTATCTATGAAAACCCCCTATATAGATTAATGGCAATAGTATATATATCTATCTAGGGGGTGCAAAGCACTGGCTATTGTCCTCAGACAACCAACCAGGGTTTTCTTTTGGAGAATCTAGTTGTTCACCATTGGGTCTCGCCAATACAACCTCCTATGGTTTTTGTTACTGGGATATTTGTAATGTTTCGTTTAGGACCAAATTACACAATTCCACAATTTGCAACAAACCCTTGAATGAAAATACAAAATTCTGATTTTTATTGAAACCCTAACCCAAAAATTACAGAATTCTGAAAGGGGATGATTAAGCATAAAATAAATTCCAAACTTCTTAGAAACCCTCCTGAAATCAAGGAACTTCAATATATTTATTCGACACAACAAGCCTAATTTTTGAATGAATAGTTGGCCTGAAAATTGTACAAAAATATGGAATATAAGGGAAGAAATTGAATTATCGCTTGTGGGCAGGGGGCTACAAAGAAAGGTGTATAACATGCTATGGTCTCAACACACTTATGAGGTAGTGATGATCAACGCCCTCTTCTCCCTATCAGTCGAGAGAAGAGCATAAATGCCCTCGATCTTTCCCTACCTTACCCTACCCTTACTCTATGTAGATATTATACTTGGGGAGAGTAGAGGGGTGAGCGTAGTTTGGTTTGATTGGCACACAATTGATTTATCGATATCTGACTAGACTGAATTAGGCCTATAGTCCATAATCTGACCAAACCAACCCCCTGTATCTATTTTGTATTCTCGGTCCGGCTATTATCTAGACCGGATTAGTGCAACGCAATGCTAATAGTAGGGGTCAGTCGTCAATCTAGATCCGGCTAGATTTTGGGATAAGGACAAGACCAACCAAACAAATAAGATATTCAGTAGATCGAATGGGTTGGGTTTCTAACCAACTAATAAGAGTAAGTCAAGGGCCATCCAAGCTTCTAACCGTTGGGTGCTTGGTGCAACATATGCCAACATTAACTAACCCAACAAAAAACTCGCCTGACTATAGACAGTCCAGGAGGATGTTGAGTTGCATCCCCCTTGTATAGAGGGATAGGGCTCGGCAGGAATACTTGGCCTATCCCTATCTCCCCATCTCTATATGGCAGTAGTAGACCAGCAGTAGCCCCGTTTCTTATTTGTCAGATGCCAAGGCCCCCTCTCTCTTCTATATGCCAGTTAGTGCCCACAAGAGTAGAGTTAAGAGTAACCTACCATATATGGTGCCATCTATCTTGATAGTAGGAAGCGACTAGAATGAACCATCAAAAACTTGGCCTATTTGTATATGGGGTCGGACTAGACTAAATAACTAGGGCAAGCACTAGGCACCTACCAGTCTAGGCTATTATATACGTGATACAACTGGATAAAACCTCTATATGAGCTCCCTCCACTCGAATCCATATAGTTATGGTAATTCGAGGGCCACATAATATAAGGCAGGGCAGGGCAACACATTGCACCCCTCTATTGGAAGTTGGCAGTGGGAGGCCTATCTATATATAAATAACAAACATTCAGCCTATCCCAAACAAACATTCGACCTATGTACATATATACCAGCTATCCACCAATATCAACAAGTACTGGATCCTATATGGATATAGGCTAGGAAACAAATGCGAACAAATGCGAATCTCGCTCTTCTCCTCAAAGCCATACCATACACTGAGAGACATATAACTTCAGTGCTTCCCAATGCATATACAACCACCAAACCATTTTGAAGCGAAAGGTATTGCATATATAACCCAAACCATGTGTATATCAGCTCTAAAAACAAAATTACAACCCATGTATATATCAATTCTAGAAACAAAATATCTTTAGCTCGCCTATCTATATATATAGGGCGTATCGCGTATATATACAACATAGAATATATATTTATCAATGGTATCTTGTTTGGTGCCACATAACCTATAACAATATAGACATCGCCCTATATCTATGGTTTGGATGGAATCAAGAATATCATATCATACCAGTTACTGCCTAGCCCAAGGTTCAACTCAGTTATATATACAAGTCTCTATTCCCAAATAACATTTGTTAGAATTCGTGATCTATAAAATATTTATATTTGACCAATGGGATAGTCGGCATAGATAGATAGGGTTGGATGGGAAGTTAAACCCATATATAATGGTGTCAGCCACCGATCGTTAGGAGTGGGTTCATAGATGGGGAGATAGGCTAGATATGGACAAACTATGCTTGGTGGTGATGGGTAAGGCAAACAAACACTCGACCTATATATATATATATATATATATATATGGGTTAGCGTTGTCAAGAGAAGATAAGGGTGGGCCCTCCCTCCTATGGTTAGGGTGGGTGGCACCACTATAAAGATATGACTGGGCCCCATATATATATATATATATGGGTTAGCATTGTCAAGAGAAGATAAGGGTGGGCCCTCCTATGGTTAGGGTGGGTGGCGCCACTATAAAGACATGACTGGGCCCCATATATATATAGTGGTGCCACCCACTATATATATGGGGCCCAGTCATATCTTTATAGTGGCACCACCCACCCTAACCATAGGAGGGAGGGCCCACCCTTATCGGCCATATCTTTATATGCATGGTAGGCCCCATGCATGTCCGAATGTATATTGGGTTGAGATTGGGTCAAGATGGGCAATGATTAATTCATTATGATGATGGGCCCCCTTTGCTCTGTGGAATATACTATCCCAACCCAGCACAAAGCTTGTATTTAATAGTTTAGCAAACTCTTGAGTCACATCCCCTTTACATAGATAGAGATAGTTCTCAGTGGGTCCTATCCCTATAGTTTCTCAACCTATCCCCCCACTATCCATGAAGGCATTGACAATAGACCAGTTGCTTCCTTTATTTTTTCTTTTCCAGATACTGAGTTTCTACCATACCCATGAGCACTTGACAACTACTATAACTACTTGGAAGGAAATGTAGGAACTAAAGGAAAGCTCCCTCCTCTATAAATGGTTGAGTGTTGGGGTCCATATATGTATCGAGAGAAACACATTGCACCACTTTGCAAACAAACACTCGACCTTTCTATACATGGGGTTTATGGGGACGGTTATCCACCAAACGTGGCAACTATCAGGGCCTATATAGATATAGGGCGGAGTGAATATTGATGTAGGTGGTCTATTTTAAATATATCGCCCATAGTTTCTCTCTGTACCATATGGAGTAGGTGTGTGTCGAGGGCCATTGCATGTATATATGGACCTCGTCTCAGCCAATAGTGAGAAAAAGAAACAAGCCAATTTACTATTCAACGCCATACGTAGGAAGATGTGCCCTCCCCTATCTTTTCTTTTCTCAATGGATGTTGGGGGAGGGGGTCTCTATATATGTATAGATAGGCACCCCCTTCCTCTATATAGCTAGAGATAAGAACCCCCATGCTGGCCAAATAGGAACCCTTATGTAGATAGATAAGATAAAGATAAAGATAAATATATTAATGTCCAACGAATGACCACAAAGATAGTTCAAAGGGACTGTAGATTACAAAAGTGTGTCAGGAACAAGCAAGAAGCCAAAAAGGTCTCCAAAAACAAGAACAATGATGAAAGAAATAGTACAAAACAAAGCCAAGAGAAAACGCTCAGAGCCAAAGAAATAAGTAGAAGCAATAAGCAACCCATGAAAACCTCTAAACATTAGGAAAGTGGGAATGAACCCTGAGAAGGAAGTGTTGGCCATTTTTGGCCTACATATCAAAATTTACCCAAGTATGAAAAAGGGAGCTTTCGGGAAAGAAAATGGCAAGTCTTTGGGAGGACTTCGAGTTTTCTAGTAGTGACGACTTCGAGTTTCTGGGGGCACAATGCAAATCGGGTTTCCAGTAGTGCTTGACTTCTAAATGTTTTATAAGTAGAAGTAATTCGGGTTTAAATTCGAATAATTCATGGACAGTGTATTTTGGATTCTCCAAGGAGCACTACTTGATTACTTCATAAGTTGTGAGCAGTTAGAAATCCGAAATAAGTAAAAGGGCTTGACAAACCCGATTTGGTCTCTAAAAATAGTGCTTCTCGAGTTCTTCAAGGGACAAGTGTTCTCCAAAAACTGAAGGTCCTTTTCACTTTTTCGAAGGGTCTTTCAAAAAACCCGAAGGTATACTTCAAAAATCCGAAGGGCCTTTCTAGGCAAAAGGGATCTTATCAACATTTTCGAAAGACCAGTCAACTTTTCCGAAGGTCACTTTCAAAATTCCGAAGCGCACTTTCTTCTCAAAAGTGGACCGTTGCAAGTTTCCCAAAGGGTATTTTTCCCTTCGAAAGGACCTTTTTCAAAAGCCGAAGGGCACTTTCTTCGGCAAAAATCAGGGCAATTCTCAAAAGAAAGGACCATTTGCAAAACCCTGAAGGGTGTTTGGCCCTTCGGGAAAGTCCTTGACAAGAAGCCCGAGGGAAAAAATTCCGAAGGAATTCCTTCGGGAAAGAGCCAAAGCAAATTTTACTTAAAAAGCTTTATAAGTAAAGGATCCGGGAAAGTCCGATGTTGGAGAGATCAAAGAACCCGAGTTACTCTACATAGAGTAAATCGAGATTCTTCAAGTGCTTGACTTAAGCTTGGTCCAACAACGCGAGAATCATGATGCAGCGAATGAAACGCTGCTACGTGGTGTAAGATGGAGCAAAAAGGGCCAATCAATAAAAGACAAGTGGCACAAGGATGACCAATGAGCACGGGAGAGTCCAAGCAACTGGTAGCTGAAAATTATAAAAGCTCTCATCCACCATAGTTCGCTCCCCACAATCGCCGTTCGACGCTTAAATGCAACATGGCTGAAACACATGGAGACCCGTGTCCATTTAGTAGGGCACATAAAGAGAAAGAAGCCACGTCAATCTTGAAGGCAAAGATTGAATGCGTTGTGCCAAGAAGAGACATTCTAGCTGCTCACAACATGGCTTCTCAGATGCACCAAAGAAAAACTCAAAGACGGGAGGGGCTCGAGGGGATTATTTAGTGATCCTGAGCGGCGCATTTAGGGACAAGTACAACATCAGAGTTCCAGCCATCAGCAACTTCTTCTTTCTTCCCCTTCTCTCTCCCCCCTTTTCTATATAAATAGAGGCCTTGGAGCCAAGCAAAACATCCTTGGATTGGCAACATAATTACTTTACAAAAATCGCTTTGTAAAAGACTCTTTTGAAGCAATACAAGGAAGACCTTTCTGTTTTTGGTTAAAACAAGTGTGCACATTTGGTTTCATTCGCAGAATGTATGATTGTCATTCATTCCCTGCGATTTTTTCCAGCACCTTGCTTTTGATCCTTTCAATTTTGTGCAGGATTACGTGAAGTGTCTGTGTGTTGAACTCTCCTTGAAGTGTTACCGGTTCATAGTGTCTCTCGTAGACCTATTTTTGTTATCCTTCAAAGCACAAGGCTTCCCTTCAACCTCCATGGAAAAGCTCCATGCCTATGGCTTTGAGATAGAACCAGAATAGCATGTGTCCTGTTTGGGTTCATTAGTAGTTGGCTCTTTTCCCAAACCAAGTGGATCACTTCTTTTTGGTGCATCACCTCCTTTAGCTTAGATTTTATTTTCAGTCACCTCCTACCCCTTTTCCTTAGCTAATAGTAGATTTTAGTGTGAGATCAAGCTCTGAATTGAAGCACCTGAAGAACTAGCCTCATAATAAAACCTAGAGGTTCAACCTCACCATAGGATACCCACATCCTGAGGTTGTCCCCATGCTCATAGCTGGAAGTGAGGAAGCCTGAAGAACTCTCTCACAAGGGTGCAATTCCAAGCTATAACAGGTAGAACCAAAAGGGGGTCCATCAAGAGTTCAAACCAACTCTCTTAGCAGCCGAGGTCGACGAGAAGAAGCTCCGGATAGAAGTTGACCCAAAGAAGATGAGGTAGGATTTTTGGTCTATCCTCCATAACACTGCCTAGAAGTAAAAGTCCCCTATGAAGATCTGGTGGATCTAGTCTATCTCCTGGTGCCAAGTCTGAAATGGATATGTTGGTGAAATCTCGAGGAACTGTAGATGGTCTCTCTGGGTTGCACTGATCTGGAATGTGACGCTGAGCTAATGTCAATTTGTCGCTTAGTGCCTCTCCCCGAAGGTAGCACCGTGAAGAAGTGATCTGTTGGGTGGAATCTAGTCTAGTGGGTCTTTAAATAAAAAGATCAAGAAGCTTAAGAGCTCCCTGTATATATATAAAGTTGAACATCTCTGGTCCTTGTATCTAAAGAAGTCAAAAAGAGTCCATGTCCTTCTAAATAGGCAATGAAATCTTCCCCTGATCTCATAGTTTATGAGACAATGGAAAATGAAGTGCCATCTCCTGGATGTTGCATAACTGACAAATCCTATCTATTCGATCTATCTGGTGATCTGTCTCGATCCTAACCCTGTGAGAGCCCACTCAAAATTGTCCTAGTGAGATGCAAAGAGAGTGCATCTAGTGGTGAAATGTATACATTGGACGGATGATAAGCCTGACACTCCGCTCCATAAAGTGTTCTGCATAAAATGCCATCTTTGGGTGTAGCCCCCTAGGAGGGTTTACCCTAGTATGAATAAACTACCTATAAATATCCTCCCTAATAATCTGGTTCAGTGCCTGTCCAGTGGGTAGAAGATGAGTTGGTGCATCCAAAGAGGATCTGAATGGAGGAAGGCGGTCCATCCTAATTTCTGTTGACCATTTTTGGTCTTGCAGACCAAAATCAGTCTCCCTTTCTTCTCCTTCCATTTAGCCAACTCAGACATGAAGGATAATGCAGAAGTATACTTCTGCAACTCATTTTTTCTCTTGGCTTGCAAAAGGCTTAACTTCAAGCGTTTGCAAGAACAGGCAGGGTTGGAAGGAGCGATTATACAGGAGTTTGCAAAAGGTGCTAGTTTCATGAGAGTTCCCAAAGTTGAGTGTAAGTTCTGTGTCTCAAACGTCTAAGGAGCTCCATGATGTGATCTCAGGTTTGACAGAGCAAATAAACTGTTTCGGAGGACTTTTATTGGCAAAATAGACCAAGTTCAAAGGGCAGAAAACGCTTGAAAGGGTCAGAGTTTTCCTTCAGAAAAAGGACTAAGGCAAAAGAAATCTAAGGGAATTAAAGGGATGAATTCTTTCGGACTTTATGTCCGAAGGAATTCCTTTGGACATTTTGTCCGAAGTTATTCGCCAAAGGATCATTTCCCTTGCGAGGGGCACTCAGGCAACTAAAAGGCCCTTTGCAACTTTTTCGAAAGGCAATTTTGGAGACCAAACAGCCCTTGTGGAGGGCAGGTGATGAGCAAAGTGGACCATTACAAGCTCTAAAGGGTAACTTTGGGTTTGATTTAGCCCTTGCGGAGGGCATCTGGTCGAAAGGGCCAAAAGGGACTTGCCCTTCGGAAGAAAGACCAAGGCAAAGATGGAAAAAAAGGCAAAGGTTGAATTTCTTTGGACAAAATGTCCGAAGGAATTCCTTCGGACATTTTGTCCGAAGAAATTCACAAGGTAAAGAACAAACAAGGAATTCTTTTGGAAAATTTCCCGCGGCAAAGTGAACAAAGCGAATTCCTTTGGACAAAAAGTCCGAAGAAATTCCTTCGGACTTTTGTCCGAAGATATTCGCCTGAAAGGGAAGCCCGACAGAAGGGAAAGCCAACAGAAAACAAGTGGAAAACATAAAGATTTCTTTCAGACATTTTGTCCAAAGGATTTGAGGACCAAGGAGCCCGAAGGACCCCGAAGGGCAGGTGCCCTTGCGGGGAACTCACGGTGACCGCAAAAGGGACCTTTCTCAAGGCCCGAAGGGACACCTTCCCTTCAGGAGGTTTCAAGGACAAAAGCCCGACCAAAAGAAAAAGCTGAAGGAAAGGAAAAAGCCGAAGGAATTCAAAGGGGTGATGGGCCCGTAGATGTCAAATTCAGGACAACGGATTAGCCGTTGATCTTCAAACGCTTGAGCGCGAACCTGAGGAAATTCAAAGGGGTTAAGGCTAAAGGGAAGAGACCGCCGAGGAAGGAGCCAAAAAGGACTAGGAAAAGACAAAAGAGATGACAAAAGACAAACACAGGAGAGGACAAAGCTGGGAAAAGACAAAAGTTAAGAATGAACTCAGCGACCTGCTGATGAAAGAGCCCGAGGAGCCAACAAAAGACGATAAGATAGCCTCGAGAGCTCAAATTCCAAGAAAAGACAAAGCCAGGAAGAGACAAAATTATGAGTATGGACAAAACAGCCCAGGTGGCAAAGGGGAGGCGAGTTATTCCTGCAGTTGAAACAGTCTCCGCCAAGTGGTCATCAAAGAGCACGAATAGTGAATGGTGCGGCCTGTTTTTTTTCTCATTTTGCATTAAATGAGTAGACAAACCGCGTGAATGTCTTGAAAGAGCGGTCTTGTTTGCAGACAAACGGCACAACCTGTTTTTCTTCACTTTGCAAGATATCTCTCATGTTGTAAGGCAAAGCCCTGCCAATTTTCACCTGGAATCAATAGCATACGCATTTTTACCTCTATTTGGTTGGATATATCTCTGAGTGTGTCCAAGTGTTAATCTTGTGTTCAGTGATTTTTTTCTTGATGCTCTCACAAGCTTGATACCAACACGCCTGGTATAGACAAAGCGCCATTCTTGCAAGTAACAAGAAGAGTTGTATCTGGAGCGCAGAGGCAAAAAAAAGTTACCAGACAATGTGCTTTTCCTACAACGCTTGTGGTAAGTTCATTTTTTGTGTGTTTCCATTAAAGCCTCCCTGTTAAGCTTCCTTCAGTCTAGACCTTTCATTAGATAAAGTGTATGTATGTGTTCTTATGGTTCAAAGTGTGAGTATGAGTAGATCAAACTTGTTTGGTGCATCACTAGCTTAGGTTAGGTTCTGTTTTTCAGTAATCTTTCTCTCTTTTCAACCCCCCCATAGTACTGGAATAACTCAGAGATGCATCAAAGGGAGCTAGCCCTTATCTAGAGACTCTCCCCTCAGTTTTGCCAGACTCACAGGCAAGAGAGGAGTTTCCATTGTGCCACGTGGAAGGCAGGAGCCCAGCCTCCTGTCAAGGGTGCAATCCACAGCGTCAACAGTTTTTGGCACCCCTGATGGGACATTTTGTCTAAAGAGTTGAAGAATTTTGGTGTGTCCTTCAACCAACAGTCTTTGAGAGGCTTTTTCATCAACACCAATGGTGACTCCGAGTTGAATCAGCTGGTTAAGCAGTCCAGGTGCCATCAAGAAATCTTATTTTTATATGTATAATCCCATTGCTCAGAATCATGGGCCTTGTATTCCTTCATATGGTTTTGATCAAGCTCAGGGTGTTCATGGAATTGTTGACCATTTTTTGCCCAACAGGCCAAAAAATCGGTCCCCCTTCTTTTTTATGCTGTTCTGAGCCAGTACTTTTGATTTTCAACGAGTCTTACAATTTCTACGGACTCTACAGGTCCATTTCTACGAACTCTGCAGGTGTAGTCTTTCGACAGATGAACCAGTCAAAGAGTGCAAGGTTTTACAAAGCTTCTTCGGACTCTTGTCCGAAGAAATTCATAAGGAAAGTGAGCTAAAATGGTTCAACGACATGATCTTTCAAAAGAGTTAACAGCTTTGAACCGTTGAACCATTGAGCCGGTTCAACTCCTTGGTTCATCGCTTTGGTTCAACAACTTGGTTCAATGCCTTGGTTCATCTGCAAAGTTCATCGTTTTAGTTCAACGCTCGGTTCAAAGCCTTGGTTCAACAATCATTTGAACCGTTGAACTGGTTCAATGGATTGGTTCATCGGTTGGTTCAAAGGAACGGTTCAACACGAAAGGTTCAAGCCTCCCGAAGGGCAAGTGCCCTTGCAGAGGGCAGTTCTGGGTTCAAAAGCCCTTGCGGAGGGCAGGGAGCACTTCGAAGGTAGCTGAAGGATTTCAAAAACGCGCAGAAAGTCTTAAGGCATTGAATTCTTTCGGACTTTTTGTCTGAAGGAATTCGGAGGAAGGCCGTGAGCTCAAAAAGACCCGGGGAAAACCCCGAAAGAAATCAAAGCGGCCAATTCTCGCGGACTTTTTGTCCGCAGGAAAAAAGCCTGCAGAAAAAGCCCAAAGAAAAGACCGAAGAGACAAAAGGCTGCTGAAGGGCAGGTGCCCTTGAGGGGGGCTCTCGGCTGGCCAAATGAAGGGCATCTCTCCAGAGCCGAAGGGACACTTCCCCTTCGGGAGGGTCCGAAACAGAGGACGAGTCAAAGGAAAAGGTCCGAAGGAATTTGCCAAAGATGGTGACGTCCCAGAAGCCTTCAACTTTAAGAAGATAGATTAGCTGTTGTTTTTCAAATGGTGACGGGTCCGCGAACATCAAATTTATGACGGTGAAATAGCCGTTTGTTTTTGAATTAACTGAGCGCCAACCATGAAAAGAGCCCAAGGAATGCAGCGACCTACTAGAAGATCGCCCCCAAGGGCTGAAGGAGCAAAAAGAGACAACCAAGATGAGACAAGGCAAGAAACGGACAACGCATCCAAGTGGCGAAAGGAGGTGTCAACTCAGGAATTTATTCCTGCAGTTGGAACAACGCTTGCCAGGTGGTCTCCAAACTGCGCAAACACTAAGCAACGCGACTTGTTTTCTCTAGTTTGCATTTATAAGCAGACAAGTCGTGCAAACGCCTTGAAGGGAGCAGTCTATTCGCAGAAAAGAGGCGCGGCCATGTTTCCTCATTAAGGTTGGGATACCAAAGTCAAAGCAAGAACCGACCATCCAACGGCTCCCTCTTCCCAAGGCTCAGAGCACACATGGGCCAGCTTGCAAAAAGAGTGCCAAAGTCTTTCCCAGAAAGCGTCAAGTTCTCTTCCTCTTTCTATATATTGTAAATTTCTCATTTGAGAAGGATCCATTCTCTCGGCCTTAAGGCAAAACTCTGCCCCAAAATCTCTCGGGCTTGTAAGGCAAAACTCTGCCAGATTTTACCTTCAATCAAGACTTAGCATTTTTTACCTCCATCTGGACTTGCACTTTAAAGTATGTCTATGTTCTTTTGTGTTAAGTCATTATCTTTCATGCTTTTCACAGATCGATTACAGCATGTCCAGTGCATTGTGAAGTCTCATTTTCTGCATGTTTGCCAAAAGTGTCTACAGCAAGAATATAGGCGCATGTGAATACGCTGTCAAAGTGTGTCTCAGAACACCTTTGCTAGTTCCTTCCTCCCTGTATCTCTACGGACCCCTGACTCACTGAAACAGAAGAGTTCCCCATGTCAGATGAAGTGTATGGGCGCTGCTTCTTGGTGAAAAGTGTATGTTCGGACTTGAGTGGGTCAATCTTTTCTGGTGTATCACCTTTTCCTTTTTAGGCTTAGGTTCTATTTTCAGCATCTCTCTCTCCCTTTTCATCCCCCCCTTTTTTCTATTTTATTTGTTAGCGGTAGGAGAAACCAGGGCCTAAAAGATACATCAGAAGGAGCTAGCCCTTATCTAGAGACTCTCCCTTCCAACTTCGCCGGTCCCACAGGCGAGAGGGGAGTTTCCATTGTTGCGTGTGGAACGCAGGAGCTCGGCCTCCTGCCCCGGGTGCAATCCACTGCGTCAACAGTTTTTGGCACGTCCGGTGGGACCAACTAGGACAAGTTGTGTCCAAAGAGTTGAAGAATTTTTGGTGTGTTCTTCAACCAACCAGCTTTTGGAGGCTTTTGCATCAACACCAATGGCGACTCCGAGTTAAATCAACTGGTTAAGCAATTTTGGTGCCATCAAGAAACAATATTTTGGTATGTATAATTTTATCATTCAGAACCATGGACCCTGTTTTCTTTGGCCAGCCTGGCTATGATCCCTACCAGCCTTATGTTGATCCTTATCAGGGCCAATATGACCAGTCTCAACCCTGTCATGAGCTATATCAGCCTTATGCCTAGTCTTCTGAATGTGTCACTTCTCCTACTCAACCCAGTCTCTTTGCCAATCAACCCGTTTCCACCTTCAAACGAGAACTGCTGGGATACGAAAAGTATGTAATAGAGCTCGACACCAAAAAGGGATGTGGCCAAGAAATCCCTGATCATGTCGTCCATCAAGTGAGAAATGCACTAGATGAGGTTAAGAGTGAATGGGCTCCTATTGAAAGAGCCAATTGGCAAAGGCTTACAAGTGAGACGCTGGATGTGAGTGGTTTGATTGCATCTTTGGAAGAGAAGCTGAGTATCCATGAGAGGCAGCCTTACCAAGTCTATCAACCTGCATACTCACTGCCCCAAGTATCATATCAGTCATACACAGCCCTTGCTTATGAGCCAAGTCAAGCCTGTCAAAGTCCTTTCCCCAATCATGTTGAGGAGAGTTTTGAAACAGTAAATCTTGTGTTTCAGGCTAATCTTGATAGACAGATCGAATTGGCAAATCTTCAAATGCAGCAGTCTTTTTGGCAGTAAGGGAAGTGGAATCCAAACCCTCGCTACCCTCTCACATTGTGGCCCCATCACCCCAAAAGGAGATGCCCAATCCAAATATCTTGAGCTGGAATAAAGTGGTTAAGTCATGGAGCAGCAAGGAGGAGAAAGACATTGCCCAAGAGTGTGAGGTACAAAATGAGGTTAGTCCTTTTCAAGTCCCTTCCACCCTTCCTCAAGAAGCTTCTTGCATTTCATGGCAACCTTCATGCACTCCCCATCTCCATAATGATTCCTATGAGCTCCAAGAGGTACAAAATGAGGATAATCTGGCTAAGCGAGTTGAGAAATTAGAGGCTAAGATGAGACTGCTTAGAGAAAGAGGGATGGAGCTTTCAGACCTTGTAGGGGAGACTGCGCCAAAAGATACCCCTTCTACCGATCCTCAAGCTGTTTTCAATATTGATGAAGTGTTGGTAAAGTGGAGGGACGAAAATCATGTAATTTTGGCCCAAGGTCTGCCCCCGTTTTCTCATGAGTTTTTAAAAGGATCCCCTGCTTCCCTTTCCCAACCTGATTTTGGCAAGTCTTGTGTGCCCCCTCCTTTTCTAGAGAAAGCTAAATGGTCGATTTGCTCAATTCTTCACATTAGAAATTAATGGCAGATATGTTGATGCACAAGTAGACACAGGTGCTTCTTTGTCTTTTGCAAAACCACAACTCATTAGTGATTGGGAGACACTAGATGAGCGACTTGCTTATAAGAGCATAGATATCCAGAGGAATAGTTTTACCTGCAACAAGTATAAACATCAGCAGCCCCTGCGTATTCAGAATAAAATCTTCCATTGTGATTTCTTTGCTTTAGAGAAGATGCCAATAGATATCCTGTTAGGAGGATTTTTGACAGAAGATACAGTCACTCTCTACCGAGGTGGAAGATGGCCGCCGCCTAAAGGTGTTCACAGACAAGCTGCTGGAGTTTTGCACTATTTTTCAGCCGCTTATGATAATCCATCAAATGAGTTCAAACAGAGAAATTATGTCTCAAGATTCAATGCTCATTTCTCTGAGAATTTTGATGATTTATGTAGAGATGCGTTGTCTCTTAAAGAAACTATTACTAACATACAAAAGAAAGTAGATTCTATTGATTCAAAGCTTGACAGCTTAGATGATAGTCTTAGTTGGCTATCCAAAGAAGACCAAAAAGCTGAGTCCTCCTCAAGACCTCTTTGTTCAGTATCTTTTGGCCCTTCTTTCAAAACAGTCAAAAAATCCCCAAGCCATTCTTTAATGCAACGCACTCATGTCCACCTGCAACCATGGTATCTCAACATTGATGACCTGTTGAATCCTCTAAATGAAATCGCAAGCTGGTGTAATACCATGCGAGTCCTTGCTGTACAGGGCCATCTTGACCAAGTTGGAACCACTTGTTTTGCAGTTAAATATCTATGGGGAATCACTAACCTTTGGTGGGATGCTATCCCAGAAGCGCAACAATTCGCGCGTGTACATAATCAGCCCGATTCTTTGAATGCTCTGTATAGACTACTAATTGATGAGTTTGCTCCTCCTGTCGATAACCGACAGATAGAGTCCAAGAAGTGGCTGATGAAAATGGAATTATGTGATCTCAAGCAATATGAGGCTTTTGCTAAACAATTTCGCAAGCTTGCATATGAAAGTCAATGCTCTGGTTCAACAGAGATCAAACTGAAGTTTCTGCATGCCATGCCTTATAATCTCATCGATCGAGTCCTTTCTTATATAGATCTCAAAGGTCTTGCCATTGAGGATCTTGCTCTTTCTGATGTGATTGACTTTACGCAGCAACAGATTATGACTCTAGTCTCTGAGACTAAGTCTATCCAAAAGCTAAGCAAGCATCAAGCCGCCTCCATTGCTCCGATCTTCCCTGAGACCGCCCCTTTTGGGTGCAGACCTTATGTGCAACCACGACGTCACCAGAAGCAGCGTCGCCGGCATCTTTCTTATAAGCGCCGCTCCTTCCCGAAAAAGCATTCTTACGCACCTCCTCACCGTTTCCTCAAGAAACGCCATACTGCACGTCCTCCTTCCAACAAACCCATTTGCTATATTTGTCGTAAGCCTGGACATATTGCTCCTAACTGCTCCTGTAAAAATCCTGTAGTTAAAGCTGTTTTCTCCTCCAACGCAGCAGCGTGGTGGGATGTTATTGATGCAGATGAAGATCTTTATCTCCAAGAAGATATTTATGAACCAGTCCTAGAAGATCTTCCAGATGAAGCATCTGATGATGAAGATGCAGCTGAGCTAGAATCTCTCGCTGATGATCTTGAACAACCAATGACAAATATGCAGCGAGGATCACGCCCATACAGGCCAAAAGAACGTAATCCGTCCTATGAAGCATATGGACCCTGGTCGAAAGCTCATCATGAAGTTTCAGAACGACTAGAAAGACCCAGAGGAAGAGGAATCTCAAGAGGAGAATCATCCAGAGGGAGACAGCGCTCTCAGCCACGACAACCACCAACGATGCACAGACCACAGCATCCTCCTGTGCATTATCCAAGTCAGTTCAAGCCAAGCGACTCCTGGATCAAGAACAAATTCACCAGCAGAGAGCCGCCAAAAGAAATCAGAGAACCTATTTGGGAATAAATCATGCCTGCAGAAGAACCAGTTCTTGCAGCAGATCCTAGATGGGACGATGGCTATGAAAAAGAGGATGAAGTCGGCAGTATCTTTTACTCCGACCAAGATTACTGTGTTGGTGAATGCAGTAATCAAGAAGAAGAAGCAGAACCAGAACCTGAAGAAGAAGTCTACACAGCGCCAATCATCGTACAAGATCCAGGAAGACAAAAGCTGGTATGTACTAGCATTCCTTCACTGGAATTACCACAACCTGCCTATCTGAACCATTTAATCAATGGTCGATTTGCTCAGTTCTTCACATTAGAAATTAATGGCAGATATGTTGATGCACAAGTAGACACAGGTGCTTCTTTGTCTTTTGCAAAACCACAACTCATTAGTGATTGGGAGACACTAGATGAGCGACTTGCTTATAAGAGCATAGATATCCAGGGGAATAGTTTTACCTGCAACAAGTATAAACATCAGCAGCCCCTGCGTATTCAAAATAAAATCTTCCATTGTGATTTCTTTGCTTTAGAGAAGATGCCAATAGATATCCTGTTAGGAGGATCTTTTATAGATAGGTATACGCCCTATGGTGCCACTGCAAAAAGTATAATGTTCACCATAGAAAATGAAAGGCTAAGGATACCCCGGCTCATTTACGCCACAGAGCAATTTCCAAGTGCCATGGCTCAAAGTCCTGAAATAATCCCTGCTGAAATCCTAGAAATTGGCGAAAGGATCAAGTCCTCTATCTGTTCGGACAATCCGCAACAGTTTTGGTCCAAGACTATGCCTGAGATGGAAATCAGAATCATTGAAGGCAAGCATATAAAGATAGGGAAAAGAATTCCTATTCCAGCACAGGACTATACTGATATGGAAGCACAGATCAAAGATCTGGAAGCTAATGGTTTCATTGAAAAATCTACCTCTCCTTATTGCTGTTATGCCTTCATGGTAAACAAGCATTCAGAACAGAAGAGGGGTAAAAAGAGAATGGTCATCAATTATCGACCATTAAATGCAATAACAGAACCATATCCATATCCCATTCCAGATAAGAGCTATCTGCTAGAAAAGGTTGCAGCCTGTCGATACTTTTCACAGTTTGACTATAAATCTGGCTTTTATCAGATAAGAGTCAAGGAAGAAAATAGAGCCAAGACAGCATTCAGTTGCCCTTTCGGCCACTTCCAATGGACTGTCATGCCTTTCGGCTTAATGAATGCGCCAGCTTATTATCAGACGCACATGGACAAAATATTTGAAGACACTTCTCAGTTTCTATGTGTGTATATAGATGATATCTTAATATTCAGTAATTCTTTAGATGAACATGTTGCTCATCTCTCTACATTCTTTCAGCTGGCTTCAGATGCAGGAATAGTTCTCTCTGAGACAAAAATTTAGTTATGTACAACTGAATGCAACTTCCTCGGAATGGTGATCCGAGATTCCAAACTGCAGATCCAGCCACACATAAAGGAAAAGGTTATCGGTTTCCCTGAGCAACTTGATAAATCAAAGTTGCAGGCTTTTTTGGGATTGTTAAATTATTTAAATAGTTTTTATCCTAACGCTGGTGAAGACAGATTTCTGTTACAAGAACTTCTCCAGAAGAAGAAGGCTTTCCGTTGGGAGAAAAGACACACAGAGACAGTTCAGAAGATTAAAGCTAAAGTTGCTGCTCTGCCAGAATTACACATCCCAAAATCTCAAAATATGAAAGTCTATACCGATGCCTTAGACCTCTCATGGAGAGGAGTACTTGTTTGCATTGTAAATAATGTTGAATTTGTGTGTGAGTTTGCTAGCGGAGTGTTTAGCTCAGATGTACTGAAATGGATCTCGTCTGATAAAGAGATCTATGCTGTTAAGAAATGCTTAGAGAAGTTTATGCTTAAACTTCCGCATTTGCCACATTTTATTGTTGTAACCGATTGTATCAGATTCCTAACCTTCCGAAAAAAGGATCATGGTAGGAAAGATGGTCGCGGAAAGTATGTTAGGTGGCAAGCATTTTTTAATCAGTTTCATTTTTCAGTAGAGCATATTATAGGTAAAAATAATGTAGTAGCAGATTGGCTAAGTCGAAATCCTCCAGCCACTTTAATGCATCAGCCTGCACCTGGATTCAATTTAACCAGAATTCTTAACCAGGCATTTGATTCATTGAATCCCCTGGTCCAAGAACAAATCTTAAGAGAAGGCATGCATCCCCGTTTCACGAGGATTTCTTATGCAGCAGCCCAAGATTTGCAAATGTCTGCAGCAGTGAGGATTCAAGCGAACCACAGACAGAATACTGGAGTAATCATCATCGAGAGACTCAACAGTGAATATTTGTATAATCAGTTCACTGACTTGTTGAAACGACCACTATGGACGTGGCTTATTCAGATGTACAGTGGCTTGGCTTTTCATCCTAGGAGAGACATGCTTAAGCCAATCGAGTTTCCATTCCGATGGAACTTCGACTGTTTCTATATGTCTTTTCTGTAGCTGGACTGTACCACTTAATCTTCTGGCAAGAGGTAGATTTTCAAGGATTTTGGGGTGGTTGGTATTGGTCATACTATACAAAACAAAAATGTTGATAGATGCATACTGAAATTCTCCAAACATTTCTAGACCATACAAAGATGTAAACAGACCCCAACAATCTAAAGAGCCATGCTTAACTTCTTTACAACCTTTGTCGCGGACTGCAACAGACAGGTTAGGACAAAACTCAAAACAAATGACATTATCATCATTAAGTCGGCCAAGACTGGATAATTGACATGAGTGTTTAAAACTTACTTGGCGACGATCACACAAAGCTAAATATAACACTGGTTTAATATTAGCAGGAATCAAAGGTTTAATATAGACTCTAATTAAACCGAAATGGACAAATTTTACATCTCCATGAGATCGAATGTACATAATTTCTTTTTCAGGCAAAAGAGGAAGCAAATTTGTCTGGTAAGTCTTTTTAGGCTGATAACAAAGAGTAAGCTCAAGAGACTTAATCCTGGGTTTAACAAATGAAAGATAGGTCCCTGTATATAAAAACTTAGACTTAACTAACTCAGATTGTTTATACACACTAGAAGCTTTAAGAGCCGGAGGCTTGAACATGCTGGTTTCTTTTTCAAGATCTGTTTCAGTAACTTCAATATCTGGACAGTCTGATAATTGTTCTGGGATAAAAGGAGGCATTTCATACATTCCTTCAAGTTCAGACTCATTAACAAGTTCTACGGTAGATGTGGATGGTATTTTTCCGAATTCCATTGTGGGAGGATTTGGGTTCTGGAGTGCGAGAAATTTCTGGTAAGGGAAAAGGATGTGCAGAGATAAAACGACCTATGGCAATATGGGTAGACGGCCTGTGACTCGATGCAGTAACTTCCCAAAGAAATTCACAGAGCAAAGAACTCAAAAGGCAGAATCCACGGAATAGGAAAATGAATCACAACTTACAGTGTAAACTTGAGACTGATACTAAACTTTATCTTTCTTGGCTCTGATACCAATCTTTTTATCACGTCAGTAGACGGGCAGTAGACGGGCTCTTAGATATAAATTCTTTGAAATCTTTTGAAAGAAACCTACGGCAGGAGGCAGGGTCCGAATGGCTACGGCTTCACTATTACTCACTTAAACTATTACAAACTGATTACTATATCCTTGTGAAATTTCTGATTCACAGGATCCTTCGAAAAGGGCAAGTGCCTCTTGTGTGCCAAATCCGTTCTATCAGATGGCACTTGCTCATTCTGACTCATCCGATGCATCAATCGATCCTGCCTTTAATCTCGTACGCCTAGCTTTTCAGCACGCCTCCTTTCAGACAGCGCTTCCTGTACATGAGCAGACCCTCCCAAATCTTCCCCAACCTCCTCAAGTCTTTCAACATGATCTCCAAATTCCAAGCTGTAAAAAGGAGTATCATGAACCAACCCAAGACCTTGAAGAGGATAAAGTTCTTCCTTGTTCACAAGGGGAAAATTTCAATCCCAAGGTCATGAGTTGGAAGCAAACAGTGGAATCTTGGGGCAGAAAAGAAGAGAAAGGTTTTGCTCTAACCCTTGAAGAAGATGAGGCTACTCCTGCTCCCGATGATGATTGTGACCTCCACAAAAGGCTCTTCCAGGAAAATATAGACAGGCAATTGCAGAGTTGGAGTCCAGAGCGAGTTTCCTCAGCGAACGTGTGATGGACGTTTCAAACCAAATAGCAGATTCCATGTCTGAACGCACTCCATCTACACGCCTCCAAGAGAGTTATCAGGGCGTCCCTGATATAGATGGAGTGTTGACCAAATGGAAAGAGGAGAATCATTCGATTCTAGCTCAGGGACTGCCTCCTCTTCCACCTGAGTTCGTCCGTCAGCGTTCCATTTCCCCCTTCTCGAGGAGGAACCTGTCTTGGAGGAAGCAAGTGAAGAGGAGTATGCTCAGTTCATGACTGATTAGGGAGACTTCATGAGTGTGGATGAGGAGGAGATCACCTTAGATGTCACGGAGGAGCATGGACAATCTCTTGTTTATGTTTTGAATGATTCGTTTGAAGTCATTGGAGCAGGCTGCACTATTCTTCAAGGAGGCTATGAGCTGGATAAGAGTGGAAAAGGCAACATTGGGACTCAAATAAGCATGCAAAGGGGCTGCAGGCTTTCAGATTTATCCTTTCAAGAGGTTGGTGAATCTGAAGATATTTTCTTTGAAGCCATCAAGGAGGATGATCATACCGTGGAACCCGAGCATGAGGCAGAAGAGAACAAGCCAGCCAATGATGCATATCAAGGGGATTATGGTAATGAGCCAGCAGCGATTGATTTCTTGATGAGATACACCAGCACAAAGAACCAACAGGGGGCAAGCTTCCAAGAACAAACAGAGTACGTATATGTTGGAAGCATGTTTGAATCTGATCCACTCGGATACGAGCCAATCCAGGTGGCAGGCAAGAGGAGCAGGTTACCAAGCCTCCATTTCATTCAACCACTTGTCTGGCACCATAAGTTTCCTAGCCAAGGAGGGAACTTAAGAAATTTTCTCTTTGATCTAGGAGGGAAGCAAATATACCTGGTTAGTTGTACATAGTAGTTGCTTTCAGTTTCTTTTCCTGCTTTCCCTAAGTGCAGTTTGCACAGGTAGTGTTTTTAGTCTTGTGTGTGCTTTCCCTTATGTCAGGGGTAAAAATCTTCATGTTTGATTCTTGGATCTTTGGGGCTGTTGCTAACTTTGTTCAAGCTGCATTTGACTCCGTGCCCAATGGACTTAAAGGCAACTGGTCTCTAAGCATAGCAGGCATGCTTCCCCTGGGAGTCGCCAATTTGTTGACCATTTTGCCCAACAGGGCAAACAATCGGTCCCCCTTCTTTTTTATGCTATTCTGAGCCAGTACTTTTGATTTTGCACGAGTCTTGCAATTTCTACAGACTCTACAGAATTTCTACGGACTCTGCAAGTCCATTTCTACGAACTTTGCAGGTGTAGTCTTTCGACAGATGAAGAACCAGTCAAAGAGTGCAAGGTTTTACAAAGCTCCTTCGGACTCTTGTCCGAAGAAATTCATAAGGAAAGTGAGCTAAAATGGTTCAACGACATGATCTTTCAAAAGAGTTAACAGCTTTGAACCGTTGAACCATTGAACCGGTTCAATGCCTTGGTTCATCGCTTTAGTTCAACGCCTTGGTTCATCGCTTTGGTTCAACGACTTGGTTCAATGCCTTGGTTCATCGGCAAAGTTCATCGTTTTAATTCAATCGGCTGGTTCAACACTTTGGTTCAAACATTTCGGTTCACTTAGTCGGTTCATCCGTCGGTTCAATGGCTTTTGGTTCACTCAAAGGGTTCATCGGACGGTTCAACAAGCTTGGTTCAACGCTCGGTTCAAAGCCTTGGTTCAACAATCGTTTGAACCGTTGAACCGGTTCAATGGATTGGTTCAAAGGAGTTGTTCAACGCGAAAGGGTCAAGCCTCCCGAAGGGCAAGTGCCCTTGCGAAGGGCAGTTCTGGGTTCAAAAGCCCTTGCAGAGGGCAGGGAGCACTTCGAAGGCAGCCGAAGGATTTAAAAAATGCGCAGAAAGTCTTAAGGCATTGAATTTTTTCGGATTTTTTGTCTGAAGGAATTCCTTCGGACAAAAAGTTCAAAGGAATTCGGAAGGCCGCGAGCTCAAAAAGACCCGAGGAAAACCCCGAAAGAAATCAAAGCGGCCAATTCTTGCGGACTTTTTGTCCGCGGGAAAAAAGCCTGCAGAAAACGCTGAAGAGACAAAAGGTTGCCGAAGGGCAGGTGCCCTTGCGGGGGGCTCTCGGCTGGCCAAATGAAGGGCATCTCTCTAGAGCCGAAGGGACACTTCCCCTTCGGGAGGGTCCGAAACAGAGGGCGAGTCAAAGGAAAAGGCCCGAAGGAATTTGCCAAGGACGGTGACGTCCCGGAAGCCATCAACTTTAAAAAGATAGATTAGTTGTTTTTCAAACAGTGACGGGTCCGCGAACGTCAAATTTAAGACAGTGAAATAGCCGTTTGTTTTTTAATTTCCTGAGCGCCAACCATGAAAAGAACCCAAGGAATGCATCGACCCGCCAGAAGATCGCCCTTGAGGGCTGAAGGAGCAAAAAGAGACAAAACCAAGATGAGACAAGGCAAGAAATGGACAAAGCATCCAAGTGGTGAAAGGAGGTGTCAACTCAGGGATTTATTCCTGCAGTTGGAACAGCGCTTGCCAGGTGGTCTCCAAACAGTGCAAACAGTAAGTGGCGCGGCTTGTTTTCTCTAGTTTGCATTTATAAGCAGACAAGCTGCGCAAACGCCTTGAAGGGAGCAGTCTATTCGCAGAAAAGAGGCGCGGCCATGTTTCCTCATTAAGGTTGGAACGCCAAAGTCAAAGCAAGAACCGACCATACAATAGCTCCCTCTTCCCAAGGCTCAGAGCGCACATGGGCCAGCTTGTAAAAAGAGCGCCAAAGTCTTTCCCAGAAAGCGCCAAGTTCTCTTCCTCTTTCTATATATTGTAAATTTCTCATTTGAGAAGGATCTATTCTCTCGGCCTTAAGGCAAAACTCTGCCCCAAAATATATCGGGCTTGTAAGGCAAAACTCTGCCAGATTTTACCTTCAATCAAGACTTAGCATTTTTTACCTCCATCTGGACTTGCACTTTAAAGTATATGTCTGTGTTCTTCTTTTGTGTTAAGTCATTGTCTTTCATGCTTTTCACAAATCGATTACAGCATGTCCAGTGCATTGTGAAGTCTCCTTTTCTGCAGGTTTGCCAGATGTGTCTACAACAAGAATATAGGCACATGTGAATAGGCTGTCAAAGTGTGTCTCAGAACACCTTTGTTAGTTCCTTCCTCCTTGTATCTCTACGGACCCCTGACTCACTGAAACAGAAGAGTTTCCCACATGAAGTGTATGGGTGCTGCTTCTTGGTGAAAAGTGTATGTTCGGGCCTGAGTGGATCAATATTTTCTAGTGTATCACTTTTTTCTTTTTAGGCTTAGGTTCTGTTTTGAGCATCTCTCTCTCCCTTTTCATCCCCCCCTTTTTTTCATTTTATTTGTTAGCGGTAGGAGAAACCAGGGCCTAAAAGATACATCAGAGGGAGCTAGCCCTTATCTAGAGACTCTCCCCTCCAGCTTCGTCGGTCCCACAGGCGAGAGGGATGTTTCCATTGTTTCGTGTAGAAGGCAGGAGCTCGGCCTCCTATCCCGGATGCAATCCACTGCGTCAACAGGAATCACCTCAAACAGCTCTCCTAGTTGCCCTTCAACAATAAGGGAAGTAACACTGGAATTTGAGAAGCAGGTAATGGAGATAGACAGATTGGATGAGCAGTATAGATATCAACAGGAGCTTATGTACAAAGATGAGTGTTTGTTTAGGCAAGCTCAGTTCTTGCAATCCCTGGAGGAGGAGGTAGCAAAATGGAAGAGTCCATTCATTCAAGGCAGTCAACCTTGTGTGCCCCCTCCTATTCTAAAGAAAGCCCCTTCTTATGCACCAAATCCTTTCTACCAGATAGCACTTGCTCACTCTAGCTCATCTAATGCAAGAATCACTCCTGCTCCTAATCCCTTGCGCCTAGCTTCCCAGCATCAAAGGGCATTAGAGCAACCTTTCATGGAAATGAACTTTCTCAATTCCTTAGAGTGTGAATCCTCCTTGGAAGGGAATACCATGAACCAGCACGTCTCTCTTCAAGAAATTCTTCCTATGCATCAACAGTCTCTTCCTAATCTTCTACATGATGTCAAGATTCCAAGTTGGAAAAGGGAATGTCATGAACCAGCTCGAGACCTTGGAGAAGATAAAGTTGCTGCCTATTCACAAGGGAAAAGTTCCAATCCCAAGGTCATGAGTTGGAAGCAAACAATGGAATCATGGGGCAGGAAGGAGGAGGAGAAAGGTTTTGCTCTAAACCTTGAAGAAATCGAAGCTGCTCCTACTCACCATGATGATGCTTGTGACTTCCAGGAAAGGCTCTTTCAAGAGAATATAGTCAGCCAAAGTGTGATGGACGGTTAAGATCAAACAGAAGATCTTATATCTGAACACACCCCATCTACACTCCTTCCAGACAACTATCAGGCCACATCTGATATAGATGAAGTGTTGGCTAAATGGTAGGAAGAGAATCATTCGATTCTAGCTCAAGGACTGCCTCCTCTTCCACATGAGTTTAGCCATCAGCGTTCCACTTCATCCCTTCTCAAGGAGGAACCTATTTTGCATGAGGCGAGTGAAGAAGAGAGGATCCAATTTGCAGCTGTCAAAGAAGGTATCATGAATGACAATGAAGATGAAATCATCATGGATGCTCCCTTTGAATACATCATCAACAATGGAGAGGACACAGGGCATGCAGATGTTCCAGCAATATGAAGAGGAAAGTAAGCATGGTGAGCTCTCTTCCCCCTTGTTTGATGAACTTCTTGTCACTTTGATCAAGAAAATGACCATGCCAAGGAACCCGAGTTGGAGGAGAATCAGGGGGATCTCTTTGAACAGCTAGAGACTCTGGTCTTTGAGCAGGAAAAGGAGAGGCATGTCTATCTTGAGGAAAGCTTTGAAGAAGAGAGCCTTGAACAAGAAGGTGATGTTCAGTGGGATGAGTACTCAGTCTGTGATCTCATTTTAGACATCACAACAGACACCCTTCTTCAAGAAAGCCATGATCAAGTAGAAGATAAATTTGACAGCATCTTCAATGAGGCAGAAGGAGACAAGCCAATCCATGATGCATATCAAAGGGCTTATGGTGATGAGCCAGCAGCGATTGATTTCTTGATGAAACACACCAGCATGAAGAACCAGCAGGAGGCAAGCTTCCAAGAACAAGAAGAATACATATATGTTGGAAGCATGTTTGCCCCCGATTCATTTGGATACGAGCCAATCAAGGTGGCAGGCAAGAAGAACAAGTCATCAAATCTCCATTCCATTCAGTCACTTGTCTGGCATCATAAGTTTTCTTGCCATGAAGGAGACTTAAGAAGTTTTCCCTTTGATCCAGGAGGGAGGCAAATATGCCTGGTTAGCTGTACATAGTAGTTTTGCTTTCAGTTTTTCTTTCCCTGTTTTTCCCAAGTGTTGTTTGCACAGGTAGTGTTTTTAGCTTTGTGTATTTTATTTTGTGTTTGGGGTAAAAGCTTCATGATTGATTCTTGGATCTCTCGAGGCTATTGCTAACTCTTTCAAAGCTGCATCTTGATTTCGTGCCCAATGGATTCTGAGGCTACTGGCTTCTAAGCATAGCAGGCATGCTTCCCCTGGGAATCGCCAAATTGTTGACCATTTTTGGTCCTGCAGACCAAAATCGGTCTCCCTTTCTTCTCTTTCCATTTAGCCAGCTTAGACATGAAGGATAATGCAAAAGTATACTTTTGCAACTCGTTTTTTCTCTTGGCATGCAAAAGGCTTAACTTCAAGCGTTTGCAAGAACAGGCAGGGTTGGAAGGAGCGATTATACAGGTGTTTGCAAAAGGTGCTAGTTTCATGAGAGTTCCCAAAGTTGAGTGTAAGTTCCGTGTCTCAAACGTCTAAGGAGCTCCATGATGTGATCTCGGGATTGACAAAGCAAACAAACTGTTTCGAAGGACTTTTAGTGGCAAAATAGACCAAGTTCAGAGGGCAGAAAACGCTTGAAAGGGTCAGAGTTATCCTTCAGAAAAAGGACTAAGGCAAAAGAAATCCAAGGGAATTAAAGGGATGAATTCTTTCAGACTTTATGTCCGAAGGTATTCGCTAAATGATCATTTCCCTTGCGAGGGGCACTCAAGCAACTAAAAGGCCCTTCGCAACTTTTCTGAAAGGCAATTTTGGAGACCAAACAGCCCTTGTGGAGGGCAGGTGATGAGCAAAGTGGACCATTACAAGCTCCGAAGGGTAACTTTGGGTTTGATTTAGCCCTTGCGGAGGGCAGCTGGTCGAAAGGGCCAAAAGGGACTTGCCCTTCGGAAGAAAGACCAAGGCAAAGATGGAAAAAAAGGCAAATGCTGAATTTCTTCGGACAAAATGTCCGAAGGAATTCCTTTGGACATTTTGTCTGAAGAAATTCACAAGGTAAAGAACAAACAAGGAATTATTTCAGAAAATTTCCTGCGGCAAAGTGAACAAAGTGAATTCCTTCGGACAAAAACTCTGAAGGAATTCCTTTGGACTTTTGTCCGAAGAAATTCGCCAGAAAGGGAAGCCCGATCGAAGGGAAAGCCGACAAAAAACAAGCGGAAAACATGAAGATTTCCTTTGGACATTTTGTCCGAAGGATTTAAGGACCAAGGAGCCCGAAGGACCCCGAAGGGTAGGTGCCCTTGCAGGGGACTCTCGGTGAACGCAAAAGGGACCTTTCTCAAGGCCCGAAGGGACACCTTCCCTTCGAGAGGTTTCAAGGACAAAAGCCCAACCAAAAGAAAACGCTGAAGGAATTCAAAGGGGTGACGGACCCGCAGACGTCAAATTCAGGGCAACGGAATAGCCGTTGATCTTCAAGCGCTTGAGCGTGAACCTGAGGAAATTCAACAGGGTTAAGGCTAAAGGGAAGAGACCGCCGAGGAAGGAGCCAAAACGGACTAGGAAAAGACAAAAGAGATGACAAAAGACAAAGCCAGGAGAGGACAAAGCTGGGAAAAGACAAAAGAATGAACTCAACGACCTGCAGATGAAAGAGCCCAAGGAGCCAACAAAGGACGATAAGATAAACTTGAGAGCTCAAATACCAGGAAAAGACAAAGCCAGGAAGAGACAAAATTATGAGTATGGACAAAACAGCCCAGGTGGCAAAGGAGAGGGGAGTTATTCCTGCAGTTGAAACAGTCCTCGCCAAGTGGTCAAGGAGCACGAACAGTGAACGACGCGGCCTGTTTTTTCTCATTTTGCATTAAATGAGCAGACAAATCGCGTGAATGTCTTGAAGGAGCCGTCTTGTTTGCAGCAAACAGTGCGGCCCGTGATTTCACATATGGCATTTAATATATTTTAAATGCCTAAAGTCAAAATTGGAGCCGACACAACATTCTCTTTCAAGCGGCTTCCTCTTTCCAATGCTCTCAATGCACATGGGCCTCTTAAAAAAGGGCGCCAAAGTCTTTTCCAAAAGGGACACCATTCGCTTCCTCTTTCTCTATATATATTGTAATCTCTCATTTTGAGAAGATATCTCTCATGTTGTAAGGCGAAGCCCTACCAATTTTCACCTGGAATCAATAGAATACGCATTTTTACCTCTATTTTGGTTGGATATATCTCTGAGTGTGTCCAAGTGTTAATCTTGTGTTCAGTCATTTCTTTCTTGATGCTCTCACAAGCTTGATACCAACACGCCTGGTATAGACAAAGCGCCATTCTTGCAGGTAACGAGAAGAGTTGTATCTGGAGCGCAGAGGCGAAAAAAGTTTACCATACAGTGTGCTTTTCCTACAGCGCCTGTGTTAAGTTCATTTTCTGTGTGTTTCCATTAAAGCCTCCCTGTTAAGCTTCCTTCAGTCTGGCCCTTTCATCAGATAAGGTGTATGTATGTGTTCTTATGGTTCAAAGTGTGAGTATGAGTAGATCAAACTTGTTTGGTGCATCCCCAGCTTAGGTTAGGTTCTGTTTTTCAGTAATCTCTCTCTTTTCAAACCCCCCCATTATATATATATATATATATTAGCCATAGTATTGGAATAACTCAGAGATGCATAAAAAAGAGCTAGCCCTTATCTAGAGACTCTCCCCTCAGTTTTGCTAGACCCACAGGCAAGAGAGGAGTTTCCATTGTGCCACGTGGAAGATAGGAGCCCAGCCACCTGTCAAGGGTGCAATCCACAGCATCAACAATTCCCACAAACTAATAAATCATAAACCCCTGTATACCAACATCGGACACAGGTTGAGGGAGTCGAGAGGGCAAGAGCCTCTAAAGAATAGTAGGCTAAGTATGGATATCTGTCACGCCCACTTGCAAGCCACATCACCTGAACCTCTGACAAACCTGAGCTCCTCGTCTCCTGTCTGCAAGCTGAAAACCAATGATATCTCGTTGTTGAACACAACTATCTATTGAGAAGGGGGTGAATCAATAGATTGCCTAAAACTGGTTCTTTAAACCTTTTAGAGAAGATAGAAATGCATATGCATATTAAAGAACAGATGCAGACATCACACACAAAAAAACACATTACACTAGATTTATATGTGGAAAACCCAAAGGAAAAAATCATAGTGAGAATCGCTGCTAGAATCTACTGTTCTAATTCAGCGTCACAGTTAAACGCCTCATTGACAAAACCACATTGGTTACATTTAAGAACACCCATCCTAAGGAGACACCAATCCCCTAACTGAGCAACAACTCAGTTTGTCTGACGACACCAACCAATCAAAACTATAGAGCTAAAACTCTAGTATACAAGACAGATTCATAAATGAATCCAGTTCTATTTCTCTGTTACAAGTCTGGTCTGTAACTGTTCAATCTCTGCACATTCTTTATGTGCCCTTTCTTCCTCTCTGCCTCACTCTCTTTATGTCTAGATATATCTTTATTAGACACTTCATCTTTGTGTCCCTCTAACTTTTACTATGTCTGCATGCGTCTCCAATCGACACACTTTGAATCACTCTAGTAGCACCTTTGGAAATTGCAACAGCAGCCTATGACAATGTTTTGGATGTCATATATATAGATAATGAATCTAGGGTTTCATGTCTTCAATGTGTTCACACTTCGACTACATTCATTTATCTCTATTAACGACATTTCTCCATTATAACTTGAGCTATCGATTTCCCGCATCTCGGCTCATGCTTCACGTCGTAATGTTCAGGGCTCTTTACTATCTATGTCAACTGCTGGATTCAAGTCATAAATGCACAATCTCCTTAATCATAGATTGATTAGTTAGATCGATCAATCGCCAACTCTGTGTAGACATATCGAGTTCATTCACAAGTTCTGTCTTTACCTCCACTTGACCGTTAGAACATATTAAATGCAGGCCTTTGATTTCTTTCTTCGTGCCATCTCTAAGCTCTTTTGCTCCATCAGATCTTTGTGCATTTTCAATCCAACTTTGAAATGCGTCCGTCGATCTTTTCATCCGAGCTCCGCATGTTGTTAGATCTTCAAGCTTGCATAGACTTTACTGTTGCCTTTCGTTAACCATCGTGCTTTTTTGTGCATCTCATTGCTCCCTATATTTTGGTTCGCTTCCGCTCCTTTCGATATACTCTAATATGCTCGATCTTTAGCTCTCTATTGTGCCGTTAACTATAGGTCACTTTGCTTCACTGACTTCACTTCGCTTCGTTGGATCTTTCTTATCAAGCTTCCGCATGTCATCCAATTTCAGAAGATACATGATTTTTATCACGTCTTCATCATTATCCTTCAATATGTTGACTTCATCTCATTTTCTTTGGTGTCTATGTATTGCTTTCGCTCTTTTGATCTCTTCATACTTGCTCGACTTTTATCTTGCTTTGATCCTTCGACACTTGTGAAAGTGCCCTACACTTCTTCTGAATTATCCTTCATAGACACTGTAATGGTCCTTCAGAGCTTCTCACGGTGCCCTTCGAAAACTTTTCAAGATACCCTTCGGAACATGTGCAAAAGTCCACATACCCCTCGGAAACTTTGTTTTGAGTCACTTTACCCTTTGGCTCTTTTTTAAAGCTTCCTTTGGAACTTTTGATTGGGACACATACCCTTCGGAGCATATCCTTTGGAACAATTGTTGCGGGCTTTGTGTCAAGGGGACTTAGACAGAAATCCCGGAAGAAATCGTCGGGACTTATTTCCTTTGGAAACTTTGTTGTGGAATAATTGTTGCGGGCTTTGTGTCAAGGGGACTTAGAAATCCTGAAAGAAATCGTCGGGACTTATTTCCTTCGGAAACTTTGTTGCGGAACAATTGTTGTGGGCTTTGTGTCAAGGGGACTTGGACAAAAATCCCAAAAGAAATCATCGGGACTTATTTCCTTCAGAGACTTTGTTACGAATATTTTATGTGACAAGGTCCAGACCATTTTCTCGAAAGAATTCCTAAGCTTGTAAAATTGACTAAGGAGACCAAACATTTTCCCGAAGCACTCTTTCCGAACAAATGCAAATTTGTAAAAACGACTAAGTGTTCAAATGCCTGGGAGCCCTACTTTGCACTTGCATAACTTTTGCTTCTCTCATCCGCAAGACATGAAACTTGGTCCACCAAGACTAGGCACAAACCTGAGTAGCTTGGTGTGATTGTTTCCTTTAGATGCTACCATGTATGCAAACGCTGTCACCAAGAAAAAACTATGTACTTAGCCATATCCAAACAAAATCGTAAAGGCATTCATATGACTGTTCTTGGAATTCAAGGTACACACATAACTCCATGAGGTCTCGGCAACTTGACCATTTAGCCCAACACCTTTATCATTAATGCATAGAGAGATCCCACGAGAGAACCATATAGTGAGGGGGATCCCACGAGAGAACCCATAGAGAGAGGGACTCCTATAAATTGCCCCTTTATTCTCTCTTCATCCGACGGGCCTACTATATGGCAGGTAGCTGGGGGGTGCCGTGAAGAATAGAACGACGGCCTATTGATATATGGGGAAGTCCCTGATTGATATCTATATAGGGCATTCAATTGTTCTGGACTATAGATAGGAGAGTCGGCCCTCTTGTGCCCTGTATATCTTCCCAACCCCACCAAATATATATATATATATATAGCTTATTCTGGGAGAGTCGCTCCCCCCTTGATTGATGGAGAAGAGAGAGAACCACCACTAATTCCCCAGATAGATAAGATAAGATTAAGATAAGAAATATATATAGGGAGGCCACCCCCAACCCCTCTCCCCTCTATATAAACTAAACTCTATATGGCCTCTATATATATACGAGAGTGAATTTCCTATATATAGAGAGGGCCAACAAAACTCTATATATTGGGGCTCTAACTTTATATGGTTGGGCCACCCCCCACCCCTCTATATATGGCCTCCCCCCAAGCCCTATCTATTTGGGTTAGATCTGGGGGAGGGGAAAGATAGGGGTTTTTTGGCCCTCTATATAAACTAAGCTAAAGTCTATATGGGACTGAGTTTCCTATATATAGAGAGGTGAGAGGGGCTCTAACTTTATATGGTTGCCAAAAAAACGATATACAGTTGGGGGCCCAGATAGATAGATAAGGCTTGGGCCTCCCTATATAGATCTACTCTATCTTGGGGCGTATTAGCTACGCTCACCCCACAGAGAAATTCTAGAGAGGGGGGTTTGAGAAGGGGGCATATATCTCTCTCTATCTTTCTATAGCCCTATCAAAGACGTGTATAGTCTATATAGACCTATCAGAGGAGTGCCAACTATCAACTCTATATTGCTACGCTGCCACCCTCATCCTCGGGTTGGCCGAGTGCTCTCTTGTTAAACTTGACCCAACCTAGGAGAGCAAGACCGCCTATCTAGAGTCTAGTATGCTCTCCTCCACCCCCTTCCCTTAACTTGTCAATCTATGTCTAGTTGGGGTTCGTAGATAGTCATCAAGATAGAGAGATAGGGCTTCTCTCTCTCTATTTAGATTAGAATAGAATGCGTTAGATAATGGTCGACTATCCCATAGTGATAGATTGGCACTTCTATTCTATTATATAAGTAATACGACTGGTCTAGTTTGGTCTATATGGTATGGGGTTCATCTTATTATTCCCATTCCCATATAGATTAGATATTCCCATAGAGATTAGATAGATAGGCAACCCCCACCCAACTCTCAGGTTGAATCTAGATGGGAATGGTCGACCCATAGAGATAGATAGGCAACCCCCCCAATATATAGAGTTTTTTTGGCCTTCCCCCGACTTGAATCTAATCTCTATGGGAATGGTCGACTGTACTTCTATTATATAAGTAATACAACCTCCCAATCCAATCTATATGGGAATAGGAATGGTCGACTGTACTTCTATTATATCACTCTATGATTTAGATATATAAGGGAGAGGGCATTGGCATTGAGTTTAGATATTAAATCCCTCTATGGGGGGTTGCCTATCTATCTAATCTCTATGGATCGACTGTACTTCTATTATATAAGTAATACAACCTCCCAATCATATAGATTAGATATTTTGGGGTTCATAGAGTGGGAGTCGAGATAGATAGGGCTTATCTCCACTCTAGCCCGCCCCCCACTCCCATCCCCTGAGATTAGTATGCGGTTCATGTTTGTAGAGTGGGAGTATATCCTTCGTTTAGGGAGCTTGTTGTAGGGCCCTAATCTAGAGTCAACTCATTTTTTCTATCCAATCGGCATAAATGTATATAGAGGTTGTTGGCTCCCGTTGGGCTCCCTTCCCAATAGATATATTCTCTCGATCGAGAGCATAAATGCCTTCTATCCACCAGGACTATCCTATCAGCGTGTCCCTTGAGTCCGGCCCCTAGGTAGCCCATCCCATTTATATGGGTAGGGGGGTAGGGTGTCCCGATCGAGCAAGAGAATAATTAAATGGCTCGTGTGCAACCCGATTTTCCCAGTCATCAACTAAACACAAGTGTTCTTTCCCATACCAACTAGACTAAATAGAGATGGGGCGGCTTTCCTCTAACTCAACACAGGTTGTTTTTCCCATACTAACTTAACTAGATAGAGGTGGGACGCTCTATCTAGAGAATAGAGGAAAGGCATCTCTTCCCCTCTCTGGGAGTAAAGGGTGGCTTTCCTAACTGGAATTTCTTTAGGGCTCTTCCCCCAGTGAAAAGAGGTGGAGCATATGATGTCCGTCCTAGGGTATTGGATGTTGTCAACTCATTTCGTCTATAGGGTATTGGATTTGGAGATCTCAACCAGGGCTATTATAGAATAACTCTGCCGCTAGATTATAGTCCTTGGATACATATTTTTTGGTCCACATATCAAAGTTTGCCAAAGTATGAAAAATGAAGATTTCAGACAAGAAAATGATAAGTCTTTGGGAGGACTTCAGGTTTCTGAAGGCACAGTGCAAGTGCTTGGCTTCTAAATGTTTTATAAGTAGAAGTAATTTGAGTTTACAAACCCGAATTACTCATAGACAGTGTATTTCGGATTCTTCAAGGAGAACTACTTCATTACTTCATAAGTTGTGAGCAGTCAGAAGCCCGAAATAAGTAAAGGGGCTTGACAAACCCGATTAGGTCTTTAAAAATGGTGCTTCTCAGCTTCTTCAAGGGACGAGTCTTCTTCAAAAAATCCGAAGGGCACTTTCAAAATCCGAAAAGGCTTTTTAGGGCAAAAGGGACCAGTCGACTTTTTTGAAGGTATACTTCAACTTATTTGAAGGGATTTTTCTTCTCCAAGTGGACAGTTGCAATTTTTCCAAAGGGTATGTTACCCTTCGGAAGGACCATTTCAAAATTCCCGAAGGGTATCTTTTACTTCGGGAGGATCATTTGCGGAAGTCCAAAGGGACACAGAAATTTCAAAGGGTCTCTTACCCTTCGGGAAAGTCCATTGTGAAAAGCCCAAAGGGTAATTTCGAAGAGAAATGTGGTCAAAAAGTCTAAAGGAATTCCTTTAGACAGATTATCTGAAGAAATTCCTTCGGGAGATTTGCTCGAAAGAAATAGGTCTAAAAAGAAACCTGAGATCAAGTGTCCAAAAGAAATGATGGACCAATGGACGTCAAAATCAGGATAAGCGACTAGCCATTGGAAGTAATCAGGGTTGAAAAGTCCGAAGTCTTAAGGCTTGGGAAACAACAAAGTGAGAAGACTTCAAGATGGACAAGCCCGAAGTAAGTAGGCTTAAAGAACCCACATTTCTCTTTATAGAGTAAATCGGGTTTCTCCAAGTACTCCACTTAAAAGGCTTTATAAATGAAAGATCTGGGAAAGTTCGAAGTTGGAAAGTTCAAAGAACCCGAATTACTCTGCATAGAGTAAATCGAGATTCTTCAAAGCCTCAACTTAAGTTTGGTCTAGCAACACGAGAATCATGATGCAATGAATGGAAGGCTACCACGTGGCGTAACTGGAGCAGAAAGGGCCAATCAGTAAAGGACACGTGGGACAAGGATGTTCAATAAACACAGGGGAGTCCAAGCGGCTGGTAGCTGAAAGTTATGAAGGCTCTCATTCACCATGGTTTACTACTCACAATCACCGTTCAACGCTTAAATGCGTCATGCCAAGAAGAAACATCCAGCTACTCACAACATGATTTTTAAGACGCGCCAAAGAAAGTCAAAAGAATGGGAGGGGCTAGAGAGGATTGTCAAGTGATCCTGAACGGTGCATTTAGGGAGAACATGAAAGTGTAACGTCAGAGTTCCCGCCATCGACGACTTCTCTCTTCCCCCTTTTCTATATATATAGAGGCCTTGGAGCCAAGCAAATGATCTCCGAATTGGCGACAGAATCACTCTGCAGAAATCACTTTGTAAAAGACTCTTTTGAAGCAATACAAAGAAGACTTTTTTGTTTATGTTTACACGTGTGCACATTTGGTTTCATTTTGCAGAATGTATGATTTTTATTCGTCACCTGTGATTCCTTCCAACACCTTGCTTTTAGTCCTCTCGGTTTTGTGCAAGATGGCATGAAGTGTCTGTGTTGAGCTCCTTTGAAGTGTTACCAATTCGTAGTGTCTTCCTTAGACCTATTTTGTTATCCTTCAAAGTGTACGGCTTCTCTTCAACCTCTACGTAAAAGATCTATGCCTATGGCCTTGAGACAAAACCAGAATAACCTGTGTCCTGTTTGGATTCATCAGTAGTTAGCTCTTTTCCTAGACCAAGTGGATTGCTTCTTTTGGTGCATCACCTCCCTTAGCTTAGATTTTCTTTTCAGTCATCCTCCTACCCCTTTTCTTTAGCAGACAGTAAATTTTAGTGTGAGATCAAGCACTGAAGTGAAGCACCTAAGAAACTAGCCTCATAAAAAAGCCTAGAGGTTCAACCTCACCATAGGATACCCACCCACATCTAGAGGTTGTCCCCATGCTTATAGCTGGAAGTGAGAGACCCTAAGGAACTCTCTCACCAGGGTGCAATTCCAAGCAATAACAGTTCTGGCACGCCTGGTGGAACAACTACCATTTCATTTTCATTTTCATGAAAGATTGGTCAAATTTGATGCTGCTTTGATCATTTTGCAGCAGTGGTAGCATTCATCCTTCAGCATCTGGCGACTCCAAAGAACACCCAGCTATCTAGTGGCAGAGCAGTAGCTGTCTTTCATGCCAAAGGTGACTACAAAATCGACTTCTGCAGGTATTCCTTTTGAGTTTGTTGAATTATCTTTAAACTCAACAAGAAGGTTAAGGTTCGACTATACTCACCCTTACGTCAGAAGCTATCCTTCTAAACCAATCATAAAGTATACTTATGCAAGATCTTTATCAACCTCTCTTGCTACTATGATTCCCCAAAGAGCTTTTGTGGGCTTCAGCGGCCAAAGGCCTTTGAACTTACTCTAGTATGATCCTATGCTAGTAGCAGCCCTCAAAAGTGTTCCTTATTACACAAAAGACCAAGTTGTAACTCCTACTAAGCACATAACGGACATAGACAACTTCTGCAACATTCACAATATCACAGTGGAGAATGTGGCTGTTAGGATATTGATTGTATCTCTCAAAAGAAAGGCATTGGACTGGTATAGGGACCTAGCTCCAATTCTATTAGTTCATGGGACGAGCGGTAACAACCCTGTGTAAAAAGTTTACAGATAAGAGTGATCATCTATCACTTGCAGAGCCGCTGACCACAATCAAGAGAGCTCCTCATGAAGTCATGCAAGACTTCAATACGAGATTTCAGAAGGCATGGGATAGAATTCCAGCAGCTGTTACACCATCTCCAAACTTTTCTTTCTTGTATTGCTTGAAGGCTCTCAACAGTGACATCGCTGTAATGATTCAATCTATGAGAGGAAACATACTGTCAGATGCATACAAAGTGGCCATCAAGACAGAAAATTACCTAGTTCAGGCTGGCAAACTTACTCCCAAACCTCCAATGCCTCTTTTTTAAGAAATCAAACTACCTCCTGTTGACCATTTTTGGCCTTGCAGGCCAAAAATTGGTCTCCCTTACTTTCCTACTATCTTGAGTAGTCAGTCATGTATCCACCTTTCTGCTGTTGTGCTTTTCCCCTTTTGTAATAGGCCTATTTTCTGAACCAAATGACTCGAGCTTTGTAGATGTTTCCGGTTGATCCGGAGGTTTATTTTGCTATGGGCAGCTAGTTTTCACAAGCCTTTTGGCAAAGGAATGGGCCAACTTCAAAGAGATATAAGTCTTTTACGAAGCTCCAAGGAAAAAGTGCCCTTGCGGAGGGCAGTGGGGTTACAAACTGGCCCGTTCCAGCAGGATGCGGAGGGCAATTATGAGCCCAAGGTACCTTTGCGGAGGGCAGAGTTTTCTTTCGGAAAAATGAACAAGGCAAAGAATTCATTCAGACATTTTGTCTGAAGGAAATCCACAGCAAAAGGCAAAGGTCAAAGGTCCTTCGGACAAAATGTCCAAAGAAAAAGACAAGGAAATCCAAAGGATGAATTCCTTCGGACATTTTGTCCGAAGAAATCCACAAGCGAAAGACTCCGACGAATTCCTTCGGACAAAGGCCCGAAGGAATTCCTTCGGACTTTTGTCCGAAGGCATTTTGTCGGAGGAATTTCTCGAAGAAAAGGGGACCCGAAAGAAAGAAAGGGCCAAGACATGAAGAAAGGTTTCCTTCGGAAAAAATGTCCAAAAGAATTTCTGAAGAAATTGAAATGATAAGGCAGCCCAAAGGAGCCATAAGGGTAAATGCCCTTGCGGAGGACTCTTGGTTGCCAAAAAGGGACCCTCTCCTCTCTTCTGAAATGTCACCTTCCCTTCGGGAAGAATCAATTGCGAAAAGCCAAAGAAAGTGCCAAAGGGGTTACGGGCCCGAAGACGTCAAATTCAGCATCACAAACTAGCCGTTGGAATTCAAATGTTTGGTGACGTCCCCGAAGACGTCAAATTCAAGACAATGGAATAGCTGTCGGCTTTCAAATGGCGATGGGCACACGAACATCAACTTACGGTAATAAGACAGTCGTTGATTCTCAAATGTTTAAAGATGGGCCCGTGCGTGGAAACACGACTTACCGAGAAGAGAGCCCGAGAGCTCAAATTGCCAGAAAGAGCCAAGAAAAGACAAAAGCCAAGAGTAAACTCAGCGACCCGTCGAGAAAGGAGCCCGAAGAGCCAAACACAGACACGGATAGAACAACCCAGGTGGCAAAAGAGACATCGGCAAAGGAGTTATTCTAGTGGTTGGAACAGTCCTTATGAAATGGTCATCAAGGAGCGCAAATAGTGAATGGCGAGCCTATTTTTCTTCATTTAAGCATTAATGAGCAGATAACCGCGTGAACCTCTTTAAGAAGCGGTCTTGTTTTTAAACAAAAATGCGCGACCCATGCTTTCACAAGACGTTTAATATAATTTAAACACCAAAGTCAAGACTTGGACTGCCGCAGCATGGCTTCCTTCACCGGACTTCCTCTTCCCAATGAATTGAATGCAACATGGGCCACTTGTAGAAAAAGGCGCCATTGTTTTCTCTTTCTCTATATATTGTAAACTCTCATTTGAGAAATGGATCTATCTCTTATTTTGTAAGGCGAAGCTCTGCCAAAATTTTACCTTGAATCAATAAGAATGTGTTTTACCTCTATTTGACTGGTTATATCTTTGAGTGTGTCTGCGTATTAACCTTGTGTTTAGTCATTTTAGCTTGATGCTTTCACAAGTTGACACCAACACACCTAGTGTAACTAGAGTACCAGTTCTGCAAGTTAACAGGGAGGCTGCATCTGAAGCGCAGAGACAGAAAAGGGTTATCAGACAGTGTGTTTTCTATAGCGTCTATGGTAAGTTCATTTTCTGTGTGCCTTCACTAAGCCTCTCTGTTAAAACTCCCTACAATCTGGTCTTTTCATCAGATAAAGTGTATGTCCGCCCTCTTCTGGTTTGAAGTGTGAGTAATTGAGTAGATCAAACTTGTTTGGTGCATTACCGTCTTAGATTAGTTTCTGTTTTCAGTATCCTTCTCTCGTTTCACCCCCCCCACTATATATATTAGCAGTAGTAGTGAAATAACTCAGAGATGCATCAAAGGGAGCTAGCCCTTATCTAGAGATTCTCCCCTCAATTTCGCCAGACCCACAGCAAGAGGGGAGTCTCCATTGTGCCGCGTGGAAGACAGAAGCTTAGCGTTTTGTCAAGGGTGCAATCCACAGTGTTAACAGTTTTTAGCACGCCCGGTGGGGCCAATTTTTTTTAAATACTCAAAAAAAATTCAGGATTGATGCTGGTCCTGTTACAGCAAAAAAAAAATCAACCACTAATCCAGCATTTGGCGACTCCATCTTCAAGAGCATCAGTCTCTTGTCAAAGATCAATCTGACGTCCTATGCCTAAAGTCACCACACGATCTGCTGCTAAAGATGTCCCTTTTGAATTTGTCGAACTACCATTAAACTCAGCAAGGCGATTGAGGTTTGCAAGGACTCATCCTTATACAAGTCATTTTCCCAGACCTGTTATAAGATACACTTACGCAAGGACCCAGTTGAACCCTGTCATAGCTATGGCTTTACCTTTTGTGGGCTTTCATGGTCAGAGTCCTTGGAATCTTCTACATTATGACCCAATCCCAAGGACAGCCCTTAAGAGTGTGCCTTCCTTTAATGGAGAGGGGCCTATTACTGTTATTGAATATATCAGAAATATTGCCAACCTCTGTAATATTCACAATGTCACTGAAGAAAACATTGCTATCAAATTGCTGGCATTGTCTTTTAAGGGCAAGGTTCTGGATTGGTATGGGACCCTGCCTATGAATTCAGTCGACACATGGAACGAATTGGGCACCCTCTTAACAAAGAGATTCAGTGAGAAGAGTGACCACCTCTCGCTTGTTGAGCAACCAACCACCATGCAAAGAGCTCCACACGAATTTATGCAAGATTTCAATACTCAGTTTCATAAAGCCTGGGACAGAATCCCTATTTTGGTAAAGCCGACCCCATGCTATGTTTTCCTCTATTATTTGAAAGCGTTGAACAGCGACATTGTTGTCATGATACAATCCATGGGAGGACAAGTGCTGCCAGCTGCGTATGAAATAGCCATAGCCACTGAAAATTCTCTGGTGCAAGTGGGAAAGATATCCCCTAGACCTCATGACACTCTTCCTTGAATTGCCACCTCCGGTCCAGACTGCTGCACCCACCTTAGCTCTTATGCCTGGCATAGAAAAGCCAACTGCTACTTCGCCCAATGACCTTCATGAAGTTATAAGCTTTTTGCAAAGCGTGACCAACGAATTAGTGGCTCTGAAAAGGCAACAAGCTCAAAACTATCAGCCAAATCAGGGATATCAGCAGTTTGAGCAAGCAAATAGACCCCCTTTCCAAAATTACAATCAAGGGCAGGGTCAGTTTGTGCAAGCCAGACCTTATCAAGGCTATAACCAGGCGCTCTTTCATCGTCAAAAGCTCTTGTGCCCGCTCAAAATAATTTGGTACAAGAACAACCAAATTGCTCACCCATGGGATATGATCAAGATCAGGGTGTTTATACAAATGAGATTCCGAGTCAATACACGAATGCACAAGACAATCAAGCTGCCTAATTCCCAAGTTCCGAGGTATCAGTGCAACCCGGCATGGATAGCAGGCAAACTCAACCTGATTCCACACTCATGAATCCCCTGGCAGGTGAATTTTGTGCAGTCAACTAAGTGGTCAGTATGAACAACCAAGGTGATTATGTTGCAGTTAACACAAAGTCTAAAAGAAGAGCTATGGAGGAAGCTCACGCTGCTGCCCAAACGCCCGCCGCATCTTCTTCATCACATGAAAATCAGAAATTTTCAAATTACAGGGCACCGATTACACCTTCAGTGCCTCACCCTGCGCCTCAGGCTGCAAGTAACCCCAAAGAAAATTTGGAGGGGGGCAACCCTCGAATTAATGTGGTGGACCAGATGAAGAAGCTACACATGAATATCTCCTTGTGAGATTCATTATGAATACCGGAACAAAAGGACATGCTGCAAAAAGAATTGCACAGGCTAAATGAACACGCTGTTCCATCAAAAGTCGATAATGTTTTGATCACGAATGGGCACCCTTCCACAACAGGTCAAGTAAAGAAAGAAGAAAAAGTTCCCCCTTTCTATCTGTCCTTAGTCATAGGAGACTTCCTGGTGCACAATTGCATTATTGACAGTGGGGCAAGCACCTCAGTAATGCCCAAATGCATAGCAGATAAACTGGGGCTCAAATACAAATAAATGACTAAGGGAGTCCTGTAGCTGGACGGATCACCAACAAAGATAGTAGGAGTGGTGAGAGGCTTGAACTTGATGCTCCACGCCTGTCCAACTTTCTCAGTTCCCCACGATGTGGTAGTGGCGGATGTTCCTCCCTACTTTGTAATTTGCTTGTCCAAAGATTTCACATCCAAAATAGGCGGGTTCCTAGCAGCAAACTGGTCTTACCTGATTTTTAGAACCAAATATGGGATTAAAGTCAAGATTGAGTCAGAGCCAATCCACAGAGATCGTCTGGAGCCGTACTCGCTCAAAGCGGCAAATGTCAACTACGCCATTATTGATCAAGAAGAATTCCAAGTGGATCAATCTCCGCCCTCTGCCCTTGAAGGAGTTGTTGACCTGCTCTTAGACGAATGGAGAAGTGACAACTTTGAACATAACCCTTACAAGTTCATGGAAGAGGCAGGCCTCGGGATTTATCGCATGCATGAAGAGGGTATTTTTGTACCAAATTTGATGAAAGCAAGCCAAGAGAGCTCAAGTTTATGGCAGTTTTTTTTTATGGCTCAAAAAGCAAACTGAACGCTAGTGGTGAGTGGTGCTAGTTTCCCCCTCAAAGGAGAAATACTTCTCGACTTTCAGTTTCCAATTTTTTTGCACATGCAATGTTGCAGAGTATGAATCATCCATGGTTTGGAGTGGGCAAGAAAAAGAGGGATTAAAGAGCTGCAAGTTTTTGGGGACAGCAAATTGATCATAATCAAGTGAGAGGCCGAAATCTGACAAAAAATTCCTTGCTTAAGTCTTACAAACACAAGGTGTGGGACTTAGTAGAGAGTTTCCTTGCTTTCAATGTTACTTCCATCTTAAAAGAGCATAATAAGGAAGCGGACAGACTAGCAGCAGTTGGTGCCCAATTTGATGTCCCCAAAGAGATAGGCCGAGATAGCAATCCGCGCCATTTAAAAGTGGTAATCAGACCCTCCGTCCTTGACAACATCACGAATTGGTAGGTATTTGACAACGATAAGCAAATAGCACTCTTCTTGCAAGAAGAAGCTAAGTTTGCCTCTAGAAATCAAGCCAATCTACAGCAACAGTATGGCGGCCAGATTGTTCAGCTGAAGAACAATAAACGTCCAAAAGGCTTGGTCTCTCTTGAAAGTATCTTCAACAAGGATGACCAATTGAAAAATGACAAAGCAAGCATCACAACAAAGAAGGAGAACTATAAAAAAGTTGAGATATTCAAGAACACACTGCTTGCACTTGGGAAGGTATGTACAAATCATGAAAGGCAGGCTTTCGTCCTGTTGTGTCAGGGATTTGCTGATGTCTTTGCTTGAGAGTATAGCGACGTAAAGGGTTTTGACCCAAGTTTGGCCCAACACACTATTGAGTTGCAGGAAGGCGCCAAGCCCATCAAACAAAAACAAAGCCCTGTCAACTCGAAGATCGAGCCTCTCATGCGGAAGGAACTCACGACGCTGATTGAGTTCAGAATCATATTTCCGATCACTCTTATTGGCTGGCCAATCTTGTTCCTGTCCGAAAAAAAATGGGGAGATCAGATTATGTGTAGATTTCAGAGACCTCAATAGAGTCTCGTTGAAGTACCACTATCCTCTCCCAAGTATGCAGCAGATCCTCCAAATGGTGACAAACAACGAACGTTTCTCCCTCTTGGATGGGTATTCAGGGTACAATCAGATTTTAGTGCAAGACTGTGATCAATACAAGACAACGTTCACTACCAAGTGGAGAACATTTGCTTATCGGAAAATGTCATTTGGACTGTCCAATGCTGGTGACACTTTTCAACGAGCCATGGACATGGCTTTTCAAGCCTTGATAAATAATATTGTGGTATATCTTGATGATGTGACAGTATTTTCTAAGGAAGCCGGCCAAAATATAAGACACCTTAGGCAAATCTTCGAAAGGTGTAGAGAGTTTGGTATCTCTCTCAACCCAAAAAAATGCGTGTTCGCTGTCCATGAGGGTAAACTCCTTGGTCATGTTGTTTTGAAAGAGGGCTTGACCATTGATCCAAAAAGAGTTCGCTCCATCCTAGAACTATCCTTGCCTAAGCATAAGAAAGGTCTGCAAAGCTTCTTTGGCAAAATAAATTTCATTAGGAGATTTATCCCAAATTTTGCCGAGATAGTCAAGCCATTGACCTTCAAGCTGAAGAAAGATGAGAAATTCACGTGGACAGCGCAAAGGAAGGATAGTTTTGAAGGGATCAAGCAAGCTATCGCCCAGACTCCTACCTTTATCAGTCCTGACTTCACCAAAGATTTCAACCTCTACACTTTTGGAAATGAAGAGGTAATCTCCACCATGTTTACACAAGCAAATGACAAGAACCTTGAACAACCACTTGCGTTTTTTAGCCAAGGCCTAGAAGGTTTTGAGATCAGGTATACATATGTGGAGAAGCAAGTCCTTGCGGTCATACGAAGCCTAAAGAAATTCAAACATATGCTGTCTAACAACAGGGTTCATCTCATGGTGCTACATTCCAGCATCAAAGATTTCTTGATCAGCCGTGATCTAAATGAAAAAAAAGCGGGATGGATCACCAAAATAATGGAATATGATGTGGACATCAAAACCACTAAGCTAGTAAGGGAAAAAACCTATGTGAACACCTTGCTGCAGACCTTAAACAACAGAAAGAGGACATTTTGCTAATCCATGATGAAGCTACAGCAGAAGAACCAACAGTCATGAAGGATTGGGCATCAGACATGAAACGTTTCCTTCTCACTGGTGAGTGCCCGTAGGGCCTTGATAGGACCAAGAGGAGATATTTTAGAATCCAATCTCTCCTTTATGCCCTGATTGACGGGATGCTGTTTAGAAAAGATTTTTCAGGAGTACTCTTGAGGTGCATAGACTCAGGTCAGGTCGACCAGGTCCTATGTGAGTTCTATGACGGGCCAGCTGGTGATCACTTTGCTCCTAAGCCTACAGTTGCAAGAATTATGAGAGCTGGTTACTTCTTGCCCACTTTATTCAGAGACACCCATGTCTAGGTACGGAAGTGCCGAAAGTGTGCTCTTTTTTATGGAAAACAACCGCTGGCTGCAATGCCTCTACAACCTATTCAGGTAGAACAACCATTCATGCAATGGGGCCTTGACTTCTTAGGGATGATCAACCCTCCCTCCAGTGTTGATCACAAATGGGTCTTGACTGCTACAGACTACTTCAGGAGATGGGTAGAAGTTGTTGCTTTGAAGGAGGCCAACGAAAGTGCAGTCCTAGATTTTTATGAAGGCTTGGTGAAAAAGTTTGGAGTCCCAGCTACCATCATCACAGACAATGCATTGGCTTTCTTGGGAACCAGAACAAGTGAGTGGGCATTCGGATACGGCATCTATCTCAGCACTTCTTCCAACTACTACCCACAAGAAAATGCATTGGCTGAGTCCACCAATAAGAATTTGATCAGGATTATCAAAAGAACAATGGAGGAGAATCAGAGAACTTGGCATGCCAAGTTGAAAACAGCCCTGTGCGCAGACAGCGTTACACCAAAGAGGGCAGTTGGCAATTCACCATGCACGCTTGTGTATGGAAGGGAAGCTAGACTTCCTATTTCATTTGAATTGCCAGCTTTGGATCTTGCTCACTAGCGGCAATTAGAAGGCAACATGGAGGTTAAGCTGTGTGAATTGATGGAACTTCAGGAGACAAGGGACCAAGCCATGGTTTCTATGACCAGCCGTCAACAGCAAACGAAGAAGCACTTTGACAAAAAATTCTCGTCAAAAAGTTTCTCTGAAGGCGACATCGTCTTAAAATGAGATGAGGACCGAGCTAAGCCCGAAAAGCACACAAAGTTTGATGCCCTATGGAGCGGTCCATATGTCATCACTCAGTGCAAGCAACACAATGCATTCCAACTCTCCAGGTTGGATGGTGAAGAACTGCATATCCCAATTAATGGGATATATCTTAAGCACTGTCATTCAGCCTTCTCTCATCATGTATATATTTTCCTTGTTTTTCCTAAGTGCTTTTGCACATGTTCGTAGTTTTTTAACCTTGTGTGTTTTGTTTACCTGTTGGGGTAAAAGCTTCATGATTGATTCTTGGATATCTCAAAGCCATTATCAACCTTTCGGGCTATGTTTTGACTCCATGCCCAACAGACTTGCAAGTTAACTGGGTTCTTAAGCATAGCAGGGATGCTTCCCCTAGGAATCTCCAAATTTGTTGACCATTTTTGGCCTTGCAGGCTAAAAATTGGTCTCCCTTACTTCCCTACTATCTTGAGCAGTCAGTCATGTATCTACCTTTCTGCTGCTGTGCTTTTCCCCTTTTGTAATAGGCCTATTTTTTGAACCAAATGACTCGAGCTTTGTATATGTTTCGGGTTGATCCGGAGGTTTATTTCGTTGTGGGCAGCTAGTTTTCACAAGCCTTTTCGCAAAGGAATGGGCCAACTTCAAAGAGATATAAGTCTTATACGAAGATCCAAAGACAAAGTGCCCTTGCGGAGGGCAGTCGGGTTACAAACTAGACTATTCTAGCAGGCTGCAGAGGGCAATTCTGAGCCCAAAGTACCTTTGCGGAGGGCAGAGTTTTCCTTTAAAAAAATGAACAAGGCAAAGAATTCCTTCGGACAAATACGAAGCTCCAAAGACAAAGTGCCCTTGCGGAGGGCAGTCGGGTTACAAACTAGACCATTCCAGCAGGCTGCGGAGGGCAATTTTGAGCCCAAGGTACCTTTGCAGAGGGCAGAGTTTTCCTTCGAAAAAATGAACAAGGCAAAGAATTTCTTCGGACATTTTGTCCGAAGAAATCCACAAGCGAAAGACTCCGACGAATTTCTTCGAACAAAGGCCCGAAGGAATTCCTTCGGACTTTTGTCCGAAGGCATTTTGTCAGAGGAATTCCCCAAAGAAAAGGGGACCCGAAAGAAAGAAAGGGCCAAGGCATGAAGAAAGGTTTCCTTCAGGCAAAATGTCCGAAGGAATTTCCGAAGAAATTGAAATGATAAGGCAGCCCAAAGGGTAAATGCCCTTGCGAGGGACTCTCGGCTGCCGAAAAGGGACCCTCTCTTCTCTTCCGAAATGTCACCTTCCCTTCGGGAAGGTTCAATTGCAGAAAGCCAAAGAAATTGCCAAAGAGGTGATGGGCCCGAAGACATCAAATTCAGCATCGCAAACTAGCCGTTGGAACTCAAATGTCCAGTGACGTCCCCGAAGACGTCAAATTCAGGACAATGGAATAGACGTCAACTTTCAAATGGCGATAGGCACGCGAACGTCAACTTTACAGTGATAAGATGGCCATTGATTCTCAAATGTTTAAAGACGGGCCCGTGCATGGAAACTCTTTGACCCGCCGAGAAGAGAGCCCAAGAGCTCAAATTGCCAGAAAGAGCCAAGAAAAGACAAAAGCCAAGAGTAAACTCAACAACCCATCGAGAAAGAAGCCTGAAGAGCCAAACACAGACACAGATAAAACAACCCAGGTGGCAAAAGAGACGTTGGCAGAGGAGTTATTCCAGTGGTTGGAACAGTCCTTACGAAATGGTCATCAAGGAGCACAAACAGTGAATGGCACGCTCTATTTTTTTTATTTAAGCATTAATGAGCAGACAACCGCGTGAACCTCTTTAAGAAGCGGTCTTGTTTTCAAATAGAAAGGCGCGACCCATGCTTTCACAATGACATTTAATATAATTTAAATGCCAAAGTCAAGACTTAAACTGCTGCAGCAAGGCTTCCTTCACCGTACTTCCTCTTCCCAATGAATTGAACGCAGCATGGGCCACTTGTGGAAAAAGGCGCCATTGCTTTCTCTTTCTCTATATATTGTAAACTCTCATTTGAGAAATGGATCTATCTCTCATTTTGTAAGGCGAAGCCTTGCCAAAATTTCACCTTGAATCAATAAGAATGCGTTTTACCTCTATTTGACTGGTTATATCTCTAAGTGTGTCTGCGTATTAACCTTGTGTTTAGTTATTTTAGCTTGATGCTTTCACAAGTTGACACCAACACACCTAGTGTAACTAAAGTACCAGTTCTGTAGGTTAACAGGAAGATTGCATCTAAAACGCAGAGACAGAAAAGGGTTATCAGACAGTGTGTTTTCTACAGCGTCTATGGTAAGTTCATTTTATGTGTGTCTTCACTAAGCCTCCCTGTTAAAACTCCTTACGGTCTGGTCTTTTCATCAGATAAAGTGTATGTCTGCCCTCTTCTGGTCTGAAGTGTGAGTAACTGAGTAGATCAAACCTATTTGGTGCATTACTGTCTTAGATTAATTTCTGTTTTCAGTATCCTTCTCTCGTTTTACCCCCCCACTATATATATTAGCAGTAGTAGTGAAATAACTCAGAGATGCATCAAAGGGAGCTAGCCCTTATCTAGAGATTTTCCCCTCAATTTCTCCAGACCCACAAGAGGGGAGTCTCCATTGTGCCACATGGAAGACATAAGCTCAGCCTTCTGTCAAGGGTGCAATCCACAACATCATCACCTCCTGTAGTCATTCCTCCACTTGATGTTATACTTCCAACGCCAACAATTGTTGTTGTGCCTTCACCTAAGCAAGAGAAGGCCTCTACTAGTGGATCCAACGACTCTCAAGAGCAAAATAATTATTTGGAATCGAAAATCATGCTCCAATCCTTGGGGAATGATGTGGTCAATGTCAAGAGGCAGCAAGCTTACAACAAGCCTTATCAAGCTCCGTATCAGCCTCAGCAACATCCTTATCAAGCTAATAGGCCACCCTACAAAGGAGGTTTTTAAGGACAGGGGCAGCATAATTATAATCCAAATGCTGCAGGCCTTTCCGACTCCTTGGTCCCAGTTCAGAACAACGTGGCTCAAGAGGCTAAAAGGACAATGCCTTGGAATCATTATTTTGAACAATCCATTGTCCCAACTAATGGCTCCAACCAAGCGTTCAATGATCAATGGCAACAGGTTGTTGCTTATGGATATAACCAAGCTCTTATGGCCCAAAGCACAGGGGTGCCTACACTAACAAAACAAGAGCAGCCTCCACAAGAACAAGGCTCGGATAAGGGGTCAAACCATCCGAAAGCCTCAATGGTTATCAGTGAACAAGAAGAGTGTTATGCATCCAATCAGTGGGCTACTCTTAGTTTGGCCCACACCCGTCTCAGCGAACACAAGGTTCAAGATAAGGAATATGGGTGACAATCAAGAAGCTTTCAAAGAATCTCTTATCATTGCTCCTTCACTGACAAAGCCAACAGCAGTTACTCCCAAAACCCAAGGAAACACTGGGGGTACACCAATCAACATTGTGGAGCAAATGAAAAAATCCAGCGTGAACGTACCAATGTGGGACATGCTTTCCATGCGCGACCAAGTAGACATTCTTCAGAAAGGTTTGTCCAAGATGAGTGTTTATACAGCTGCAAGTAAGCAACCAAGCAGGGAAGCTGAAGTTTTCACTAATGCAACCATGAGTCCTTTGGGAGAAAGGTCAACTAGTGTGACCAAACCCCCCCATTCTACATCTCATTAATCATCGACGACTCCTTGATGCACAACTGTTTGGTGGATAGTGGGGCCAGCGCCTTAGTGATGCCAAAGTCTATTGTTGACCAGCTGAACCTCAAGTATGAACCGCACACCAAGGGAGTCTTGCAGCTTGATGGTTCTTCTACAAAGCTATATGGTATCATCAAGAATTTGAGCCTAACCTTGCATGTTTTTCCTATCGTGTTTGTCATGCAAGACGTGTTGATCCCGGATGTCACTCCTCGCTTTGCATTATGTCTTTTCAGAGAGTTTACAACCAAGATTGGGGGTTACCTTGCAACAGATTGGTCTTACATGGCATTCAGAATAAGGTATGGGACTAAGATCTCGATCAAGATTGAACCCATGGCACAATTTCACATTGAACCCCATCAGCCAGATGACGTAAACCTCAATTGTACTATCCTTGATGAAGATGAGTTTACAATTGGCCAGGAGCTAAACACTCAACCTAAAGAGGTTCCAAACTCGTTCTTGGATGAGCTATGGGGAGATAAACAATTTTTCAACCCTTTGAAAGGTGTTGAGAAAAGAGACATGGGTGTCTATCTGCTACATGAAGAGAATCAGCCCATGCCTTCCCTCATTGGACTTAAAGAAGACTCCAATGGTTTATGTTAGTTCTTTGATGGTTCAAGGAGCAAAAATGGTGTAGGTGCTAGGGCAATGTTGGTTTCGTCTTCGGGTAATAAGCTTTTCTCTTCCTACAGGGTCCATTTCAGTTGCTCTTCAGATGCAGCAGAATATGAAGGCTTGATATGTGGCCTTCAATGGGCCAATAAAAGAGGAATCAAACTGCTGCAAGTTTATAGGAACAACGAACTCATAGTAAACCAAGTCAGAGGCCTGAACGTTACAAAGAATTCATTGATGAGGTCCTACAAAAATTGAGTGTGTAACCTAATTGAAGATTTTGAGGCCTTTGACATTCAAGTTGTCCCAAAAACTCAGAACCAACATGCTGACAGGTTGGCAACCGTGGGAGCTCAATTTGACATTCCAAATGAGCTGAAAGAAGCTAAGGTTCAACCACAGGCAAGGTGGTGGTGAGGCCATCAGTGTTGGATAATGAAACCCACCGGCAAGTTTTTGAGAGTGACAAGCAAATTGCTTGTTTCTTATAGCAGGAAGCTGAGTTCTCTGCCAACCAAGCTAAATTGCAGCATCAATATGATGATCATATTGTTCAGCGAAAGTCGAACAAACTTCCTAAGGTGTTGGTTACACTTGAGGGCCTTTTTCATGAAGGAGACCATATGAGAAAAGACAAGGCAGTAATATCAACTGATGAAGAAAACTATGAGAGAGTCTTCATCTTCAAGGACAAGCTTCTCAAGCTTGGGAAGGTAAGCAGCAAGGCTGAGAGGCATGCTTTCATAGCCCTTTGCCAAGAGTATGCAGACATTTTTGCTTGGGAGTACAGTGACCTAAAAAGTTTCGATCCTAAGTTAGCTCAGCATACCATAGAGTTGGAGGCCAATGCCAAGCATGTGAGGCAAAAACAAAGGCCCATTAACCCCAAGATTGAAGAGCTGATCAGGAAGGAGCTAACCAAGTTGATCGAATCCAGGATCATCTTTCCCATCAAGCATTCATCATGGGTAGCCAACTTGGTGCTTGTAAGAAAAAAAAGGAGGGAGATTAAAAAAGAGTGGGGAGATTAGGCTTTGTGTAGACTTCAGAGATTTGAACAAAATTTTTTTGAAAGATCACTACCCTCTGCCGTCCATGGAACAACATCTCTAAATAGTTGTAGGATCAGAACGCTTCTCTCTGTTGGATGGATTTTTTGGCTACAACCAAGTTTGGGTGAAAGATGAAGACCGGTACAAGATTGCCTTCACCACCAAATGGGGCATGTATGCATACCAAAAGATGCCCTTTGGTCTATCAAATGTTGGCGCAACATTCCAAAGAGCCATGGACATGGCTTTCTAGGGGCTACTAAACCAAATGGTGTTGGTTTACTTGGATGACATCATGGTTTTCTCCAAGAATGCCAACGAGCATATGAACCATCTGAGGTTGATTTTTGAAAGGTGCATAGAATATGGGATTTCATTGAATCTCAAGAAGTGCGTATTTGCCGTGCATGAAGGCAAGCTGTTGGGCCACATTGTCTCAAAGGGGGGGTTGTCCATTGATCCTGAGAGAACAAGTGCCATCTTGGCCTTATCCCTGTCCAAGCATAGGAAGGGACTCCAAAGTTTCCTTGGAAAGATAAACTTCATGAGAAAATTTATCTCCAGTTTTGCAATTTTGGTCAAACCCATCACTACTATGTTGAAAAAGAACCAAGTGTTCACCTGGCCAAATGAAGGCAAGTCAGTATTTGAGGCTATCAAGCAAGCCATCACTCTAGCACCCACACTTATGAATCCTAATTTCTTAAGGGATTTCATATTGTATGCTTTTGCCAACATTGATAATATATCAGCCATGCTGATGCAAAGAAATAGTTAAGGACTTGAGCAGCCATTAGCATTTTTCAATCAGAGGCTTGAAGAGCACCCACACTTATGAATCCTAATTTCTTAAGGGATTTCATATTGTATGCTTTTGCCAACATTGATAATATATCAGCTATGTTTATGCAAAGAAATAGCGAAAGACTTGAGCAGCCATTAGCATTTTTCAGTCAGGGGCTTGAAGAGTATGAAAGCAAGTCCTTGCAGCAGTAAGGAGCCTCAAGAAGTTCAGGCCAATGCTATCCAACAGCAAAATCCACCTTATGGTGTCTCATCCTGGGGTAAGAGACTTCCTTCTTAACAAAGATTTGAGCAAAGAAAGCGCTGGTTGGATTACTAAAGTCATGGAGTATGATGTGGAGATCAAGGTCACTAAGCTAGTAAGAGGTAAAAGCTTATGTGAGCATATGGTTGATAACCTTCATGAAGACAAAGAGGTCATTTTGGTAACACAAGATAACCTACAAGCAAATGCACCTCCACCTCACACTAGTTGGCTCTATGATATGACACACTTTTTGCTAATAGGTGAGTGCCCTCAAGGTATGGACAAAGCTAAAATAAGGTATTTCAGACTTCAGTCCATACCTTATGCTTTAGTTGATGGGGTTTTGTTCAGAAGAGACCTCAATGGAGTGCTCCTAAGGTGCGTAGATGATAATCAAATAGCCAAGCTTTTGGGGCATTTCTATGATGGGCCTGCAGGAGGTCAATTTGTTCCAAGGACTACTGCAACAAAGATCATGAGCGCTGGTTACTACTGGGCCAGCATCTTCAAGGACGCTTATGCATGGGTGAGGAGGTGTTAGGAATGTGTTCTTTTCGCAGGTAAGCAAAGGTTAGCAGCTTTCCCTCTCAATCCGATTCAAGTGGAGCAACCATTCATGCAGTGGGGTTTGGATTTCGTTGGTATGATCAAACCCCCATCAAGTGCAGGGCATAAGTGGGTGCTTACTGCGACTAATTACTTCACCATGTGGGTGGAAGCCATTGCATTGAAGAAAGCCAACAAAAGTGCAGTCTTAGATTTCTATGATAGTTTTGTGACCAAGTTTGGTGTTCCGTCCACTATCATATCTGATAACGCATTGGCTTTCTTTGGTTTGAAAACAAGTGAATGGGCTCTCAAAATGGGCATCTACCTTAGCACTTCCTCAAATTATTATCCTCAAGGAAACAGACTGACTAAGTCCATAAATAAAAATTTGCTAAAAATTATCAAAAGGACCATGGAGGAGAATCAGAGGACGTGGCACACCAAGTTGAAGACAGCCTTGTGGGTTGATCGCGTAACTCCTAAAGTTGTTGGCAATTCTCCATATGTTCTAGTATATGGAAGGGAGTCCAAGTTATCCATTTCTCTTGAGTTGCATCAATTGGAGCTAGCCCATTAGCTAGAGCTGCTGGAAGATGAACCCATGAATGTGAGATTGACAAAACTCACAGAGCTCGAGGAGACAAGGGACCATGCAATGAAGATGCTCAAGGCACATCAAGCTCAGGTCAAAAAGGCTTTTGACAAGAGAGCTACAGCAAGTACTTTTAAGGAAGGAGACCTGGTTCTCAAATGGGACTCGAAAAAAGCCAAACCAGACAACTATACCAAGTTTGACAGCTTGTGGAGTGGCCCTTATTTGATCCACGGATGCAAACAGCATAACGCTTCTCAGCTCGCCCAACTGGATGAGGAGGTATTACCCATCCCAATCAATGGGATTCATTTAAAGTCGTGTTATTAGAAGAATTTGCAGCCATTGTATGTTATTGTGCATTTTGTATAGATTTTTATGTTTTTCTCTAAGTGCCTTGTGTACATCCGTTTCAGTTGAGTTTCCCTTCTCTAACTGCCTTGGGCACAGTTTGTTTCGTTTCGGTTGTTCTTGTTGCTTCAAAGGAGATTTCCAGATAAAGGTAGCTTTGTACAAAAGCAGTGACTCCATGTCCAATGGATCGAACAAAGCAAATGCGCTGGGTTCTCAAGCATAGCAGGGATGCTTCCCTGCGAATCCTCGAAAATGTTGGCCATTTTTTGGCCCACATCAAAGTTTGCCTAAGTATGAAAAAGGGAGCTTTCAGACAAGAAAATGGTAAGTCTTTAGGAGGACTTCGGGTTTTTCAGCAGTGACAACTTCGGGTTTCTGAAGGCACAATGCCAATCGGGTTTCTAGCAGTGCTTAGCTTTTAAATGTTTTATAAGTAGAGGTAATTTGGGTTTACAAACTCGAATTATTCATAGATAGTGTATTTTGGGTTCTCTAAGGAGCACTACTTGATTACTTCATAAGTTGTGAGCAGTCAGAAGCCCAAAATAAGTAAAGGGGCTTGACAAACCCGATTTGGTCTTGAAAAATGGTGCTTCTCAGGATCTTCAAGGGACGAGTCTTTTTCAAAAAATCCAAAAGGCACTTTCAAAATATGAAAAGGCTTTTTAGGGCAAAGGGACCAGTCAACTTTTTCGAAGGTACACTTCAACTTTTTTGAAGGGCTTTTTCTTCTCCAAGGGGACAGTTAAAATTTTCCCAAAGGATATGTTACCCTTTGGAAGGACCATTTCAAAATTCCCAACGGGTATCTTTCCCTTTGGGAGGATCGTTCACAGAAGTCCGAAGGGACACACAGAAAGCCCAAAGGGTCTCTTACCCTTCGAGAAAGTCCATTGTAGAAAACCCAAAGGGTCTCTTACCCTTCGGGAAAGTCCATTGTGAAAAGCCCCAAGGGTAATTTCGAAGACAGACACGGACAAAAAGTTCGAAGGAATTCCTTCGGACAAATTGTCTGAAGAAATTCCTTTCGGAGATTTGCCCAAAAGAAATAAGCCAAAAAAGAAACCCGAGACCAAGTGTCCAAAGGAAACGATAGGCCAATGGACGTCAAAATCAAGGTAAGTGACTAGTCGTTGGAAGTCATCAGGCTTAAAAAGCCTGAAGTCTTAAGGCTTGGGAAACAACAAAGTGAGAAGACTTCAAGATGGACAAGCCCGAAGTAGGCTTAAAGAACTCGAATTACTTTGCATAGAGTAAATATGGTTTCTCCAAGTACTCTACTTAAAAGGCTTTATAAGTGAAGGATCTGGGAAAGTCCAAAGTTGGGAAGTTCAAAGAACCCGAATTACTCTGCATAGAGTAAATCGGGATTCTCCAAGGGCTCGACTTAAGCTTGGTCCAACAACGTGAAAATCATGATGCAACGAATGGAAAGCTACCACGTGGCATAACAGGGGCAGAAAGGGCCAATCAGTAAAGGACAAGTGGCACAAGGATGTTCAATAAACATGGGAGAGTCCGAGCGGCTAGTAGCTGGAAGTTATGAAGGCTCTCATCTACCATGGTTCATTGCCTGCAATTGCCATTTGATGCTTAAATACGTCATGCCAAGAAGAAACATTCCAACTACTCACAACAAGACTTTTCAGACCTGCCAAAGAAAGTCAAAAGGATGGGAGGGGCTCGAGAGGATTGTCGAGTGATCTTGAGCAGCGCATTTAGGGAGAATAAGAAAGTGCAACGTCAGAGTTCCCGCCATCGACGACTTCTCTCTTCCCCTTCTCTTTTCCCCCTTTTCTATATATATAGTGGCCTTGGAGCCAAGCAAATGATCCTCGAATTGGCAATAGAATCACTCTACAGAAATCGCTTTGTAAAAGACTCTTTTGAAGCAATACAACGAAGACTTTTTTGTTTTTGGTTAAAACAAGTGTGTACATTTGGTTTCATTTTGCAAAATGTATGATTTTTATTCATAACATGCGATTTCTTCCAGCATCTTGCTTTTAGTCCTCTCGATTTTGTGCAGGAATGCATAAAGTATCTGTATGTCGAGCTCCTTTGAAGTGTTACCAGTTCATAGTGTCTCCCTTAGACCTATTTTGTTATCCTTCAAAGTGTAAGGCTTCTCTCCAACCTCTACACAAAAGCTCCATGCCTATGGCCTTGAGACAGTGTTGATGCAATGTATTGCACCCTTCAAAAAAAACTTGGCTCATTTCTTCCATGCGACATAATGGAGACACTCCTCTTGCTCTGGGTAGCAAAACTGAGGAGTGAATCTCTAGATCAGGGGCTAGCTCCCCTTGATGCACCTTAAAGTCCTGAATTTCTACTGCTAACAATGGGGGGGTGAAAAGAGAGAGGAATGCTATGAAAACAGAACCTAACTAAAGTGGTGATGCACCAAAATTGATTGGTCTACTCATTTTTGATCTACACTTTGTACCAAAAGGAGTGAACAGACACTTCATTTGAATAAGAAACTAGACTGCATCAATTTTTCAACAAGGGGTTTGATGGAGGTATAATGAAGAAGAGCCTACCATAGGTGCTCTAGAGGCACACTGTTGGATGGTTACTCCGTGCACCTATACTTCAACACCTATACTTCAACCTGGACGCTTCTTGTTAACCTACAGAAGACCTTGGATACACTAGATATACTAGCATCAACTTATGAAAGCATTAAAATAAATGACTAAACATAAAGCAATACGCAGACATATGCAGAAGTGTAAAAATCAGATGAAAGTAAAACACTTCTTTTGATTAAAGGCAAATTTTGTCAGGGCTTCGCCATATAAAACTGAGAGATCCCCTCAAACTGAGACGTTACAATGTTTATAGAAATTGAAGAAAGACCTTTGACCCTTTCCAGAGCAAACAACCCATATTGCATTAAACACCTCGACAAGAAGAATTCGCCCATGCTGTTCTCATCTTCCCTTAAATACGTCTGTAAAAGCCATGTTGTAAGTGTCCTAGATATTGACTTTGCTGCCTAGGTTGTATTAAACACTCCTAGAGCATGGGTCGCTTTGCTCCTCAACTGACAAGGCCGCCTCTCACCACATTTTGGGCCATGCTTTTTCCTTGAATGCTCTCATAACTCCCCTTAATAGCTATTCATTAATGTCAAACACACAAAAAAATCGGGCCGCCCTCTTGAAAGCTCGCGCAACCCTCTTAATGGCTATTCATGGATACTATTCCATCTGCAAGCATTTACTTCACCTGTTGACGCCTCATGTGCCACCTGGACTGGTTTGGTTTGTTCTTGCGCTTGATTGGCTATCACCTGGAACGTTCTGAGTGTTTGTCTTATATGTGTGGCTATGTTCTGAGCCATGCTCTCTCTCTCCTCTTTTCTCATTATTTCTTGTCTTTTCCTAATAGTTTGGGCTCCTGGGGGGCTATCTTTTCCCTTTCGAGCTCCCTTCTCGATGGGTCGCTGAGTCTTGCTTCGGGCTTCTTGGCCTTTTAAATTTCTTCAGGCGAAATGGCCGAAGGAATTTCCTTATGCTAGCCGCTTTGACACCCGCCTTTGATGACACTTAGGACCTGCGCTCATGAGTTCTTTTGGACAAAATGTCCCAAAGAATCGTTCTTTGGCTTCCTTCCAACGGCTAATCCATCCTCTTAAATTTGACGTTCGCGGGCCTGTCATCACACATTTGAAACCCAACGGCTATTTTGCTACCCTGAATTTGACGTTCGTGGGCCTGTCACTAGACATTTGAAAACCAACGGTTAGCTTATCACCATAAAATTGACATCCATGGGCCTGTCACCCCTCTTTGGCAATTCCTTTGGCCTTTTGCAAATGGACCTTTCCGAAGGGAAAGTGACCCTTCAAAAAAATGAGAAGGTCCTCTTTTGATGACCAAGTGTCCTCCGAAAGGGTACCTACCCTTCGGACCCTTGGTTTTCGAATTCTTTCGGATTTCCCACTTGTTGAATTTCTTTGGACATTCTTTAGCTTGTCGCTTTTCCGAAGGAATTCTTCCTTTACGGATTTCTAGCCTGGCCTTTTGAAAACGGACCTTCTGCCCTCCGCAAGGTCACTTTGAGCCCAAGGCTGCCTTTCGAGCCTTTTGAAAAGGTCCTATTCTGCACCCAAGTGCCCTCCGCAAGGGTATCTACCCTTCGGACCTTTTGTAAAACACCCTTGTCTCTTTAAACTTGGTCCATTTTGCCGATAAAAGGCCCACCCGAAGTAATCTGTTTGCCTTGCTAAACATCTAAGATCAAAATGATTTCCAAATCAGCCCAAGTGCTTGCAAGACTCAAAACACTTGGTTTTCAGAAGGAGAAAACACTTGGGCTTTCATGGAAATGGCCCTGTCACAGAGAAAACCCATAAAACTACAGTGGGATGAATTTGTCAAAAATTGGGTAACAGACCCTCCTAGGAAAAGGAAAGGGAGTGTTCAATTTTGATTTGCAAAACCAAAATTGGTCAACACATTTGGCAATTCGCAGGGGAAGCATGTCGGCTATGCTTTGAGAAGACTAGTAACTTAAAGGTCCATTGGGCATGGTGTCAGACTACAGCTTGGAAGATTGGCAATAGCCTTGAAAAACCTAAGAACCAATATAGATTTTACCCCAAATGGCAAACAGAACACACACAAGGCTAAAAAAAACTAGACATGCATAAAGCACTTAGGGAAAACGAGAAAAAAAACAGGGAAACTATGTACATAACAAGAGAAGGTTAGTGATAATGTTTAAGATATATCCCATTGACTGGGATATGTGGTTCTCCACCATCCAACTTGGAGAGTTGGAATGCATTATTTTGTTTGCATTGGGTGATGACATATGGACCACTCCACAAGGCATCGAACTTCGTGTGCCTTCCAGGTTTAGCTCGGTCTTCATCCCATTTCAAGACAATGCCACCTTCTGAGAAGTCTTCTAACGAGGATTTCTTGTCAAAATGCTTCTTTATTTGTTGCTGGCGACTGGTCATGACATCCATGGCTTGGTCTCTTACCTCTTGAAGATCCATTAGTTCACAAAATCTGACCTGCACGCTGTCATTCTCCTCTAATTACAACTGATGGGTAAGATCTAACGCTGGTAACTCATGTGAAAAAGGAATTCTAGCTTCCCTTCCATACACAAATGTGCATAGAGAATTGCCAACTGCCCTCTTTGGAGTGATCCTGTCTGCCCACAGGGTTGTCTTCAGCTTGGCATGCCAAGTCCTTTGATTTTTTTCCATTGTCCTTTTAATGATCATGATCAAGGTCTTATTGGTGGACTCAACCAGCCTATTCCCTTGTGGGTAGTAGTTAGAGGAAGTACTGAGATACATGTCATATCTTGATGCCCACTCACTTGTCTTTATCCCCAAAAAAGCCAATGCGTTGTCTGAAATGATTGTGGCTGGGACCCCAAATCTCGTCACCAGGCCTTCATAGAAGTCCGAGACCGCACTCTCGTTGGCTTCCTTCAAAGCTACAACCTCTACCCATCTCGTAAAATAATCTGTAGCAGTCAGAACCCACCTATGACCAGCACTAAAAGGAGGGTTGATCATTACTATAAAATCCAAACACCATTGCATGAACGGTTGTTCCACTTGAATAGGTTGTAGAGGCATTGTAGTCAGCCGCTATTTTCCATCAAAGAGAGCATATTTGTGGCATCTTCTCACCCAAGCATGAGTGTCTTTGAACAAAGTGGGCCAGAAGTAGCCAACCCTCATAATCCTTGCCGCTGTGGCCTTGGGAGCAAAGTGACCACCAGTTGGTCCATCATGAAATTCGGACAGTACTCTGTTAACTTGTTCTGAATCAATGCATCTTAAGAGTACTCTAGAAAAATCCTTTCTAAATAGCACCCCATCAACTAAGACATACGGAAGAGATTGGAGCCTGAAATATCTCCTCTTAGTTCTATCAAGACCTTGCGGACACTCGCTAGTTCGAAGGAAATGAACCATATCTTGTGTCCAGCTCTTCATGATTGTAGGCATTTTCGTTGTAGCTCCATGATTGAGTACCAAAACGCCCTCTTTTGGTTCTTTGAAGTCTGTAGCTAGGTGCTCAGACAACCCTCTTCCGCTCTCCAACTTGGTGGTCTTGATCTCCACATCATACTCCATCACCTTGGTGATCCACCCTGCCCTCTTTTCGTTCAAGTCACGACTTAGCAAAAAATCCTTGACACTAGGATGTGGCACCATGATGTGAATCTTGCTGTTTGACAACATATGTTTGAATTTCTTCAAGCTTCATATAACTGCAAGTGCTTGCTTCTCAACATAAGTGTACCTAATCTCATAGCCTTATAAGCCTTGGCTAAAAAATGCTAGAAGTTGCTCGAGGTTTTCACCATTTGCTTGGATGAGCATAGCAGAGATTATCTCTTCATTGCCAAAGGTGTAAAGGTTGAAGTCCTTGGAGAAGTCAGGACTAGTCAGGGTGGGAGCCTAGGCGATAGCTTGTTTGATCCTTTCAAAACTCTTTCTCCTTCGTGCTGTCCACGTGAACGTCTCGTCCTTCCTCAACATGGAAATTAGTGGCTTGACCAGTTCAACAAAATTAGGGATGAATCTCCTAATAAAGTTTATTTTGCCAAAAAAACTTTGCAGGCCCTTCTTGTGTTTAGGCAAGGGCAATGCTAACATGACATGCACTCTTTCCGAAGCAATGGTCAAGCCCCCTTTCGAAACAACATGATCCAGGAGTTTGCCTTCGTGGACAGCAACCACACATTTCTTAGGGTTAAGAGAGATGTTGAACTCTCTACACCTCTCAAATATTTGCCTTAGGGGTTTCAGATGTTGTCCTGCCTCCTTGGAGAAGACTATCACATCATCAAAATAAACCAACACGATGTCATTTATCAAACCTTGGAAGGCCATATCCATAGCTCGTTGGAAAGTGGCTGCAGCATTTGACAGTTCGAAAGGCATCTTTCTGTAGACGAAAGTTCCCCACTTGGTGGTGAAAGCTGTTTTGTACTGGTCGCAGTCTTGCACCAAAATTTGATTGTATCCAGAGTACCCATTTAGGAGAGAGTCGTTCACTGCCTTTCACCATCTGGAGAATCTGTTCCATGTTTGGGAGGGGATAGTGATCTCTTAATGAGACTATTCAGGTCTCTGAAATCAACACACAATCGGATCTCTCCATTTTTATTCCTAATGAGAACCAAATTAGCCAGCCAAGAAGAGTGTTTGATAAAAAAAATGATCTTGGACTCAACCAACTTGGTGAGTTCCTTCCTCACGAGAGGCTCAATCTTTGGATTGATTGGTCTCTGTTTTTGCTTGATGGGTTTGGCACCTTCTTCCAGCTCAATGGTGTGTTGGGCCAAGCTTGAGTCAAACCCCTTTAAATCGCCATATTCCCAAACAAAGACATCGGCAAACTCTTGGCACAACAAAATAAAAGAATGCATTTCCTCGTTGGTACATACCTTCCCAAGTGCAAGCAACTTATCCTTGAATATTTCTACCCTTTTGTAATTCTCTTTCTTGGTTGTCATGCTCGCTTTGTCACCTTTTAGTTGGTCATCCTCATTGAATATGCTCTCAAGAGTGACCAAACCCTTAAGAAGTTTGTTGTTCTTCAGCGGAACAATTTGGCCTTCATACTGCTATTGCAGCTTGGATTGATTCCTAGAAGCGAACTCAGCCTCTTCCTGCAAGAAAAGTGCTATCTGTTGGTCGTTGTCAAACACCTGCCAATTGATGACATTGTCTGGTATGGAGGGTCTCACTATCACCTTTAAATGGCGCTGATTGTTGTCCTGCCTTATTCCCTTGGGGATATCAAACTGAGCACCAACTGTTGTTAGTCTATTTACATACTTGTTTTGTTCTATTGGGATGAAAGTGATGTTGAAAGCAGTGAAGCTCTCCATTTGGTCCCACACCCTGTGCTTATAAGACTTGAGCAAGGAGTTCTTAGTTAAGTTTTGACCCCTCACTTGGTTTACAATTAACTCGCTATCTCTAAAAACTTGCAAATCTTTGATTCCTCTTTTTCTTGCCCACTTGTTGACGCTGTGGATTGCACCCTTGACAAGACTCCCCTCTTGCTGTCGGTCTGGCAAAATTGAGGAGAGAATCTCTAGATAAGGGCTATCTCCCTTTGATGCATCTCTGAAGGTTTTCTACTACTACTGCTAACAATGGGGGAGGGGTGAAAAGAGAGAAAAAATAACCAGAACAGAAAACTACTCTACGTGGTGCTGCACCAAATGATGTTGATCTACTCAGTTGATCATACTTCAAACCAGAAAGGAGGCGAACATACACTTTATCTGGCAAAAGATCAGACTGTAGGGAGCTTTAAAAGGGAGACTTAATGAAGACACAGAAAATGTAACTTACCACAAGCGCTGTAGAAAACACACTGTTTGATAGCTACTCTTTTCTATCTCTGCGCTCTAGATGCAACACTTCCTGTTAACCTGCAGAACTGGTGCTTTGGCTACACTAGGTGTGTTGGTGTCAATTTGTAAGAGCATCAAGCTAAAATCGCTAAACACAGAATTGATACATAGACACACTCAAAAGCATAACCAGTCAGATAGAGGTAAAACACTTTCTTATTGATTCAAGGTGAAATTTTGGCAGGGTTGCGCCATACAAAAATGAGAGATATTTCTTCAATGAGAGTTTTCAATATATAAAGAAAGAGGCTTTTAGCGCCTTCTGGAAAACATTGTCCATGCTACGTTAAACGCCTAGGGAGGAGAAAAATTGGTCATGCTGGTGTCATCCTTCTAGAAAGCCCTGAAATAAGTAGATGTCGCCAGTCTGGACTTTAGCGCCTAACCCGTATTAAAAATCACTGTAAAAGCATGGATTTTACGCGACTGTCTCCTCATTAATGTAAAACAAGGAAAAAACAGGTTGCACTTTCACTGTTTGCGCTCCTTGATGACCACTTAGCGGAGACTGTTTCAACCGCTGGAATAACTCCTCTGCCAACGCTTTCTTTTGCCACCTGGGCTGTTCTATTTGCCCCTGTGCTTGGCTGGGTGCATCTTTTGGAACATTCTAAATGTTGTCGTACGTGTGCATCGCCGTGTTCTAGATTTCTATATTTTGTTCCCTCTTTCCTTGCTATATTTTGTCTCTTTCTGGCAATCTGAGCTCTCAAGGCTATCTTCTCATCCTTTGCTGGCTCCTTGGGCTCTTTTCTCAGCAGGTCCCTGAGTTCACTTGCAGCATTCGCTTATGAGTTCTTTCGGGCTCTCTTCAATTGTTAACATGCGCAGGCACATTTTTAAACATTTGAGAATCAACGGCTATTCCATCACCATAAAGTTGACGTCTGCAGGCTCGTTGCCATTCGAAAGCCAACGGTTATTTCACTGCCTTAAATTTGACGTTCGCACGCCCGTCACCGGACATTTGAACCTCCAACGGCTAGTTCGCTACGCTGAATTTGACGTCTTCGGGCTCGTCACCCCTTTGGCAATTTCTTCGGCTTTCCGCAATTGAACATTCCTTGGATTTCCTTCGGACAAAGGTCCAAAGGAATCCCTTGTCTTTTCTTTGGATTTCCTTTGGACAAAAAATCCGAATGAATCCTTTTCCCTTCGCTTTTTGATGAATCTGCTCACTGCCTTCCGCAACGGCCCTTTGGGTCTTGAAATGCCCCTTAGAAACTTGTGATTTGGTCCCTTCTTGGTCGTCGAGAGTTCCCCACAAGGGCACCTGCTCTTCGGGCTCCTTCGAGCTCCCTTGGTTCTCAATTCCTTTGGACATTTTGCCCGAAGGAAATCTTTTCTTTGGAGTCTCGGCCCTTTCTTTCTTCTTGAATTCCTTCAGACATTTTGCCCGAAGGAAATGTGCCTTTGGATTTTCTTCAGAAAAAATGTTCGAAGAAATCCTGTCTTTTACCTTGTATTTTCCGAAGGACCTTTGCCTTTGTTTGCCGTGGATTTCTTTCGGACAAAAGTCTGAAGGAATTCTTTGCCTTGCTCACTTTTCCAAAGAAAAACTCTACCCTCCGCAAAGAAATCTTGTCTTTAGTTGTCCTTCGGAGCTTGCCAAATGGTCCCATTTGTCAGTGGTTTGCCCCCCGCAAGGGCTCCTTTTGTCAATAAAAGGCCTTTCCAAGGCAATTGCCCAAAGCGAAATAAGCCCCATATCAAGCCGAGAACCTACAGGATTGGATCTCTCAACTCTTTATAAGACCAGGACTATTGCAAAGGGAAATGGAGCATTTGCAATAAGTGTTGATGCATCCAACACTAACGGCTCAGAACAACAGGGAAAGGAGACCAACTTTTGGCTTGCAGGGCCAAAAATGGTCAACAAATCTGGGGATTCCCAGGGAAAGCATGCCTGCCATTCTTAAGAAACCAGTAACTTGCAAGTCCATTGGGCACGGAGTCAAAACACAGCCCGAAAGGTTGACAATGGCCTTGAGATATCCAAGAATCAATCATGAAGCTTTTACCCCAAAAGGTAAACAAAACACACACAAGGTTAAAAAACTACGAACATGTGCAAAAGCACTTAGGAAAAACAAGGAAAAAAAAGAAAAATATATACATGATGAGAGAAAGCTCAGTGACAGTGTTTAAGATATATCCCATTAACTGGGATATGCAGTTCTTCACCATCCAACCTGGAGAATTGGAATGCATTGTGTTGCTTGCACTGAGTGATGACATATGGACCACTCCATAGGGCGTCGAACTTTGTGTGCTTTTCAGGCTTAACTCGATCCTCATCCCATTTTAAGATGATGTCGCCTTCAAAGAAACTTTTTGACGAGAATTTCTTGTCAAAGTGCTTCTTCGTTTGTTGGTGACAGCTGGTCATAGAAACCATGGCTTGTTCCATTGTCTCTTGAAGTTCCATCAATTCACACAGCCTAACCTCCATGCTGTTGCCTTCTAATTACAGCTGGTCAGCAAGATCCAAAGCTAGCAATTCAAATGAAATAGAAAGTCTAGCTTCCCTTCCATACACAGACGTGTATGGTGAATTGCCAACTGCCCTCTTTGGAGTAACCCTGTCTGCCCACAAGGCTGTTTTCAACTTGGCATGCCAAGTTCTTTATTTCTCCTCCATTGTCCTTCTGATGATTCTGATCAGATTGTTGTTGGTGGACTCAGCCAGTGCATTCCCTTGTGGGTAGTAGTTGAAAGAAGTGCTAAGGTAGATGCCATATCCCAACGCCCACTCGCTCGTTTTGGTTCCCAAGAAAACTAAAGCATTATCTGAGATGATGGTAGCTGGGACTCCAAACCTTGTCACCAAGGCTTCATAAAAATATAGGACTGCACTTTCGTTGGCCTCCTTCAAAGCAACAGCTTCTACCCATCTAGTGAAATAGTCTCTAGCGGTCAAGACCCATTTGTGGCCAGCACTGGAGGGAGGATTGATCATCCCTATGAAGTCTAGGCTCCATTGCATGAATGGTTGTTCTACTTGAATAGGCTGTAGAGACATTGCAACCAATTGTTTCCCATCAAAGAGAGCACACTTTTGACACTTTTGTACCCTGGCATGGGTGTATCTGAATACAATGTGTCAGAATTAACTAGCTCTCATAATCCTTGTAGCTGTAGGCTTAGGAGCAAAGTGACCACCAGCTAGCCCATCATGGACCTCAAACAACACCCTGTCAACCTGACCTGGGTCTATGCACCTCAAGAGTACTCCTGAAAAATCTCTTTTGAACAACACCCCGTCAATCAGGACATAAGGGAGAGATTGGAGTCTGAAATATCTCCTCTTGGTCCTATCAAGGCCTTGCGGGCACTCACCAGTGAAAAGAAAACATTTCATGTCTGATGCCCAATCCTTCATGACTGCTGGTTCTTCTACTGTAGCTTCATCATGGATTAGCAAAATGTCCTCTTTTTGCTGTTTAAGGTCTGCAACAAGGTGTTCACACAGGCCTTTTCCCCTTACCAATTTGGTGGTTTTGATGTCCACGTCATATTCCATTATTTTGGTGATCCATCCCGCTCTTTTTTCATTTAGATCACGACTGATCAAGAAATCTTTGACGCTGGGATGTGGCACCATGAGATAAACCCTGCTGTTAGACAGCATATGTTTGAATTTCTTCAGACTTCGTATGACCGCAAGGACTTGCTTCTCCACGTATACTTGATCTTAAAACCTTCTAGACCTTGGCTAAAAAATGCAAACGGTTGTTCAAAGTTCTCGCCATTTGCTTGAGTAAGCATAGCGGAGATTACCTCTTCATTCTCGAAGGTGTAGAGGTTGAAATCCTTGATGAAGTCAAGACTAATCAAGGTAGGAGCCTGGGCGATACCCTGCTTGATCCCTTCAAAACTATCCTTCATTTGCGCTGTTCACGCAAATTTCTCATCTTTCTTCAACATGGAGGTCAGTGGCTTGACTATCTCAGCAAAATTTGGGATAAAACTCTTGATGAAATTTATTGTCAAAAAAGCTTTGCAAACCTTTCTTATGCTTAGGCAAGGACAGCTCTAGGATGGAGCGAACTCTTTTTGGATCAATGGTCAAGCCCTCTTTCGAAACAACACGGCCAAGGAGTTTACCTTCATCGACAGCGAACACGCAATTCTTTGGGTTGAGAGAAATACCGAACTCTCTACACCTCTCGAAGATTTGCCTAAGGTGTCTTATATGTTGCCCTGCTTCCTTAGAAAATACTGTCACATCATCAAGATATACCAGTACAATATTATTTATCAGGGCTTGAAAAGCCATGTCCATGGCTCATTGAAAAGGGCACCAACATTGGAAACTCCAAATGGCATTTTTCGGTAACCAAACATCCCTCACTTGGTAGTGAAGGTTGTTTTGTATTGATCACAGTCTTGCACTACAATCTAATTGTACTTTGAATACCCATCCAAGAGGGAGAAACGTTCGTTCCCGGTCACTATTTGGAGAATCTGCTCCATACCTGGGAGAGGATAGTGGTCCTTCAACGAGACTCTATTGAGGTCTCTAAAATCTACACATAATCTGATCTCCCCATTCTTTTTTCGGACAGGAACAAGATTGGCCAGCCAAGAAGAGTGTTTGATCGAAAATATGATTTTGGACTCAATCAGCTTGGTGAGTTCCTTCCGCATGAGAGGTTCAATCTTTGAGTTGACAGACCTTTGTTTTTGTTTGATGGGCTTGGCGCCTTCCTCCAGCTCAATAGTGTGTTGGGCCAAACTTGGGTCAAAACCCTTCAGGTCGCTATACTCTCAAGCGAAGACATCAGCAAATTTTTGGCACAAGATGAAAACCTGTCTTTCATGATCTGTACATACCTTCTCAAGTGCAAGCAACCTGTTCTTGAACATCTCATCTTTTTCGTAGTTTTATTTCTTCGTTGTGAAGCTTGTTTTGTCATTTTTCAATTGGTTTTCCTCATTGAAAATACTTTCGAGAGTGACCAAGCCTTTGGAAAGTTTGTTGTTCTTCAGCTGAACAATCTAGCTGCCATACTGCTGCTGTAGCTTGGCTTGATTTCTAGAGGCAAACTTAACCTTCCTCTTGCAAGAAGAGCGCTATATGTTGATCGTTGTCAAACCCCTGCCAGTTGGTGATGTTATCAGGCACAGAGGGTCTGATTACCACTTTTAAATGGCGCAGAATGCTGTCTCGGCCTATCTCCTTGGGGACATCGAACTGAACACCAACTGCTACTAGTCTGTCAGCTTGTTTATTTTGCTCTCTTGGAATGGAAGTAACATTGAAAGCAAGAAAACTCTCCACTAAGTCCCACACCTTGTGCTTGTAAAACTTAAGCAAGGAATTCTTTGTCAGATTTCGGTCTCTCACTTGATTTACGATCAACTCGATGTCCCCAAAAATCTACAGCTCTTTGATTCCTCTTTTCCTTGCCCACTCCAAACCATGGATGAGAGATTCATACTTTGTAACATTGCAAATGCAAGAAAATTGGAACCTGAAAGTCGAGAAGTATTTTTCCTGTGAGAGGAAATTAATACTACTCCACCACCAGCTCCCAATTTGTTTCTTGAGCCATCAAAGAAAAGCTGCCATAAACTCAAGCTCTCTTGGTTTGCTTTCATCAAATTTGGTACAAAAGTACCCTCTTCATGCATGCAATAAATCTCGAGCCCTGCCTCTTCTATGAACTTGTATGGCTCATGTTCAAAGTTGTCACTTCTCCATTCGTCTAAGAGAAGGTTAGCAACTCCTTCAAGGGTAGAAGGCAGAGATTGATCCACTTGAAAATCTTCTTCATCAATAATGGCGTAACTGACATTCGTCGCTTTGAGTATGGCTCCGGATAATCTCTATGGATTGGCTCTAACTCAATCTTGACCTTAGTCCCATATTTGGTTCTAAAAACCATGTAAGACTAGTTTGTTGCTAGGTACCCGCCTATTTTGGATGCGAAATCCCTGGACAAGCAAATGGCAAAGTAAGGAAGAACATCCGCCACCACCACGTCGTGAAGAACTGAGAAAGTTGGACAGGCGTGAAACGTCAAGTTCAAGCCTCTCACCACTCCTACTATCTTAATTGGTAATCCATCTAGCTACAGGTCTCCCTTGGTCATTTCTTCGTATTTGAGTCTCAGCTTATCTGCTATGCATTTGGACATTACTGAAGTGCTTGCCCCACTGTCAATAATGCAGTTGTGTACCAAGAAATATCCTATGACTAAGGATAGATAAAGGGGGAAACTTTTTCTTCTTTCTTTACTTGGCTTGCTGTGGAGGGGTGCCCATTCATGATCAAAATGTTATCAGCTGTTGTTGGGACAGCTGGTTGATATAGCTCGTGCAACTCCTTTTGGAGTATGTCCTTTTGTCTCGGTATTACCAATGAATCCTACAAAGAGATATTCATGTGTAGCTTCTTCATTTGGTCTATCACATTGATCTGAGGGTTGCTCTTTTTTAAATTTTTTTTGGGGTTGCTTACAGCCTGAAGCATAGGCCAGGGAGCTGAGGGTGTAACTAGTGGCCTAAAATTTAGAAATTTTTGGTTCACATGTGATGAAGAAGATGTTGCGGACGTTCGGCCAGCTGCCTGGGCTTCCTCCATAGCTCTTCTTTTGGACCTTATGTTGGTTGCAACATAATCACCTTGATTGTTCATACTGCCCACATAGTTGACTGCACAATAATTCACCTTCCATGTGATTCATGAGAGTGAAATCAGGCTGAACCTGACTACTGCCCATGCCGGGTTGTATTGATGTCTCAAAGCTTGGGAATTGGACCACCTGATTGTCTTGTGCATTCATATATTGACTTGACGTCTCATTTGTATAAGCAGCCTGATCTTGACCATATCCCAGGGTGAGCAATTTGGTTGTTCTTGTACCAGATTATTTTGAGCAGGCACAAGAGCTTTGGACGATGAAGGAGCGCCTTGATTATACCCTTGGTATGGTCTGGCATGTGCAAATTGACCCTATCTTTGATTATAATTTTGAAAAGGGAGTCTATTTGCTTGTCCAAATTGCTGGTATCCTTGATTTGGCCGGTAGTTTTGAGTTTGTCTCTTGAGAGCCACTAGTTTGTTGGTCACATTTTGCAACAAACTCTTAACTTCATGGAGGTCATTGGGCGAAGTAGCAGTTGACTTTTCTATGCTAGGCAGAAGAGCTAAGGTGGGTGCAACAGTGTGAACTGGATGTGGCAATTCAGGAAAGAGCAGCATATGAGGTCTAGGGGCTATCTTTTTCGCTTGCACCAGGCAATTTTCAGCGGCTATGACTATTTCATAGGCAACTGGCAGCACTTGTCCTCCCATGGAATGTATCATGATAGCAATGTCACTGTTCAAAGCTTTTAAATAATAGAGGAAGACATAGCTTGGGGTCGGCCTTACCAAAATGGAGATTTTGTCTCATGTCTTTTGAAATTGGGTATTGAAATCTTGCATGAATTCGTGTGGAGCTCTCTTCATGGTGGTTAGTTGCTCAGCAAGAGAGGTGATCACTCTTCTCTCCGAATCTGTTCATTAAAAGAGTGCCTAATTCGTTCCATGTGCTAACTGAATTCATAGGCAAAGTCCCATACCAGTCCAGAACCTTACCCTTAAAAGACAATGCTAGCAACCAGATAGCAATGTTCTCTTCAGTAACGTTGTGAATATTATAGAGGTTGGCAATATTTTTGATGTGCTCAATGGTAGTAATAGGCCCCTCCCCATTAAAAGGAAGAACACTCTTAAGGGCTATCCTTGGGATTGAGTCATAATGCAGAAGGTTCAAAGAGCTCTGACTATGAAAGGCCACAAAAGATAAAACCATGGTGATAACAGGATTCTGTCGGGCTCTTCTTGCGTAAGTATATTTTATAGCAGGTCTGGAAAAATGCCTTGCTGTATAGGGATGGGTCCTTGCAAATCTCAGTCGCCTTGCTGAGTTTAATGGTAGTTCAACGAATTCAAAAGGGACACCTTTGGCAGCAGATCGTGTAGTGACCTTAGGCATAGCATGTCAGGTTGATCTCTGACCAGAGACTGATGTTTTTGAAAAAGGAGTTGCCAGATGCTGGATTGGTGGTTCATTCTTGTTGTAATAGGACCAGCACCAATCCTGGAACTTTTCTGAGCAATTAAAAATGGTCCCACCGAACGTGCCAAAAACTGTTGACGCTATGGATTGCACCCTTGATAGAAAGGCTAAGCTTCTATCTTCCACACGGCACAATGGAGACTCCCCTCTTGCTGTCGGTTTGGCAAAACTAAGAGGAGAATCTCTAGATAAGGGCTAGCTCCCTTTGATGCATCTCTGAAGGTTTTCTACTACTACTGCTAACAATGGGGGGGGTGAAAAGAGAGAAGAAATAACCAGAATAGAAAACTACTCTAAATGGTGATGCACCAAATGATGTTGATTTACTCAGTTGTTCACACTTCAAACCAGAAAAGGGGCGAACATACACTTTATCTGGCAAAAGACCAGACTGTAGGGAGCTTTAAAAGGGAGGCTTAATGAAGACACACAGGAAATGTAACTTACCACAGGGGTTGTAGAAAACACACTGTTTGATAGCTAATCTTTTCTGTCTCTGCGCTCCAGATGCAACACTCCATGTTAACCTACAGAACTAGTGCTTTGGCTACACTAGGTGTGTTGGTGTCAATTTGTGAGTGCATTAAGCTAAAATAACTGAACACAGAATTGATACACAGACACTCAAAAGCATAACCAGTGACATAGAGGTAAAACACTTTCTTATTGATTCAAGGTGAAATTTTGGCAAGGTTGCGCCATACAAAAATGAGAGATATTTCTCCAATGAGAGTTTTCAATATATAGAGAAAGAAAGAGGCTTTTGGCGCCTTCTAGAAAAAGCTACCCATGCTGCATTGAACGCTTAGGGGGGAGAAAAATTGATCATGTTGGTGTCATCCTTCTAGAAAGCCTTGAAATAACCATGTTGTAGATGTTGCCAGTCTGAACTTTAGCACCTAACCCGTATTAAAAATCACTGCAAAAGCATGAGTTTTACATGCCTGTCTGCTCATTTATGTAAAACAAGGAAAAAACAGGCCGCACTTTCACTGTTTGCGCTCCTTGATGACCACTTGGCGGAGACTGTTTCAACTGCTAGAATAACTCCTCTATCGACGCTTTTTTTTGCCACTTGGGCTGTTCTATTTGCCCCTGCGCTTGGATGGGTGCATCTTTTGGAACATTCCAAATGTTGTTGTATGTGTGCGTGGCCATGTTTTGGATTCTCTATTTTGTTCCCTCTTTCTTTGCTATATTTTGTCTCTTTCTGGCAATCTGAGCTCTCGAAGCTATCTTCTCGTCCTTTGTGGCTCCTTGGGCACCTTTCTCAGCAGGTCACTGAGTTCACTTGTGGCGTTCGCTTATGAGTTCTTTCGGGCTCTCTTCAACTATTAACATGTGCGGGCCCATTTTTAAACATTTGAGAATCAACGGCTATTCCATCATCGTAAAGTTGACGTTTGCAGGCCCGTCGCCATTCGAAAGCCAACGGCTATTTCACCGCCTTAAATTTGACGTTTGCGCGCCCATCACCGGACGTTTGAACCTCCAACGACTAGTTCGCTACGCTGAATTTGACGTCTTCGGGCTCGTCACCCCTTTGACAATTTCTTCAGCTTTCCGCAATTGAACCTCCTTGGATTTCCTTCGAACAAAAGTCTGAAGGAATCCCTTGTCTTGTCTTTTCTTTGGATTTGCTTTGGACAGAAAATTCGAAGGAATCCTTTACCCTTCGCTCTTTGATGAATCTGCTCACTGCCTTCCGTGAGGGCCCTTTGGGTCTTGAAATGCCCCTTCGGAACTTCTGATTTGGTCTCTTCTTGGTCGCTGAGAGTCCCCCACAAGGGCACCTACCCTTCGGGCTTCTTCGGGCTCCCTTGGTTCTCAATTCCTCTGGACAAAATGTCCGAAGGAATTCCTTCGGACATTTTGCCCAAATGAAATCTTTTCTTTGGAGTCTCGGCCCTTTTTCTCTTCTTGAATTCCTTCAAACATTTTGCCCGAAGGAAATGTACCTTTGGATTTTCCCTTGGATTTTCTTCGGACAAAATGTCCGAAGAAATCCTGTCTTTTACCTTGTATTTTTCGAAGGACCTTTGCCTTTGTTTGCCATGGATTTCCTTCGGACAAAAGTCCAAAGGAATTCTTTGCCTTGCTCACTTTTCCGAAGAAAAACTCTGCCCTCCACAAAGAAATCTTTTGTCTTTAGTTGTCCTTCAGAGCTTGCCAAATGGTCCCATTTGTCACTTGTCTGCCCCTCGCAAGGGCACTTGACCTTCGGGACCTTGTAAAAGACTTGTACTTATTTGAAATTGGCTCCTTTTGTCAATAAAAGCCTTGTCCAAGGCAATTGCCCAAAGCAAAATAAGCCTCATATCAAGCCGAGAACCTATAGGCTTGGATCTCTCAACTCTTTATAAGACTAGGACTATTGCAAAGGGAAATGGAGCATTTGCAGTAAGTGTTGATGTATCCAACACTGATGGCTCAGAACAACAGGGAAAGGAGACCAACTTTTGGCCTGCATGGCCAAAAATGATCAACACCACTCTAAACCATGAACAAGAGATTCTTATTCCGCTACGTTGCAAGTGCAGGAGAACTGGACCCTGAAAGTTAAAAAGTATTTTTCCTTTAAAGGTGAAACCAGTATTGCTCCACCAACTCCCAACTAGCTTCTAGATCCGTCAAAAAAAAGTTGCCACAGACCATAGCTTTCTTGGTTATTCTTCATTACATTTGGCATGAAAGTATCCTTCTCATGCATGCAGTAAACTCCAAGACCTGCCTCTTCGATGAACTTGTACAGATCATGTTCGAAATTGTCATTTCTCCATTCATCTAGGAGCAGGTCAACAACTCCTTCAAGGGAAGATGGTGGGGATTGGTCTACCTAGAGTTCTTCATCAATGATGGCATAGCTAACATTTGTTGCCTTGGGCAAGTATGGCTCCAGGTGATCTTTGTGGATAGGATCCGACTCAATCTTCACTTTGGTTCCATACTTGGTCCTAAAGACCATGTAAGACCAATTTGCTGCCAAGTACCCACCTATTTTGGACATGAAATCCGTGGATAAGCAAAGAGCGAAGTTGGGGGGAACATCTGCCACTACCACATCATGGGGAACGGAGATGGTTGGACAGGTATGGAGAGTTAGATTAAAACCCCTTACCACTCCTAATGTTTTCGATGGTGATCCATCCAACTGCAAAACTCCCTTGGTCATCTGCTCATATTTGAGTCCTAACTTGTCAGCTATGCATTTGGGCATCACTAAGATGCTTGCTCCACTATCAATGATGCAATTGTGGGCCAAGAAATCACCAATAATCAAGGATAGGTAGAAAGGAGGGACCTTTTCATCTTTCTTTGCTTGACCTCCCATGGGAGGAGCCCCATTCACAATCAACACATTATCAACCTTTGCTGAGACAACATACTCACTCAGCCCATGCTATTTTTTTTGGAGTATATCCTTTTGTTCTGGAATTGCTAAGGAATCCCACAATGAGATGTTCATGTGCAACTTCTTCATTTGGTCCACCACATTGATTGGAGGGTTGCTCCCTTTTGAGTTCTCCTTGGGGACATTTGCAACTTGAGGTGCAACCCAAGGAGTCGAAGCTGCAATTGGCGATCTGTAATTGGGAAATTTTTAGTTTATTTGTGATAAAAGAGATGTCGCAGATGCTTGAGTCGCTGCTTGAGCTTCCTCCATAGCTCTCTTCTTGAACCTGGTGTTGGCTGCAACACAATCATCCTGATTATTTGCAGTCCCCACATAATTGACTGCATAGAACTCCCCTTCCAGGTTGTTCATAAGAGTGGAATCAAATTGAGCTTCCCTGTTGTCCGTCCCAGATTGTGTTGATGCCTCAAAACTTGAAAATTGGGTTGTCTGATCACTTTGTGTAGGCATACATTGATTTGGTAGCTCATTAGCATAAGCAACATGTTCTTGACCATACCCCAAGAGTGGATAATTACGTTCCTGTACCAAATTATTTTGAGTGGGGACAAGAGCCTTGGATGATGAAAGGCCACTTGGGATTATAACTCTGATAAGGTCTGACCTGGGTAATCTGACCCTGCCCTTGATTATAATTCCGAAAAGGAGGTCTATTTGTCTGTTCGAACTGCTAGTACCCTTGATTCGACTGATAGCTTTGAGTTTGCTGCCTCTTAAGGGCCACTAATTCGTTGGTAACACTCTACAATAAACTCTTAACCTCGTGGAGTACATTTCTAGGGGTATTAACCAGCCTTTCCACACTAAGCAGAGGAGTTAAAGTGGGTGCAACAGGTTGGGTTGGGGTTTGCAAATCAGGAAAGAGAGGCATATGAGGTCTAGGGGCTATCTTTCCTGCTTGCACCAAACAATTTTCGACAACTATGGCTATTTCATAAGCAGGGGGTAAGACTTGTCCACCCATGCTCTGTATCATGACAACAATGTCGCTATTCAAGGCCTTTAAGTAGTAAAAGAAAGCATAGCTTGGGGTCAGCCTCACTAGAATGGGGATTATGTCCCAAGTCTTTTGGAACCTAGTGTTAAAATCCTGCATAAATTCATGCTGAGCTCTCTTCATAGTGGTCAATTGCTCAACTAGAGATAGATGGTCACTCTTCTCTCCAAACCTATTTGTCAGGAGGGTGCCTAATTTGTTCCATGAGCCAACTGAATTCATAGGCAAGGTTTCATACCAGTCCAAAACTTTACCTTTAAAAGACAAGGCCAGTAACCTGATGGCTACATTTTCTACAGTAATATTATGCTCAATAGTAGTGATTGGCCCCTCTCCACTAAAGGGAGGAACACTCTTGAGGGCTGTCCCTGAGATTGGGTCATACTACAAAAAGTTCAAAGGACTCTGACCATTGAAGGCCACAAAAGGTAAAACCATGGCTATGACAGAGTTGAACCTGGGTCGCCTTGTGTAGGTATATCTTATGACAGGTCTGAGAAACTGGTTTGCCGTGTAAGGATGAGTCGTTGCAAACCTTAGCCTCTTTGTTGAGTTCAAAGGCAGCTCAACAAATTCAAAAGGAACACCCTTAAAAGATGATCTTGTGGTGACCTTAGGCATGGGGTGCCAGACTGATCAGTAACCAGGGACTGAGTTCTTGAAATGGAGTCATCAGATGCTTGATTCTAACGCTTGCTTCTAGATTTTTTACAGTAACAGGACCAGCACCAATCTTAAAACTCACAAGACGTAAATTGTGTCCCACCGAGCGTGCCAAAAACTGTTGACGCAGTAGATTGCACCCTTCAAAAGAAAACTCAGCTCCTTTCTTCCACACAGCATAATGGAGACACTCCTCTTGCTATGGGTAGTAAAACTGAAGAGTGAATCTCTAGTTCAGGGGCTAGCTTCCCTTGATGCACCTTAAAGTCCTGAATTTTAACTGCTAACAATGGGGGGGTGAAAAGAGAGGGATGCTATGAAAATAGAACCTAACTAAAGTGATGATGCACCAAAATTGATTGGTTTACTCATTTTTTATCTACACTTTGTACCAAAAGGAGTGAACAGACACTTCATTTGAATAAGAAACTAGGCTGCATCAATGTTTCAACAAAGGATTTGATGCAGGTATAATGAAGAGCCTACCATAGGTGCTCTAAAGGCACACTATTGGATGGTTGCTCACCTACACCTATACTTCAACCTAGACGCTTCTTGTTAACCTGCAAAAGAAGATCTTGGATACACTAGATATACTGGCATCAACCTATGAAAGCATTAAAATAAATGACTAAACATAAAGCAATACGCAGACATGCAAAAGTGTAAAAATCAGATGAAGATAAAACACTTCTTTTGATTAAAGGCAAATTTTGTCAGGGCTTCGCCATACAAAACTGAGAGGTTACAATATATATAGAAATTGGAGAAAGACCTTTGACCCTTTCAAGAGTAAGCGGCCCATACTGCATTAAACACCTCAGCAAGAAGGATTCACCCATGTTGCTGTCATCTTCCCTTAAATACGCCTGTAAAAGCCATGTTGTAGGTGTCCCAGATATTGACTTTGCTGCCCAGGCTATATTAAACACTCCTGCCAGAGCATGGGTCGCTTTGCTCCTCAACCGACAAGGCCGCCTCTCACCACGTTTTGGGCCATGCTTTTTCCTTGAATGCTGTTGTAGCTCCTCTTAATGGCTATTCATTAATGTCAAACACAAGGAAAATCAGGCTGCCCTCTTGAAAGCTCGCGCAACCCTCTTAATGGCTATTCATGGATACTATTCCATCTGCAAGCATTTACTTCTCATGTCAACACCTCCTGTGCCAACTAGTTTGGTCTGGTTCGTTCTTGCGCTTGATTGACTGTGTCACCTAGAACGTTCCGAGTGTTTGTCTTATATGTGCATGGCTATGTTCTGAGCCATGCTCTCTCTCTCTTCTCTTTTCTCATTATTTCTTGTCTTTTCCTGATAGTTCGGGCTCTTGGGGGGCTATCTTTTCCCTTTCAGGCTCCCTTCTTGGCAAGTCACTGAGTCTTGCTTCGGGCTTCTTGGCCTTTTAAATTTCTTCGGACAAAATGCCCAAAGGAATTTCCTTCCTTATGCTCGCCTCTTTGACACCCACCTTTGATGACACTTAGGGCCTGTGCTCATGAATTATTTCGGACAAAATGTCCAAAAGAATTCTTTCGGACATTTTGTCCAAAAGAATCGTTCTTTGGCTTCCTTCCAACGGCTAACCCATCCTCTTAAATTTGACGTTCGTGGGCTTGTCATCACACATTTGAAATCCAACGGCTATTTTGCTACCCTGAATTTGACATTCACGGGCCTGTCACCAGACATTTGAAAACCAACAGCTAGCTTATCACCATAAAATTGACGTCCATGGGGCCGTCACCCTTCTTTGGCAATTCATTCGGCCTTTTGCAAATCGACCTTTCCGAAGGGAAAGTGACCTTCGAAAAAATAAGAAGGCCCTCTTTTGATGACCAAGTGTCCTCCGGAAGGGTACCTACCCTTCGGACCCTTGGTTTCCGAATTCTTTCAGATTTCCCACTCGTCAAATTTCTTCGAACAAAATGTCCGAAGAAATTCATTCTTTAGCTTGTCGCTTTTTCGAAGGAATTCTTCCTTTACGGCTTTCTGGCCTGGCCTTTTGCAAACGGACCTTCTACCCTCCGCAAGGGCACTTTGAGCCTAAGGCTGCCCTTCGGGCCTTTTGAAAAGGTCATGTTCTGCACCCGAGTGCCCTTCGCGAAGGTATCTAACCTTCGGACCTTTTGTAAAAGACCCTTGTCTCTTTAAACTTGGTCCATTTTGCTGATCAAAGGCCCACCCAAAGTAATCCGTTTGCCCTGCTAAACATCTAGCATCAAAATGAGTTCCAAATCAACCCAAGTGCTTGCAAGACTCAAAACACTTGGTTCTCAGAAGGAGGAAACACTTGGGCTTTCATGGAAACGGGCCTGTCACAGAGAAAACCCATAAAACTGCAGTGGGATGAACTTGTCAGAAACTGGTTAACAGACCTTGCCAGGAAAAGGAAAGGGAGTGTTCAATTTTGGCCTGAAGGACCAAAATTGGTCAACAGACAGACCCAGAATAACCTGTCCTTTTTGGATTCATCAGAAGTTGGCTCTTTTCCCAAACCAAGTGGATCACTTCTTTTGGTGCATCACCTCCCTTAGCTTAGATTTTCTTTTCAATGATCCTCCTACCCCTTTTCCTTAGCAGACAGTAAATTTTAGTGTGAGATCAAGCGCTGAGGAACTAGCCTCATAAAAAAGCCTAAAGGTTCAACCTCACCATAGGATACCCACATCTTGAGGTTGTCCCCATCCTTATAGCTGGAAGTGAGGGAGACTGAGGAACTCTCTCATCAGGATGCAATTTCAAGCTATAACAGCAACTATGGGCCATACTGATAAGACCATATCTCCTCCCCACCTTATATCTATATAGGACTAGATAGCTTCTGAATATGGTGGATGACTGTCCCCATATACCCCATATATAGATAGGTAGAGTGTTTGTTTGAAAAGTGGTGCAGTGTGTTTCTCTCGATACATCTGTGGCCCTCGACACTCAACCATTTATAGAAGAGGGCGCGGAGGAGGGAGCTTTCCTTTAGTTCCTACATTTCCTTCCAAGTAGTTATAGTAGCTGTTGAGTGCTCGTGGGTATTGTAGAGACTCGGTATCCAAAAAAGAAAAAATGGAGGGAACGGCTGGTCTGTTGTCAATGCCTTCATGGTAGTGGGGGGATAGGCTGGGAAACTATAGGGATAGGGCCCAAGTAGAACTATCTCTATCCAAATAAGGGGGATGCAACTCGGTGATTTTCTAAACTATTATATACAAACCTCGTGCTGGGTTGGGATAGTATATTCCATAGAGGTGAGGGGGCCCATCGTCATAATGAATTATTCCTGGCCCATACCAACCCAATATATTTAGATAAGTATGGGCCTACCACCCATATAAAGATAGGGGAGGGTTGTCAAGAGAAGGGTGGCCTTTATATAAAGATATGACCGCCCCCTATATATATAGGCCGAGTGTTTGTTTGCCTTGCCCATCACCAACAAGCATAGTTTGTCCATATTCGGACCTATCTCCACATCTGTGAACCCAATCCCAACGATCGATGGGCATCCCTTACTCTGTATATGGGTTGAACCTCCCATCCAATCCCATCTATCTATACTGACTATCCTATTGGTCAAATATAGATATTCTATAGATCACGAAGTCCAACCAATGTTATTTGGGAATAGAGACTCATATATATAACTAGGTCAAACCTCAGGCCGGGTGGTAACTGATATGATATGAGATTCTTGATTCCATCTAAACCATAGATATATGCCAATGTCTATATCGAGAGAGGTTATGTGACCCTGGACAAGACACCATCGATAGATATCTGATCTATATTGTATATATGTGTGATAATCCCTATACATATGGATAGGCGAGCTAAAGATATTTTGTTTTTAGAACCAATATATACATGATTTGTAGGTTTGTTCTCAGAACCGATATACACATGGGTTGGGTTATATACATGATACCCTTCGCTTCATAATAGTTTGGTGGTCGTATATGCATTGGGAAATGCTGAAGTTATGTCTCTAAGTGTATGGTATGGCTTTGAGCACAAGAGCGAGCTCCGGATTTGTTTCCTATCCTATATCCGTATAGGATCCGATGCCTTTCAAGATCGATGGATGGCCAGTACATATGTAGATAGGTCGAATGTTCGTTTGGGATAGGTCGAATGTTCATTTGGGATAGGTCAAATGTTTGTTATTTATCCTTATCCTTCATAATATCGTTAGCTTTCTAGTAATATTCCCAATTTAAGCAATGAGTAGTTAGAAATGGTTTTGACTCCATTTTTTTCCTTTATGATTTGTTACTAATTTTCACTTTTATGGGCAGTTCACTCGTCTAAGTGACTGTTTACATCAGGTTTGAATTCTTCTTAGCACCTGATGTCACTTCCTCCCCAACTTCTTTCAGCTTGTGATACTTCCAACTGTCCAATCTCATCTAACAATTATTCAATTTATGTTTCTGAGATAATGACTTGGCTGATATCGATATCACTTGAATGCCTCTTTCTCCAAAATCTTACGGGCCTCCTCATATCCCTTGCTTTCTACTTGATCACTTATTTTTTGGTCTAATATTGCTTGCTTGACACTCATAACTGTTGCTTACAAACAATGACAAAACATTCCTTGTGCTGCTATATGGCTTGGTGTTCTTTTATAACTTATTTGGAAAGCACAATAAGCATATATAACACAACAGAAATAAATTGCAGAATATAACATCTATGAACAATCCACTATGCATGCAAATAACAACAATAGTTTGGTATTGCTTGTTATCATCAAAGGGGTTCTTGGGTGCACATAGTATATATTTACTTGAGCACCAAGTACACTAAGTTTGATTAAGTTTCTTAACATTCTCTAATTAAGTTTAGTTACTCCATATTTGAAGAGGGTCCCATAGATATATAGGGTCTAAGCTGGGGGAGTTGGTAGTGGGCATAGTAGCTGCCCCTCCCTAGTCTAGCATGGGGAGGGAAGGCGGATGGGCCCAACTATATCTAGGCGCCACGCCCAGAGTGGAATCTATGGCAAAGTGGGTATCGTGGGAGTAGATACCGAAGGATCCCTGCAATGAATGGAGTGAGAAGGCAGCGAGCGTTCCCCTCTAGACTCTATAGATAGGGCTGCAACCTTATGAAGAGGGCCTCGAGATCCTACCTCCCGACAGGTGGGTAAGTATGCTTGGCCATACCGGGCCTAAATAGTTAATAGATATTGCACCCCCATGGTATATATTAACGAGATAGAGATAGAGGGTTATTCGCTACGTTCAACCCATATATAAATAGAGATTTATTTAACACTCCAACCAACGAGTAGATATTATATACGCGATATGATGACTTCACCATCTAGAGATATTCTATACACCCCCCCCCCCCCTCTCTATATAGATGTCAAGCGGAGGGGGAAGCATAGGGGTAGGTCGCTCCCCATTCTATCTATCTGGGGGAACAGACATAGATATATGGGCTCGAAGACCCTGAGCCCGAGGTCTACTATCCCAAGCTAGAGTGGGGAAAAGCACCCACTCGATTGGGGGTGCCCACCCGAGCATAGATTAGAGAACCACCCATTCAAGATCCGATGAGGGACCAGCCTATATATCTATCTCGTAACCCGAAGGACTAAAGTGACGGGAGCCATCTATATTGAAAAGGTATCCGAGAATTAAGTTTAGTTACTATATTGAAAAGGTATTATCAACCTTGGAGAATGTTAAGAAACTTTATCAAACTTAGTGTACTTGGTATTTAAGTAAATATATACTACGTGCACCCAAGTACCCCTTAAGCTGCCTAAAGTGTCGTTGACCTTTTTCAGATTAATGATGCCTTTGCTTCACAATTTGTATACTGCTGAAAAAAAATAGAATTATACACCCAGAAAGTTAATATTAGTGGAAGAGAAATTTCCCTTGGCCTCCCCACATGATGCAATGGGTGATCTTGTGGCAACATTATTGCATGAATTGATGCATCGGGGCAAAGAATAGAATTGGTCTTATTTCCATGTGCATAAACACAGTAATGGGGCAACAATGTCTTTGAGCATGGGAGTGTTCTAGACCCACTCAACAATGGTTAGAAAGCCCTAAGTAATTTTTGCTTTCAGTAGATACACAGTAGAAAAGACTCTTTGAATGCCTGAGAAAGAAGTTATCTTGTGGTTTTAACTTGTTTTTAAGTTCAAATATGTGCCAATACTACATAGATTTTATGGGGACTGAATACATGTTACAAAAGCAAATTCTTTCATGAAAGGTTGGATGTCTGTTTTCAAAGGAAGTCCCAAGGTCAATGATTTGCATGCATATTATTGCATCAAAAACAGAAAGATTGTAAAAGATTTGACCATGAGGGCAAAAGTTGGATCCTTTAATTTCCAAGGCAATATTCTGGATGCATCTGCAATAGTAAACTAAAGGTTCAAAATGTCTTGCATGATGGTCACACCACTTCTAAAATGACAAATTTTGGGCTTGAAAACTTATTATTGCATAACAAGCAGTACACTATTAAGGAGTAAAATATTTGAATATGAGTTATGGGATAAACGTTGGGTTCTCCAATTTCAAAGGCAATATTTTGAACACATCTCCAATAGTAAATTAAAAGTTTAAAATGCTCTCCATGATGATCAGTCCACTTCTAAAATGACAAACTTTGGTTTTGAAAACTTAAAGATTAGGGCATGTACCGATAGGGTAAACTATCCTCAAACTAACTCCTCAAGGATAGGATATTTTGAGTTTTGAGAAAATGTTATGGTGATAATTAGTAGCAGAAGGGATCCAGCTGCTAGATCTAACTACCCTAAATAAGCTAGATGTGCGCATATTGAAAATATATAGCACTTCCTTCTCCATGTAAACCCACCTCCCATTATGATGCAGGAGCATCACTACCTCCTTGTAAATATTAGTCTAGTTTTCATGTTTTGAATCATTATAGCTCGTAGGAGTCATTTAGAGTGTGTTTGCAGAGGTTACAGTCCTTATGTAGTCTTAAAATTCAAATTAGAGTCTATGTAATGTTTTCCCGCCAATTTCCTTATTTGAAATTTCAAACCTCATGGTCTTACTATGGAGTTGGCAACCATGTCTAAAGAGGTCTCAATATTGTAATTGGTTTGAGGCTAGAACCATATCAAGGTTAACATAAATGGATCATGTGTTGAGGCATTATGTTAGTTAGCATCCTCAACGTACATGAGAAGCAGTTATCAAAAGTTGGTTATAGGTTTTCTTTCAAAAGGTTGTAAAGTTCTAAGTTTTGGCAAGAGTCTTTTGAAGAGTAAATTGAAGGGGTTGGGTCCGAAGGAGATTGTATATGTGTTGACGCTGTGGATTGCACCCTTGAAAGAAGGTTGAGCTTCTCTCTTCCACGTGGCACAATGGAGACTCCCCTCTTACTGTGGGTCTGAAAAAACTGAGGGGAGAATCTCTAGATAAGGGCTAGCTCCCTTTGATGCATCTCTGAGGTCTTTGACTTCTATTGCTAATGATGGGGGAGGTGAAAAGGGAGAAGGATACAACCGAAATAAAACCTATCTAAACTGTGATGCACCAAAAATGATTGATCTACTTAGCTTTGACATACACTTTGCACTAAGAACACGCTGATATACACTTCATTTGAAACGAGAAACTCTTCTGTATCAGTGTCTAATAAGGGGTCCTCTGGAGATACGAGGAAGAACTACCAGGGGTGTTCTAAGACACACTATGGCAGCTTGTTCACATGCGCCTATACTCTGTTGTGGAGACTTCTTGTTGACCTGCAAAAGAAGAACTCACAATACAATATGTTGGGTGAATATTTTGTCGTCAACATACTGATGACAAAATGGGTATATCAGCGACAGCATAGGGAGATTTACACCACGAAAAGTATGGGTTTACTAGATCTGGACGAAGTAAATCTCTCCTCTCATCAAGGGGAGGTTCTCTATAGATATTTATGCACTATATGTATGTATAATTAAGCAAAAAATAACACATGAGGTGGTATAACAGCATCTACCTCTCTTTTTTCAGAGGTAATGTACAAAGAACAAAAGAGGGAAATCCTGGTCTATCGCTAACAACACTCCTCTTCTTTCAGGAATGGTATTAAACAGAGAGCAAGAAATCACCTGAAGTAACAAAGTCCACAAGAACACTCACGTAAGCACAAAGTCTTCCGTAGCTTCTTTCACCGATTCGGAACAAACGTAACCGTAGAATGAAATGAAGCACAAAGTCTTCACCTGAAACTACAAAAGATAACAGGATCACAAAGATAAAAGTAGCTCAAAGTCTCTCTTCTATCTTTTAGAAACGCCTTCATAAATATCAACACATCCACTTTGCTTATTAAATCAGATAAACTAGAGATTATCAGAAAAAAGAGTTTCCTAGACAACACAGATAACTTCAACACAAAGTCTGAAATAAACCTGCTTCTCATTCATTCAACAAAATATGATTTACAAGTTTGAGCACAAAGTCTCAAAAATTGCTTCAATTTCGGCAGAGTGTTTGCTCTCAATTTTTCTAAGATCATTTACAAATGAGGTCTCCACTATATATAGGGAGAAAATCTTCAAAACTAGAAAGTAATAAAATATAAAAATATCTCAGTCAAAGATGACTCATCTTTGACTTTGAGATATTTTTTCAAAATATTTACATGTAATTACACATTACAAAATTGCATGCACTTTTTACAAAACAGAAGTGCATAAGGAAGAAGAAAGAAGGGAAACAATTCAGTTCTTGCTGCCAGATTTCTTTATGTGGGCATCGTACATAGTGATGGATGCCTGAATTCCTATGCTGTCTGGCGCAACCGTGTTCTTGGAGACAATTCTGGCTCTGATCAATGCGTCCTTCAATGCTGTGATGGCCTTAGCATGACCAGTTAACCTGGATTTTAGATTTTCCAAAGTTAACTGAGCATCTAGAATACTGTCCACAGATGACATTGAGAAGGATTTTTCTTCAAAATTTCTCTGAATCATCTCTTTGAAGCTCTGAATCATTTCTTCTGCCGGAAAGAACTGATTGTCCTTAAAGGTCAGGTTGCATGGCAGCTCTTCTAGTTTATTCAATAGGTTCAGGTCACTCTTCTCACTAGCCTCCTTGAAAGCTTTGAGATCATCAATTAGATCTTTGAGTACCTGAATCTTGAAGATCAGTCACTCCTTGATTTCAACATAGGAGTCATTGCTGGAGATGGCACCGATAGATACCAAGGTGCTCTTCTTTAAATCATTCATCTCCTTCCATCTGCTAAGGTCCTTTTCCGAACTATCAATCCCCTGGGAGATAAGAGAGAGAAAGTCATCTACTTCTGCTCTTACCTTCCTCATCTTGCCCATCTTTTCTGCAACCTCTGATAGCAAAGAAACTACCTGAGCATGCATTCTTTCAATGTAGTCCTCCAGGACTTTTCCCTTCAAGTAAGTCTTTTCTGCCTTTTGAATAACTGGGTCATCCACGAAGAAGGCCTCTAGAGTTGCCGCTTCAGGGGGAAGAGTGAACCTTCTGATCACTGCCGTTAGCTGCTCTGTTTTGGCTTTGTAATAATCCTTCATCTCTTTCTCTCGATCAAATTTCTGGACCATCCATAGCAGCCTAAAGATCGCTTTTTGCACCTTCGTAACTTTGCCAAGTTCGACACGAGAGATGGAATAGCTGCTCATCTCAAAACCCTCAAGGGTTGCGTACTGTGGAGGCTTGGACATTTTCAGAAAATTTTGCCCTTTTTTCTCGACCAATTTCGAGAATCATTGGCCTCTTAGGAGCCTTAGCTTTCACCGGCACTATTTTGCCAAAGTCGAATTCATCTGGGGAGATGACCATCTTCTTTCTTTTGGAGGTGAAAGTTGTCATCCAAGGCAGGAGAGAAGTTCCTACTGTGGCAATGGTTCCCTCTGTTGGTGTTACTGCGGCAGCTTCTACACTGCTGGTGGTGACAGTAGTCATAGTTGGAGTAACTGGCAAAACTGTACCAACCACTGATTCCGGCTCTGGTGCAGGGCTTGCTGGTAAGTTGAAGGAAGGAGATGATAAACTGGGAATGGAGTCGGAAGAGCATGGAGAACCACCAAAAGCGCCCTAGGGATCGCCGAATATGACTCTGAAAGGAGAGGCGGCTCCAGAAGAGGGAACACTGATCAGAGAGATAGGAGAAGAGGGTACCATGGGAGACTAAGGGGGAGAAGGAGAGACGCTCTTGAGCGGCTGCGCTTCTTCCTGTGAGGGCGGAGGTCCAGTGCTTGGTTGCCCTGACGGTTGATCCTCTGTCTCCATGGGCTGGGCTGCCTGTGCTTGAAGGCTTTGTTTCTCAGTTCCTTTTGCTGCCGCTTCAGGCTCTTCAGTAGCCTTTGGCTTTTTAGATACAAAGATGATTCTAGGCTTGTGAGGCCTAAAAGGGGAAGGTACATCACCTTTGTTTTTGGTTCTGTTCTCGACCTTCTTCTTCATTTCTGCTTGATACTCAGCCTCTGATCCTGTGACAAACTCTTTCAGGACGATCCCTTTGGCTGCTAACCAATCATTGGTGTTAGCCAATATTGGTTCAAATCTTTTCCTTAGAGAAGTCAGCTCTTTTTGAGACCACTGTGTAGGAGGGAGAGGAGAACCAGCAACCTTTTCGGCCAAGTATCTGCTATTGATGATATTTTCGTCATCAATCAGTCCAGAGGGGATCTCTGCAAGCCCCATATATTCAATCTGTTTTAGGGTCAGCCTGCAAAAGTCCATTTTCCTGATTTCTTCGGCCGTCCTGAGGTCAATCCAGACATCTTCAATCATGGGTTCATGGAACTGGATTTTCCACCTGATCTTGTCCTTGACTCCCCTGTAGTCAAACTTTTCTCTTCTCTCGAATGGTTTTAAAGTGACCATCTGCATTTCGGTTTCCATGACCTTGGCTTTGGCTGATGTTGCAATGGAATACCTGCCAATCTTGATCGAAAACCTGAAACTTGGTTTCTTCAGCTCCATCTGTTTGGTATGCATGACAATCAGTTGTCGGCAAAGTTCCATTAGTACTAGCTTATCTGAAGGAAATCTGGGGAGCATGTCAGGGTAGCCTTAGAAAAAGCCAACCCGAAGATAGCAAAAGGTGGGGAATTGAAGGAACATGCAGCCGTAATCGTTGACCACTGTGTAGGCCTCGTTTGATACTCTCTTTTGCTCAAGCTGAGAGTCGAATAGGCATAGAAATACGGCAAAAAAGGCATCATTTACCCTTTTGAAGTGGCGGGTCAATTCTTGCAGAGTCAGCTGAGGGTAATATGAGTATACTAGGGTTGTCTTTCTATCCCCCTCTGTGGTCAAGCCCGAAAAAGTCCGCATTGCGGCAGCTATGTACACAAAGTACGAAGTCATATAGAACTTGTAAGAAGTCTGCACCTTGGTTAGCTGCTCATGGAGGGCGTTGCTGATTTGCTCTCCCCAAAAGATGACCTGTTTGCCTTGGAAGATGATTTTAATGAATGGGTACATCCATTCATGGAACAGTGAAGAAGACGGGAGGCCTCGTATCCTACTGAGAAGGGTGATCAGGTCACCAACCTCCTCAATGAAGTCGCTCCTCGGGAAGTTCCGCGACCATCTGGAGAGGTTGGTCCTGGGGGTCTTCAACCATTTGTAATTCATGACTTTCTTCACCCTCTCAAGGTCTTTATCGTATTCTTTCGGGGCATTTGCGAAGTCAATTTGGGTTACTTCGGTGGCTGGAGGGCACATAAAAACTTTATCGATGAATTCGGGGTTCAGCCGAATCACCATGTTGCCACTGGCGTCTGAGACCGACCTGGTCTCTTTGTTGTAGAAGTGAGCACATTGGAGAACGAACTCAGTGTGATGTGCTGCTACTGGAAAGGCGGCCACCAGGTGGATGTTACTTTCGACAATCCTCCTCATTGCAGTGCTTGGATTCGTCGCCTTTGTTCGTGCTAGGAATTCGGCCATGTCCACGTGGCCGATCTCGGTGTCCTGGATGTCGTCGACATTCGAGGAGACCGACGTGAGCGGGAAGACGCCCTGATACTTATACTTCATGGTCTTCGCCTTTTTTGAAGATGCTTCAGAAATGGGAACTGATTTTGGCCGGACCGGCGCTGATGAACAAGAGTTCTCTGAAGGTGCTGCAAACATGATTGCGAAATTAGAGGAGAGTGGATGAAAGGGGGAAAGCGCAATTTAAGTGATCATGGTCAACGGCGGTCACTTAAAGAGGCCGAGTGGAAGAAAAGACCGGAAAACGAGGAAGAAAGGGGGAGAAAAAGTCAACGCGAAAAATTCCTGGGAGTTGGCAAAATTCGGAGAAGGGACGCACGGGCGGCAAAATTTGCCGCCCCTGCATGTTGGAATAAAAAAGTGCAAGGGCAGCGAAATTCGCCGCCCATGCAGAGACGGCCTGCATAGGCGGCGAATTTTGCCGCCCTTACAGGTTTGGAGGAGAAAGAGGGAGGGGCGGCGAAAATCGCTGCCCCTGCAGGGAAGGGTTGCTCGTGGGAAGAGGACACACGGGCGGCAAACTTCGCCGCCTTTAGGGCTAAATGTGGATTGGGGGAAGAGAAAACCGCGGGTTTGGAGAGGGACGGCATTTTTAGCCGACCCTTCAGGGGATAAAGCGTCCTCAACGACAAAAAAGAAGATAAAGAAAATAAAGGAAGAACAAGGAAAAACAAAATGCAAAAAGCAAAACCTATCTGGAAAACCGCAAGCGCCACAAGCTCGAATCCGCGAAAACGTGCTTCAAATCGCTCGCTAGATCACTCAGACGTAGAAGGCAGGAGGAGGGGAAGAAGCAATGAGAAGAAATGAGACTCAAATCGGTTTATATGTGGTGAAAATTGACCCCAACAACCCGCCGCGAGCGGTAATAAATGCTGTGCACAAAAACCGAGGCATGCTCAGGCGGCAAAATTTGCCGCCCTTGCATGTCTTGGTGGGTCTGAATGCAGGGACAGCAAATTTTGCCGCCTTTGCAGGCTAAGATGTAAGGGCGGCAAAATTTGCCGCTCTTGCAGAAAAAACGCAAGGGCGGCAAAATTTGCTGCCCTTGCATTCTAAGGGTTAAAATGCACTGGCGGCAAAATTTGCCGCCCGTGGACGAAAAGAAGAAAAAACCAACTCTGGAAGAGGCAGTCTGGGAGAGGGGTTCCTTGGTTGCAACGAGATCGTGGTCACTTTCGCGTTTCTAGGCCAAGACGAGAATGAATTCAAAACTCGTCTCACGACCAAACTTAGAGAGACAAAAGTCGAAACGGACAAGTTTCGTAGGGGGTTGTTCACAAAAATGGGCGAATCCGATTTTGGAAACAACACACTAGACATGCTGGAATCATTATGTGAAAGCATGAAAAAAAATGACTTAACACAAGACAAAACCATAGACATGCAAAAGTGCATACTCAAATAGAGGTAAAAATGCTATGTCTTGATTCAAGGTAAATTCCTACAGGGCTTCGCCATACACGCTGAGAAATATCTTCCTCTCTTGAGAAGTTACAATATATAGCATAAAAGGAAAAGGCTTTAGCGCTTTCTAGAATAAGCAGCCCATGTTGCGTTGAACACCTAGGGGGGAGGGATTTGACCATGCTGGTGTCATCCTTCTAGAAAGCCCTGAAATAACCATGTTGTAGATGTCTCAAGTCTTGACATTACAGCTTAAATCATCTTAAATATTCTTGCAAAAGCATGGGTCGCTTTGTCTCATCTGCAACAATAACTTCCTGTGCCGACGCTTTCTATGTGCCACCTGGGCTATTCTATTCTTTTATGCGCTTGACTTATGTGTGCGTGGTCGCGCTTTCACTGTTTTCTGTCTCTTTCTTGGCAACTCGGCTCTCGGGCTATCTTTTTTGTCTTTTGTTGGCTCTTCGGGCTCCTTTCTCGACGGGTCACTGAGTTTCCCTTGGGTCTTATGCCCCTTTGAATTCCGTCAGGCCTTCGCCATTCAAGCTCTTTTAGGTCACTTGTCGTGAAGGCATTAGTCCTTTGGCTTGTCCTCAACGGCCAACGCATCCCGTCAAAATTGATGTCTGCGGGCCTGTCACTATTCAAAAACCAAACGGCTATTTCATCACTATAAATTTGACGTCTGCAAGCCCGTCACCATTTGAAATCCAACGGCTAGTTTGCTGCCTTGAATTTGACGTGCTCAGGCCCGTTACCCCTTTGGCAATTCCTTCAGCCTTTTGCAATTGAACCTTCCCGAAGGGAAGGTGTCCCTTCGGAGCTTGGAAAAGGTCCCCTTTTGGGTTGCTGGGAGTCCCCCGCAAGGGCACTTACCCTTCGGGCTCCTTGTCTTTTGAATTCCTTCGGACATTTTGTCCGAAGGAAATCCTCCCTTCAAAGTCCCGACCCTTTGTTCTTTTAGTGTTTTTCTTCGGACAAAAAGTCCGAAGGAATTCTTTCGGGCTTTTGTCTGAAGGATTTTTCCTTTGTCCCTTCCTTGTATTTTCCTTCGAACATTTTGTCCGAAGGACCTTTGCCTTTTGCTGTGGATTTCCTTCAGACAAAAGTCCAAAGGAATCCTTTGCCTTGCTCACTTTTCCGAAGGAAACTTTCCTTTTGGGTCTTCTGCCTTGTTCTCTTGGAATGCGCTTCTGCCCTCTGCAAGGGTATCTTGGGCCCAAAGTTGCCCTTCGGAACCTGCTGAACGGTCCCATTTGGTCACCTATCTACCCTCCGCAAGGGCACTTGTCCTTCGGACCCTTGTGAAAGACTTATATCTCTTTGAAGTTGGCCCATTCCTTTGCCGAAAGGCTTGTGAAAACTAGCTGCCCACAGTGAAATAAACCTCTAGATCAACCCGAAACATCTACAAAGCTCAAGTCACTTGGCTCTTTACAGAACAGGTCTACTACAAAGGGAAATGGCACAATTGCAATAGGGGGAATACATCCAAGATTGACGGCTTATGACAGCAGGGAAAGAAGGAGACCAATTTTTGGCCTGTAGGACCAAAATGGTCAACAATATGTAAACCCCAAAAATAAATAAAGAAGTTTTTGTTGTGTTCTTGAAACAAGGTTGCAGTCACTATCATGTACTTAAGCCATGAAATGACTGTGAACATCAGTATGGAGAATGACCTGGTGAAGAAAGGCCTTTGAAGCTTTTGTGAAAATTGGCATGTGTGATAATTGTCTTTAAATCTTGTTAAAGTATTTTTTTTTGTTCTTTATAACATTCTTGATGAGTGTCAAGTTTGCAGACCCTGTACTTTTGCATCTACAATGGCATGACTGTTCAGGATTGAGTAACAGAAAAAGGAACAAATTTGCTTTGCTTTAGCACTTTCTTGTGAGATAATCAAGTTGAATATATTCATATGAAGATTGAGCAATCTTTTGTTATTGTTGACAGACCCTGATTAAGGATTTGTTAGCAAAGACTGTGTACATTTCCTGCATATCCTATTTGAGATGACTGTGTACCCAGTAATGGAGAAAGAGGTAAGTCTGTGATGTGTTCATAGTTCCTTGTGAGTTTAGAAAGTTGTATGTATGCTGGTAAAGGTGATAAAGCATTTGTCAACAGCTTCCTAATTTAAAAGAAAGTGATTTGCAGACCCTGAATATACATACTCTGTGTTGAATATATTATGTGTTTGAAGATTGGGGAAAATGGACTGAACAACAATGAAGAAAGGTACAGTCTAGATATTCTTTTGTAGATATTTATGAAAGTAGAAAGATGAACATATGTTTAGGTAAGTTGAAGAACATTGGTTTAGGGTCTACAAGCCTTGTGTAAAGTCTTCATTTGCAGTGACTGTGCCAATATTCTGCATTCCCTGTTTGAGCGGCTGAGGTGAGGTGAGTGTTTGATGGCAAGTCTCTATTGATAAGCATTTGAAATGGAATGATGTTTAATATGTGGATAAAATGAGTTTAAATACCCTTGAGACATTTGTTCTAGATACTTGGCAATGAATTTCTAAAGACCTCAACACAGTCCCTGCATTGTTTGAATAATGGACTGGATGGTGCATCCCAAGTGCCAAAGATCGTTTGAAGGTTGGACTAAACATTGAAAAGGATTGGTAAGTGTTTGATGTAATGCTCCTAAGTTAATTAAGAGAGTTCCATTCATCTGGGTACTCATTTCATTAGAAAAGGTATTCGAACCCTGTGACAAGGGTTGACTGTGTATTCTGTCTACCTGCAACTTTGCATTGAAACAATCTACAGAAATGTCCAAGGAAACATCTAAGGTCTGAACAGGGTGTAAGAGTGTGTTAGAGGGACCTGCAGAAATCATTTGGAACGCTAGAAAGTCATTTAACTGGCCATTGTGTCAAAAAGTTCCCTTTCGGGTTACACAGAGTATGTAAACCCTGCACTTAGGGTTTCTAGGAGAAATTTTGATATTTGAAAGATTTCACCGCTCAAATCTTGTTAAATTTTGTGAGCACCTTGGTTTGGTTGTGCCTCGAGATATTTTAATGGTTTTAGAGTTTGGCCGTGCTTCTGATTACGGATTTTAAAGGACTGAGTGTCCAGAGGGCACGAGAGGCCTATAAGGCCTAAACAAAGAGCAAGAAAGCGCTTTAAAAGTGACCTAAAAATTGAACTAAAGCCTGAAACTTGATGAAGGAAATAAGGCCATAGAGGGTATTGAGATCAGGTGTTAGTTTTTCCAAACCCGTCCGTACAATTCCGTACTAACAAAATTTGTTCTAAAAAAGGCTACAAAGATTGGTCAAAAAGCAGGCAGAGTTGTATAGAAGTGAGTTATTGCTTTGTAGAAAGTTGTGAGTTGATTTGGGAGTACTAAATGATTGAAATGAGCATGTATAAGACGCCAAGACCCATAAACTCATCCATTGAACCTTGGATCAAATAGTTGCATGTTGTACCGAAGGGCTATTGTTGAATGAGTAAATCAAGTTAAAGGCGAAGTTTGAAAGAAGTTCTGTAACCTCTGCATCACATTACATCCCATCTTCGCACTTGTATCAATCTCGATATGCCAACAATGGAAAAGGGTGGGGAAAAGTAGTTGGAGCTAGCCACCACTTCTTATGTTAATGCCCTTTCAAGATGATCAACATCCCCAAAAGCATAATTTTGGGAACAATATATTTTCAGAGCTTCTTAAGAAGCTTATCCCAACAATTGCGAAGGTTGCGTATTGTCGAGCACTATCTACCTCCTCTTTGAAATCAACCTACAAACCATGTTATTGAAAGAGATAAATAGCACATGTATTCCACAACATAGATGGAATATCATTTGGTAAGATCATATTGTTCAAAAACTAGACTTTTTAGGACAGAAAAATTTGGAAGTGTCACAATGCAAGGTCTATACTTGCATTGTTTTTAAATTTCCCTTTTAAAGTAGAGTTGATGACGTAATGGACTTGAGTGTTCCAAGGGAATGAAACAAGTGTCATTGATCAATTTCAAAGAAGCAGCTACCATGCTTATCTTCATAATATCTATAACATTATGGAAAATTCCTCGAATAATGATAATTTGATTAAGAATTATGTAAATTTTCAAATAAAATTAAATGTATTTTATTTGAAAAGAGGATCTCTCAATGGGTTTTAATTAGATATTCAATGAATTGTCTTGGTGTTTCTTGCCACCTAACTTTGCTTAAATTACAATATATGCAATATGTTTTGCTCCAAAGACAGTTTCTAATCCCTATAAAATAATCAATCAAATAAATTCAGCAAACCCATTCCCAGCTTATATAACCTTGGGGCATTTGTAGGAGAAGAAAAACCAGAAAAGCTTTGAAGAACACTATAATCAAAGTTTCCTACTGAAAAGTACAATATTTGACTAAGATATTTGAGCAGGAGTTGGGTCTTTCATTTTCCAAGGGAAATTTGGTAAACAATACTCCTTGTAGATGTTGGGTAGAAACATTTCCCATTGACATACTCAATTTGAGGGATTTCGTTTTTATTTCCATGTTTTGTGAGTGAATATAAACACCAGGGTATTTCCATGTTTTACTCCTTGCAGAAGTTGCATAGAAACAACTCCAATTGACAAACATAAATGATCCTACTCGTGATCATGCCATAGCATATTATGCACCTGTAATGGTAAACTAAAGGTTGAATATGATCTAAATGATAAGTTCACTACTATGGTGAAAAACTTTGGTCTTGCGAAGTTACGGATTAATTCAAAGTCCCATGGCACATTTTAAGAATGCAATTTATTCTCAAAAATAAATCCTCTATAATAGAATGTTTTGATCTTGAAGCGAGTTGTATGGAGTTTATCAATCATAAAAAGGATCCAACTGGTTGTGAATTCCCTGAAAACAATGTAGATTATTACCAGAAAAGCTTTGAAGAACTATCATATTTCCCTACTAAAGAGTACAATATTTAACTACAAGATTTGAGCAAGAGTTGGGTCTTTCATTTTCCAAGCAAAAATTTCTAATCAATCAAATCCTTGTGTAAGTTTGGTAGAAACACTTTCCATTGACAAACTCAATTCTAGGGAAGTATTCGTCATTGAGATTTGGATTATTTCCATGGCTTATGTGTGGATGTAAACATAGGTTGATGACCTATAAGCACATAAATAATGCTACTTGTGATCATGTCATAACATATATGTATTCAAAATGTAGAAAATGCTCCTGTAATGGTGAACTAAAGGTTGAATATGACCTTGATAATAAGTTCACTGCTACAGTGACAAATTTTGGTGCTAAAAAGTTAAAGATTGATTCAAAGTCCCATGGCACATCTAAAGAAGGCAATTTCTCCTCAAAAGTAGCTCTTCTATAATAGATCACAATGTTGATAGCAAGATAAAAACTATTAAATGAGGTAAAGATGGCTCTTAAAAATTCCTTCTATTGTCAATCTTTTGGGCTTCCATAAATGAGTCAATTAAGGTCCTAGATGGAACTCCCTAAGCGGATCCCCTCCTCCCATTATGTGTGCATATCATAAAGATGAGAGGGTTCATCTAAAACATGATGTTGATAGCAAAATAAAAGTATTAAAAATAGGGTTGAGATGGATCTTAGAATTTCCTTTGTGTTTAGGAGCACTCTCTCTTTAGGCCCTCCATAAATGAGTCAGTTAAGGTCCTAGATGGAATTTTCCAAGTGGACCCCCTCCCATTACCATATTTTCGAGAGGAACACCATCCCTACAAGTACAATTTTAGGCATAATATAATTGCATTCGCTGCCTAGGAAGCTTCTCCAAACAACTAGAAAGGTTTATTGTCTAGTGGTATCCAAGTCTCCAAGTAGACCCCCCTCCCATTACCATATTTTTGAGAGGAACACCATCCCTACAAGTACAATTTTAGGCATAATATAATTGCATTTGCTACTTAGGAAGCTTCTCCAAACAACTAGAAAGTTGTATTGTCTAGTGGTATCCAAGTCTCCAAGTGGACCCTCCTCCCATTACCATATTTTCGAGAGGAACAACATCCCTATAAGTACAATTTTAGGCATAATATAATTGCAATCGCTGCTTAGGAAGCTTCTCCAAACAACTAGAAAGGTTTATTGTCTAGTGGTATCCAAGTCTTTACTCTTCGAACACAATCTCCAATATTATAGGCCATTTTGGTGAAAGTATGTTATTAAAAAATATCTTTTTATTGATTTCTAATAATCTCTCCCCAGCTGATTTTATCACATCAAGAAACAGTCTTTTCAATTGGTCTTTACCATGATAATGACACCAACCCATCTCAAAGTCTTCTACCTCTCATAATTATGTTCAATGCCAAGGTTGGGAATATGAAACATTTGACCTAGGGTGACCAGGAAAATATTAGTTAGATGGAATTCTTTTATAAGTTCATACTCAATTGTGATTATGACAACTGAAAAGTTGTCATACTCAACGATGGCATACCTAGATATATCACATAACATAGAAGGAGCCCAACTCCATGATCTATTTATCTTTTTGAACTATGAGACACCACTATGAATAGGTGATTTTAATTAGATGAAATTCATAAATTGAGGTGCTTCTCGACATGGTCTCGAGATTGCTATAATTAAGGATGTAATTCTGCTAGTGGTGGCCATGTAGATACATGACAAGCTAAAGGTAATGGTGCTTATAGCAACCAAAGATTCGTTTCTATGATCTATGAGTGATGTTGAACAGTAAATCTCAACTAGATGTCCGAAGTTGCTGCATTCAGTTTCGTGTTTGAATTGATGAATGATAAAATTCGTAAAAAAATCCTTGCTAAATAATTAACTATAAAATTTACAATTAGTAAAAGAGATATACTTTTTTTTTAGAAATATAAAAATCAAAAACTTAAAAATAAATAAATCTAAATTCCATGATCTATAAAATTAAGTTCATATGATAAAAAAATATAGTTTAAAAAAAAAGTATGAAAAACTACTTTTATACCAGAAAAAAAAAACTATAATTTAAATATATATAACATATATATATATATATCTACATCTATATATATATATATATATATTAAAAACTATATTTAAACACTATTAAAAAGATTATATTTTATAGATTATAATTATAAGTTCTAAACATATCTAAAAATTAAAATTATAAAATCTAAAAAACATACAATTCAATAAATAATGAAGTTATATGAATTTATAACTTTATCAAACAACTAAAAAAATCTAAAAATAAAATGTAAAATTGAAACAAAAACATATATAAAAATTAAATGCATTAGTTCGAGTCTTTGAGATGCTTCAGCCTTCATGCCCACATTATGTTGCAACATGTTTCATGACTCTTTTGCAGCCTCTAGGTTCTTCACATCGACTGATGACACAAGTCAACTAAATGATATCTTTGTGTTTCTCTAGTCAACTAAATGATATCTATGTTTAGGGTTTTACCGCAAGTCTAAAAAGGTAAAAAATATAGAGCAAAGGGCCAACAGAAAAAAATAATGAAAAGATAGAGCTAAATAAACTAACGAAAAAGAGAAGGAATTTTGACCTGCGATTCACTCCGTATGATTAAATTTGTGGATTTCAAAGAATATAGTCAACCTAGTTTAATAATCAGTAAATATCAAAATTTATGCATGCAGTTCACCGAATGCGGTGACTTCGACTGGAATTGAACTGAAAATAAAGTGGGAGAGGCACTAACATTTCACGTTGCGGTTAACTTAGTTCAACATATGGATTCTTAATAAAACAATGTTCAATTTTAACCTTTGTGAATTATTGAGACCAATGTTGAGCTTATGATTTGTGACATATTGGAGGTGAGATGGTTATACTATGTTACTTATTAAAATATTGATTCTACTCAACTTCTAAATTTTTATAGTTAAATTGTTCAAATTACATCTACTGTTCACTGTCCTAACGTATTAGGAACTAGAGGGCTGAAAAATGTGTAAATATCTATAGGAAAGGAATCATATTGGAAACCTTGCCCACAGCTGCCAGCTTTGACCAAAAACATTATAATACAAATGCCTAATGACACAAAACAGAAAACAGAAATACCCTCAGATTCACTATATTTCCAAAACCTTGAATCATTTTCACAACAATACAAAGAGTATTTAGTTTATGATTCTAGCCACGTGGAAATTTTATTATATTGGTGTTGTCCTCTAATAGCAAGTCCTCAATATAGTTCAGAAAAGATCGAGAGCAGGGGGGAAATCAGAATACATTTCATAGATGTTTGGTCTTCTTTCGACGAGAATTTCTGTAGGAAGCAATGGGTCACTGACTTGCCTAGAATTTTACGCAGAAAAATTATTTAATTTATGTTGTCCTCTACTAGCAAGGTCCTAAGTATAGTTTATAAAAGACCGAGAACAGGGGAAAAAAGCAGAATATGTGCTGATGGACTCCCAACAATCATGCGTGGAGCTTAGCCTTGTACTATAAGATTCGTAGTCTAACAGAGATATTTCTCTGTTAACAACCCATAAAAACCATTTTAATAATATAAAGGTCTGCTCAAATTTCAAATTTCAAGAAAAAATCCATTCTGGTATCCAACACGGAACTTGCTTTGTACTAGAAAATGTTTCAAATATATTAAGACCAGAGTTTATTCTATTAAAATATAGAAAAATCAGTGGCAAGAGGATCATTATAAGCAAAGCTCTACAATCCTCAACATATGAGAACATATAAAATCAAATAACTAAAATTCATAAAAATGATTTACAAAAATGGCAAACCTTGCATAGGCCATACAGAATCGGAAGATATAAAAGCTAAATTTCATAGCATTGAAGAAGCGAAAACAACCTTATAGTAATTTCTTTGGTCTGTGATATAGATCGCTACTACCGGGTATGGTAGGAGTGTTATCTTCACCTTTGATTTTATACTTATGTTTAAACCCCCATTACCAATAACCTATTACAAAAAGATTTTCAAACAAATAAAAACGCTGTAGTTATGTAGCATTATCTACACAATAAAATAAGATCTCTCAAATTGCAAACCTTATCTGGGTATAAACCTTGATGGAATAACTTAAGAAACCTTATAACTCCATTAATCAATTAAATTCTACAAATATCGTAATTTATATTTAATTATTATATAGTTTAAAATTCTTATATGAATACTTGTTCAAAAATATTGTATCTAAAAAACAAACTGGTCCAATTCCAAACAAAATATAAAAACCTATTCCAATTTGCAAGAAACATTATTAACTGTGTACCTTTCTTCTGCCTAGTAACACAATTTTCTGCTACTCAATGTAGGACAGTAAATTTGAATGGTCTTACTTTCATTGAACCTCTCTGTCCAGCTAAGCTGCCCTGCAAAAATAAAATCAAGGGTTAGAATGTAAACTTCACATTAAAATTACAATAAACAGAGTCATAAGATTTGGGAGTAAAAAATCAGAAGCATGCCTACAATCTCATATAGCAACGTTATTCAAAATTTAAACAGGGATAACTTCTTGTTCAAAAATATTGTATCTAAAAAACAAATTAGTCCAATTCTAAACAAACTCACTCCAATTTGTAAGAAACACTATTATCATGTACCTTTCTTCTGCCTAGTAACTCAATTTTCTGCTACTCAATGCAAGACAGTAAGTTTGAGCAGTGTCCAGCTAAACTGCCCTGCAAAAATAAAATCAATGGTTAGAATGTAATAACCACATTAAAACTACAATAAATAAATCGAGTCACAAGATTTGGAAGTAAAAAATCAAAAGCATAAATACAACCTAATATAGCAATGTGATTCAAAATCCAAACAGGAATAACAGAACCCAGAACAAAATTTAAAATGAAACCATTAGAGAGCTCACCTGGCCTGTGAAGCAGAGCGACAGCTTTTCATGGCTAATGCACCCACAAGAACCAAAGCAAAATAAAAAATAAAAAAAATGCACAGGCAAACAATCAAATAAATCACACAAATAATACACATACAGAGCAACAAAATAATCAGACAAGAAAATAGAAGAATAACATGTGGCCACAGCGAAAAAACAAAAAAACACAAACTAAAATAGAAAAATGAAAGCAAACGAAAATGAACAGAAGAGAGAGAGCGCTCGATAACATATATATAAATGTTCATGCAACGGATAAATTTCCATCTACAAACTGAGACCACTATCACCATCACCGACGCTCCTAGATACAGACAAAAAAATTTCGCACCGACTTTGAATTTAAAATAAATATCCACCCTGAAAAAAGCACCTCAAACTACCATCTAAATTTAGTCTCACAACTAAATCATGCTAATTCAAACTAGAGACCTAAATTTTTATTGTACTTCTGATTGGTTCGAGCGATTATATTTTTACAGTGAATGTTGATTATATTGTGTAGCGATTATATTTTTGCAGTGAATGTTGATTATATTGTGTAGCATTAAAATAAAAAATTTAATTTTTAATTAAAAATTATTAATAATGAAAATTTTTAATTTAAATTTATAAAAGAAGTTTAAATTTATTTAATTAAATCAATCAATTTTAATGTGATTAATGTAATATGAAGTAAATGTTACATTCTTTTTTATTTTTTTAAATTACAACTAAAATTAATTATTATGATGTATTATTGTCTTGTCAATAAAAATACATTTTTTTAAAAATGTTTAAAAAGAGTGATAGAAAGAAATTTTAACTAAAAGTTGCCCTTAAAAATGGTTGTTTCCAAAAGTTCAAGTTAAGTCCTAAAGTAAATGCTACATTCTTTTTAAAAAAAAGATTTGCAAATGAAATTAACCATTGTAATGTATTGTTGCCTCGTCAATAAAAACACGTCCTTTAGAGAATATGTCAGAGAAGAATAATAGAGAGAGGTTTTAACTAAAAATTGTCCTTAGAAGATAACTGTCACCAAAAGATGGTTGCCTTAGAAGGGGGTATAATTTTTTTGTTTTGGTAAAGAGGGGTTTTCTAAAATAAAAGAATGTAAATATGGAGTTGTATCTCTCATGAAACCCATCATTGCTTACTTCATATAATTTTTTGTGAATTAAGTGCTAATCTGATAGTTTTGGTAGAGATGATGGTGGAAATGACTTTGTGTGTTCCTTCATACGGTAATGAGTTATGCAGGGAGGAGACGTTCTATTTCACATTGAGTTTGAACAATGTAAAACGTTGGGAAAGGGCAATGACATACAAAGAATGAAAAAGGTGAGTTGGACAATCATGATGAGAGTAAATTGTAGGTTATTTCAACAAATGAACTCAAAGAAGTTTGGACAAATACATATACAAACTTACGTGATATGTCACTATATATACATATATAATACTAGTAGTTGTTTGAAGGGTGCAAGGAACTCCAGAAGGACTATATAAGTTTTTTATTTTCATTTCTAGAGTACATTCCCCTTTTAAGTGCAGGATGTGGGAACCCCCTATTGATTGAGACTTAATTAAACCTACCAACCCTCTCTAACACCTACGATAAATTCTCTCAACTAGTGCTTTCTCTACCACGATATTCACATTATATCATGGATGATGCCCCCTTATACATCCATGTGGTATGCACTTTGCAAACTTCCAGTAATTAGTTCAATCGTAACGAAAACAACAAGATAAACTCCATAACCTCGATGTATTGCCCCCACATCAACGTCATTGCATTGTTGATTCAATTCACACTTTGGATGTGGATTCTTTCTACAATCAAATTGAAAATAGTCAACAAAAATGATTCTTCATCAACCACATCACACTAACAATTTACACTTTCGTTTTATGAAACCCTTCTTGCAAATATATAAACTATATTTATTATATATATTATTTGTATATATTACATATTAGTTATTATATAATATATATGAATCTTATATGTTTCATATAATATATATAAATAAAATATTATATAATATATAGTTTAATATTATATTATAAAATAAATATTTTAATATTATATTTGACTGTATAATATATATTTTAATATTATATTATATTGTAACATATATTTTAATATATAATTTAAAGATATATAATAATAATAATAATAATAATAAAATATATAATAAAAATAAAAAAAAATATAATATTATAATATTAATAGATATTATTATAATATATTAGTTTTTATTATATATATATATATATAAACATATAATATATTAATATTATTTATATATTATGTACAATATTAATATTATAATATATGTGAAATGATGTCACGATTGAGGGAGGCCATGCATATTTCAAATTTATGTCACACGTAGCACCAGGGTAAACAGATCGATGACATGTCGTAACATAGTTTTAGACTGGTGTAATGGTGTTATTTCAAAAAAACAAATTCCTATACACATGACAAAATGATATAGCCAACCTTTAAAACGGGCGAATTTTTTCCATAACCTTTTTCTTTCACAGTTGTCTCCCACAATGCTTAGATTGTCAGAATCTGTGCTTTTTAATTTTTCTCATTTTCTTTTCTTCCTCTAAACCAAGTCATTGATACTTGTTGCAATCTTTTATTAATTTAAATTTTTGATTTAGGTTTCTTCATTCTTATCTATGAGCTTGCATCAATTGATTATGGTTTTTCCGTTTGTTTGTTCGTTTTGTAAGTTATTTCCCTTTCAGATAATGGGTGGGGGAGAGGATGACCTTGCCTACAAGCAAGGAGAAAATGGAGAGGGTTCATTCTACAAATCCCCTGTTCACTATTGGGCAACTACAAAAAGCTTTCTTAGAGAATAGAAGTTTGTTGATAAAAAAATTTGTGGTTTTTGGCCGAGCTAAAATATATGATTTAGCTAAAGCCATTCCCTTAATATTCTTCAAATTGGTAGTGTGATTGATGCTTCTAACGGAGGTATTTTCTGCAAAAGAGTAATTTTCTCCTTAATTTTTCTTTATAATTTATTTGAGAAGTGTTAAAAGTTCATTAGTCCCATTGACCTATTTGATCATCTATTAATTTCCACTTGTTGATTTCTTTGCTATGCATCTTAATATTTTATTGATAATGAACACTAAGAAATGCCCAGGTTATCTATCTACATCTTTGTTATCTTCGAGGGATATAATAACCACAATACCCCTCCTATATTCTCAAAATTGTGTGTTAGTAGGTGGTCCCTATATATCTATATCTATGTCTATATCCATCACATTGAATATATATATATATATATATATATATATATATATATATATATATGGTCATTATAGTGGAGACCAACATTTCTGAAAGAAGAGAAATTATTGATGACTTAGAAAGTGCAATGACCACTCTTATGTTTGGCATTGTAGCGATGATTTGAGTTACACATTAGAGATGGAGCCCTAACACAATTCAAAAACCACCACCTTACAAGTTGTTTACTCCTTTTAGGGCCATCCTCAATGATTTTGTAGCTTAATATTTTCTAACGGCTCCCTTGCGTCTATGCATATGAGCTTTGTTTGAGCAACCTTTTTTTTTGTTCTCACATATGTTATTGAATTGAATGCCTCAAATAAAAGTTGCAAAAATCTTTCAAGAGTTAAATACTACAATCTATTTTCCATGATGGGTAAGTGCAGGGAAATGATGGGCCAAAAGGGGGTCTTAAGTGGACATGTTTTTCTTGAAAAACAAATAACCTCAACTTCTACAGATTATTTGAGACACCTACATTCAAAATTTGAAGATGTCATGTGAACACGAATTGTAGCATTTTGTATGTAGTTTCTAAACTACTAATTTTTTTTTGAAATGGTAACAAAAAAGTAGGTTAAACATCATAAATTTGAAGAGGTAGTACTATTTTTTGGAAAAAGCTAAGTGGATAGATTTCCATGCAGCCCATCATTTTTTGAGCATCATTTAGTTTTGTTTTAAACCCTTTGGTGAAAATTTAGATAAGATCATCTAGTTTGCAACCTATATATTTTTTAAATTAATTAATGAATATTTTTTCTTAATAATTTCACAAGTCAATAAACTCTGAAATATGATCAATAACATATAGCCGATTGTGGGGCCCCCCGTAACTACCTCAAAAATATCAAAAATTGGATTTTTTTTTATGTCTATAGATTTAGGTCTAGTTTACAACCATGTAATTTTTTTCAGTTTGAATCGGTGAATCAAATGATACATAAATAAATATGAACATGTATAGCTTCAACATATAGCATTATAAAAAGGCTTAAGTTAAGAAATAAATATAGATAACAACCTTAAAAGTAATGAAAATATAAAAGATATATATATATATATATATATAGGACATAAGATCGAGTGTAGTTGATGTTATAGTAATATTTTCAAGAAAAAGTTTGATAAAATTCATAGTGTTTAGCATGGTTGAAGTTGAATTTTGTTGTTTTTAGTCAAAAACACGCTTTCGACTATGTGTTTATAGGTATGTGCCTCATGCTCGGGAATCCAAGCTATTCCTAAGCCTTCAGACATGTGTTTAAAAATTGAAATATAAGTACCATGTACATGAAAGTACCACATATGCAAAAGTATCGCATACACAATAGTACCACATATGCAAATAGTGGTGAAATGCATTTCACCATCCTATTATTTCATTATAGTTTTTTATATTAATTGCAATTTAAACTTATAAATTATGGTTTAAGGTATAGGGTATAGGATTTAGGGTACAATCACAAAGGCAATTAAGGACAATTTGAGCTATTTGAACCTATTTATGACTATAAAATGTGATTTTGGGTACAATTAGCCCCAACAACATCACAAATTGAGTCAATAAGTCAATTGGGCCAATAAGTAATGTGGTTTGCATTGAATTAAGCCATGTGAATGTAATTCTTACTCTAAAGGATGTTAAGTGGGGTTAAATCGATTATTTTAAGTTTTAAGGTTTATGATTTAGGGTTTAGGGTTTAGGGTATATTGAATTTGGGTTTTAGGGTATAAGGTCTAATAATGAAGTAACATAAGCCAAATTAAGCTCTTTTAACCTATTTGTGATTATAAAATATGATTTTGGACTCAATTGGCCCTGGACACATCATTACATATTGAGCCAATTAGTCAATTGGGGCAATGAGTGATGTGATTTGGGCCAAATTAAGCCCTATAAACATAAATATTACTCTAAATTATGTTACTTGAGGATAAATTGAATGGTTTAGGGTTTAAAATTTAGGGTTTAGGGTCTAATCATGAAGGTGATTGAGTTGTTTAAACCCATTTATAAGTACAAAAAGTGATTTTAGGCACAATTAGCCCCAATGTCATTATAAATTGAGCCAATCAATCAATTGGCCAATAAGTAATGTGATTTGCATTGAATTGAGCCCTATGAACATAATTAAGTGGGGTTAAATCAAATGGTTTAAGTTAAATATGGTTACCAATTTAAGGTTTAGGGTTAGGGTTTAGGGTTTAGGGCTTAAGGCTTATGACATATAGGGTTTAGGTTTTAGGGTATAAGGTATAATCATGAAGGCAATTAAGGCCAAATGTGATTTTGGGCTCAATTGGCCCTCATGTCATCACAAATTGAGCTAATTAGTCAATTGGGGTAATGAGTGATGTGATTTGGGCCAAATTAAGCCTTGTGAATGTAATTCTTACTCCAAAAGATGTTAATTAAGGCTAAATCAATTGGTTTAGGGTCTAGGGTGGATAATCATGAAGGCAATTGCGTTGTTTGAACCCATTTGTGAGTATAGAAAGTGATTTTGGGCACAATTAACCCCAATGCCATCACAAATTGAGCCAATCAATCAATTGGGCCAATAAGTAATGTGATTATGTTGAAATAATCCATATGAAGATAATTACATGAGGTTAAATGATTTAAGGTAAATATGGTTTACAATTTAAGGTTTAGGGTTTAGGTTGAAGGCTTAGGATTTAGGTTTTAGGGTATAAGGTCTAATGGAAAATGCAATTAGGGCCAAATTCATCTCTTTTAACTTATTTGTGATTACATAATGTGATTTTGGGCTCAATTGGCCCCCATGTCAACATAGATTGAGCCAATAAATCAATTGGGGCAATGAGTGATGCGATTTGGGCCAAATTGAGCCCTATGAACATAATTCTTACTCTAAATGATGTTAATTAAGGATAAATTGCTTGGTTTATGGTTTAAGGTTTAAAATTTAGGGTTTGGGTCCAATTACAAAGGCAATTAAGGATAATTTTAGCTGTTTGAACCTATTTGTGACCATAAAATGTGTTTTTAGGTTTGATTGACCCTTATGTCATCACACATAGAGCAAAATAGTTAATTGGAGTAATTAGTGGTGTGATTTGGACCAAATTGAGCCTTATAGACCTAATTCTTAGTTTAAATGAAGGTAATTGGGGCTCAAATGATTTGTTCAGGGTTTTAAGAGTTTACAATTTATGGTTTAGGGTTTATAGGGATTTGGGTTTAATGATTAAGGTTTAGTTTTAAGGGTATAAGGTAAAAAAGATCAAGGTTTTAGTGTTAAGGGTTTATGTTAGGGGTGTTTATGCATACATCCAAGACCATGTATGCAATAAGATTGTGTATGTGGTAGGACCGTGTATGCGGTTAGGTTAGTGGTAAAAAAACAAAAAAACATTTAGGTTAACATCCTTTTTTTATCAATACTTTTATCCCATGGGTACTCTGCTTTGTTATGTTTTGTATGTTGTAGGTATGTTTTTTACTAATTTGATGCATGCCCTGACCCTCAAAAGTAAAAAACTTTTTCTACTCATGGTTGACTAAAGAGTGTATGTCTCTTTTTTAATAATTTGATTGTTATCCCCACTTGGTATTGCACATCAAGCAAGTTTGATTTCTAATAATTAGATTATTGTCCCTACCCTCTAGTGTTGACAACTTTATGTAATCATGGGTGATGGCTTTTATAATAGAAAGAAGAAAAAGCTAAAGCACAAAACATTGGAGGAATTACAACTGTAGAGAGAAAAACAAGGAACAAAGGTAGTGAATGCAAAAACTTCGTGTAAGTCTACTATCACTAATGAATTTAATGTCATAAATAATGATGAAATGAATAATGATATTATACCAAATTTTGAAAGTACAATTGATAATTATGATAGTATACCAAATTATTATGTAACTCCACATTCAAATTTTATGGGTTTTAATTTTTATGATGATGATAGAATGCATGATGATGTAAATTGCATGGAAACACTGATTGGTGAAAGTAACAATCAAGAAAACACTATGGGAACACTATTGAATGAAGAAACTAGCAATGAAGAAAATAATATGGACACACCAAATCAATCAAATTTACCGCTAAGAACACCTCCTAGGATTTCATAAAGAAGACCCATGTATTTAATTGAAATTGATGAAAACATTTTGAAACCAATGCCTTAAAAAATGTCTTGACACCATATGAGAAAAAAAGCTAAAAAATCTGGGACTCGCACTTTCATAAATTAAACAAAACTCAAAAATGCCAATTGTTTGTTACATTGATGAAAATGCTTAAGATGATACCTACAATGAACACCCTAGGACTAAGAACATCTAATATTTATGGTATAAAAGGTAATTGTTGAAAATTTTCATAATGCATACCATCAAGTAGGTGTGAACAAATGCACCAAAGATGGCAATGCTACCCGATGCGTTATTATACCTTTTGTGGTAAGTTGTTAAATAAATAATAAATGATTGATTAGACAAATAATCCAAGCATTGCACATAAATTTAAAAAAACTAATGAAAGCAATTTAGAGATGTAGAAGACTTGATATTTTTAATAATAATGACTTGTGGGCATTCTTTGGTAGACTCCCAAGAAAAGACAAGGCTATAGCCAATGCCATAAAAGATTTACTTGTAGAATTTTGGAAAGATAACACAAGTGTGTCACCTAATATTAGAGATGTAGTGAAAAGAAGTGTCGGTTCTCGTAACTGTGAACCACATCCTAAACATTTTTTGGATATTACACAAACACAATTGTACTCTAAATTTGTTAAAAAACATGCACAAATTTCTATTAGTCAAAGATATTTTGAAATGACCAAACCCTTCTATGTGAAAATCAATCACACATGCACTAATTATTGTAGGTAACATGTTAAATTTTTGATGTATTATGATATTTTTTACCATGTTCATTGTACCTTGTATACTGATAACATTTTGCATGAGTGTGGAGTGGAAGCCCTACTAAAATCAGCAATGGAATTTATTCCACCTATTTTTTGTGAATGACAAGATGGAATTTTTTTTATAATAAGGCATGTTTGGATGGAACTTGCAACATTTGTGATGGATTACCAAAATTTAAAAAATGTACCCATGAGGAGAGTACACACAGAATTGGACAAGAATTTTTTGGTTTTATTAAATATAAATCTATGACATATCAATTAAAAGATGGAAATAAATCTAAAAGGTGTGAGCTTATTATAGAATAAATACTTCTTTCCAAATTTATGGACAAATTCAGGGAGGAAATTGTATATGATTATATAAGGCACACACATAGAGCTCGATGGTTATATGAACAATTCAAGTTAAGTAAGGACACATTCCTAGTTGGTACTATTGTTTCAGTAATTGACTTTGTAGATAATTACACATTACAACCATAAAGAGAGGCTCAGTCACAATACTACCATTAAGTACAGGTTTCCCTTTTGTGCATATAATATTCATGCATATTCACCTGACAATATAGAGCATGATCAAAAATATTAAGGGAGTACCACTTCTATGTTAGAAATGATCAAACACATTCTTCAAAATATGTGCAAGGTTATTTTTAGATGTTTTATGGCAAGTTGAGTAAAAGGAACATTACTTTTAATCAACATTATAATTTTTAGATAACTACACATCACAATTTAAGAATGCACGGATGTTCTACTGGCTAAGTAGGATGCATGTGACCACTGATGTACAACATATTTAGAATTTCACTAAAGTAGGCCATGGGAAAGGAGAACATGACGGTGTAAGAGCATGTGTCCAAATATCACTTGAAAGAAAGGAGTTAAAGTTTGAAGAGGTCACTGATTTGATAAATGTAAAAAACATAATTGAATGGCGTGATGAAATTATGGGCCATGGTGCTCAATAAAACTCCATTATTCATAGATATTTATGGCTGATAAAGGATGAATAATTGGTAAGGTATAAAGATTATATGACAGTAATAAGATCGAGTGAGTTAGAATCATTTCATAGCTCAAACACAGGTGCTTGGATGTTTCATATGAAGCACATGGCATGATTTTATTCTACATGTATTGAGTTTATTTGTAATGAGTGCAAGTCACAAGAATGGGTGGATGAATGGAGTTTAGGCCGCTAGTTCTGATTGACACTTATCAAGTTCTACCAGCATTACAACTTACAGATATGATATCATCATATGACTTTAACCATGTATTTGATCTAGTAGAACCATGTACCATCTATTTAACATGTGTTTCATACACTAAATTTGGTAAATATATCAACAGATCATGTTCATAAATCATGTTGTGTTTTGTGATATAAGGTATGTTTTTACAATTATTGTAGATGAAGATAACGAGGGGATAGACTATTACTTGTGTCAGTGTGTAGAGGAAAAATATAAATTGATTTTTGTAGTCATAGATGGGGAAAACATTCACTATCCCATTGGGTATGTGGTAGTTACTATAACTTGGCTTCAACGCTATCCTATCAAAAATTCAAATGTATGGTTTTTTGAAGACTATGAAGTACATAAGAAGATACTCCATCCACCATTCAAATTTGGTTCTTAAAACAAATGTTTAGCTTCACAAATATCAAGGTAGGCCATTAAAAAGGACTCTATGTAAGGTTTTTGAATCTGATCATGAATCAATTCTTACTACTATAAAGAATAAAGCCGATCCTAGTGGTTCCTTAAATTGAAATCCCAAGGTATGTTAACTTCTCAAATGCAAATGTGTTTAATTTTATCAAATTTTATTTATTTCTTAGGTATTACATATAAATTTCAATTTAATTACATATTCACATATTTTTTATAGGTTAGTGGTGCTAAATTAGCTTCCACCTTCATGTGGTTGGCACCATTATTAGATAATTCCATATTCTCGAAGCTAAGAGAAGCTTTTGGTTCACGTAGATGATTGATTATTTTACCTTTCATTTCATGTAGATGATTCCACTTCACGTGGTTGACACCATTAGTAGAGAATCATCTTGCATCTAGGGATAGGTGGTCTTAATTCTTGAACAGGTGCTCCATCTCTTAATCGAGTGCACTCAGATGCCAAGAAAGTTATATTTTAGGAATGATCATTAAATCCTCTATCATGAGTTCGTCAATACTTTGCAATCTGAGAGATTTGGGGTAAAAGTAGAGGAATTTGACACATATGTGATGGTTCTTTACGTTTGTGGGTATGACTTATGATTTTTATTTTATAATTGTCCAAAGTTTGCCTAAAAAACCCCAGTTTTGCCTTGTAGACAAGTGGTTTGAGGCCATAATAGGTGCTTTATCTCCTAAATGAGCATCCTCAAATTATAGGAATGTAATCCTAGAGGTTAATACCCACCCCTGATGTGGTGTCAATCTTAGTTTTCACCAAGAGCCTCTGAAGATATAAAACCTACATTGTGGCTTGCATCTTGCATCTAGGGACAAGTGGTCTTGAGGTCAGAATGGGTGATCTATCTCCTAACCAGGCATAATCAGATGCCAATAATGGTGTCCTATAGGTTAATATATACCCCCTACATGGTGGCAATGTAATTTTTCATCCATGAGCCCATGAAAATAGAGATCTCGCACTGTGGCTTGCATCTTGACAACATTTTTTATCAATGTTGCTTGAGGCTAGAATTGTTGAAAAAAGGGCATTTGCATAAATTATGTTGGGTGAATATTTTATTACTGATAAAATGGTAGAAAAATGGTTATTTTAGCCATAGTGTGATGAGATAAAATCTCTCCTAAAGATAAGGGGAGGCTCCCTTTTATTGTTAACTAACACAACAATTAATTATTTCCACTTATTTATAATAATTTTATCATAGTGGGTGTTATCATATCATCCAATTATCTTTTTTCAGAATTGATGTTCAATCAAAAACTTCCTTCTGTTCTTTGTGATATACTTTGAAAATCTAAGATCAATTGATGAACCAAATATAACTAATATTTATATTTGTTTAAAATATTAACAATAATAATACTGGCAGAGTAAACTTAAAGATAGAATAAAGTGCAACCCAAAATCTTCACCTTATTTCCAACAAAGATTAAAATTATCAAAGAAGAATAACTAGCAGCCCAAAGTCTCCTCAATTTTTCACTTTTAATGTGAACATAAACCCAGTAACTAAAAAGTAGCTTAAAGACTCCAAAATCAGCATCCTGGTACCTTATATTTTATAGAAATTTCATACCATAATTCACTCAAATTAGAATAAAATGCAATGGAAGAGATAAAAGAACATTCCCAATACACCACAAGTATATTTCAACATGAAGTTTGAAATATCACTTGATTTTTTTATATTGAATGAATTTTTTGATTTACAATATGGACACAGTTTCAAAATTGTTTCTCAATTCAGCAGCATTTACCCTCTATAGCAATTGGTGATCCTTTCTACAAAGAACATCCTCCTATTTATAGAGAGAAGCTATGAAAAAAAATAGGAAAAACATAAATACATTGACTTATTCGTTGACAGAGTCCTATTTGACTTAGGAATGTGTACTTTTCCTACATGTAAATTACACTGAACAAAATTACATATGAAAAGTTACAAAAGTAAACTAAGTGTCCTTAGACAGGAATTTCTTCTTTTTTATTCTTCTCTAAAAATTCCTCGTATCTCTTCATTATAGCTTGGACCTCACTGTTATCTAGGCCAGATGTTCTTTTGGAGATAACAAGTACCCTTGTGATTGAATATTCTAAGTTAATCAAAAAATATTTGCTTTTGTCCATAAAAATTTATAATTTATCCAAAATGACTTGAAATTCAATCAATTTATCAATGGAGTCCAACGTGAAAGTACCTATTTCAATCTTTGTTTGGAGTAAATATGTAAATTTTTGATTAACAGTCTCCATAGGAAGAATTTTCTGAGAGTCATTTTTAAGTTGGCAGGGAAGCTCTCCAATTTTCTCTACAAGATCTAACATCTTATTATCACACACATCTTCAGCTTCTTCAAGATATTTAACTAGATTCTCAAGAACTTCTCTTTTATTATTCATAGCTTCACTATATTCAATGAATATTTTCCTGTTTGGAATGACCTTCTGCTCAAACAAAAGCTCTAGTTTGAATTTGCATAGTTGAGTCCCTATATTAATATCCTTTTCAGTCAATTTCAAAATTTTAGTGAGTGTTTTAATTATTTGATGAATTTATATTTTAACTTCACTCAGGTTCTTCAAAAATCCAATGGTAGAATGTGTTGACCATTTTTGGTCCAAAAGGCCAAAATTGGTCCCCTTCCTTCCCTGTTATCTTGAGCCAGTTTTCATTTATGATTTTGCACAAGTCTGGAATTTTCTACGGACTCCATAAGAATTTCTATGGACGCTACAGGTACATTTCTACGAACTCCACAGAATTTTCTACAGACTCCATAAGAATTTATATGGACTCTGTAGGTCCATTTCTACAGACTCTATAGGTCCATTTCTACAGACACTATAGAGAATAAATGAGTTCCCAACACTTAGATGCAAAATGGACAAGTGCTTGTTTCAAGAGTTTGGTTTAGTTGGTTTGATTCAAGTGCCTGGCTCATCATTTTGTTTCAACGGCTTGTTTCAATGGCTCGGTTCAACAGTCGATTCAATTCCTTCATTCAAGGTTCGGTTCAACGGGTTGTTTCAAAGAGACGAGTCCCCAACACTTAGGCGCAAAAGGGACCATTTCAAGTGACCTTGTGAAGGGTAGTTTCAGACTCAAGAGCCCTTGCAGAGGGCAGGGAACACTTTCAAGGAGGCCACAGAGAAAAGTGGAAAGGCAAGTTTCCTTCAAACTTTCATTTAAGGCAAGGAGGTACCCTTCGGAAGGGTCATTTTCAACTTTCTCAAGGGGCACTTTTGAAGGCAGTTAAAAGACAAGGGTGAAGAATAATTTATTCAAACTTTTGTCTGAAGGAATTCCTTCAGACAAAAAGTCTGAAGAAATTCAGAAGGGCAAGATCGAGTGGAATGAACAAGTAAAAAGACTAAGGCAGAGGCGACATAATTCCTTCGGACAAAAAGTCTGAAGAAATTTAGAGGGAAAGACCAAGAAAAATTCCAAAAGACTAAGGCAAAGTGCTCAAAGCAATTCTTGTAGACTTTTTATTTGTGGGAAAAAAGTCTGCAAGAAAAATTCTGTAGGGAATTAATCGAAGACAAAAGGTTGTCGAAGGACCCCGAAGCGCAGGTGCCCTTGCAGGGGACTCTCAGATACTGAACAAAAGGAACTTATCCAAAGCTAAAGGGACACCTCCCCTTCGGGAGGGTCCAAAGCAAAGCCTGAAGGAAAGGGAGTGACAAAAGGCTAAAGAGAAAAGACTACAAAAATTGCCAAGGATGGTGATGTCTCTGAAGCTGTCAACTTCAAGGAAATAGATTAGCCGTTGTTTTTTGAAATGGTGATGGGCCCACGAACATCATTTTTATAGCAAATAAATAGCTATTTGATCTTTGAATTCTTGAGCGCCAACCAGAAAAGAGCCTAGAGAACAAAGAGACAAAGAGATAAAAGCTGACAAAAAAGACAAAACCAAGAAGACGACACTAGAAAAAGACAAAGGTTGAGAATGAACTCAACGACCTACTAATAAAAAATCCCAAGGAGCTATCAAGGATGAGAAGGTATCCCCCGAGGGCCAAGGGAGCCAGAAGAGACAAAGAAAAGAAAAGACAAAAGAGCCAAGTGTAGAAATAGACAAAATAGTCCAAGTGGCGAAGGAAGGCATCAACTCAAGGAATTATTCCAACAGTTGGAATAATGCTTGCCAAGTGGTCATAAATGGGACACAAATAGTGAATGGTTGACCCATTTTTTCTCCATTTTGCATTTATGAGTAGACAAACCGTGTGGGTGCCTTCAAGGAGCAGTCTTGGTTATGGAGAAACAACACGACCTATGTTTTTAAATGCCTAAAGTCAGAATAAGAACCGACACAACATTTATATTTTAGCGGCTTCTTCTTTCCAACGCCCTTGGGACGCGCATGGGCCACTTGTTAAAGGGCGCCAAAAGTTTTTTTCAAAGAAGGTGTTGTTATTGCCTCTTTTCTATATATATTGAAACTTCTCATTTTAAAAAGATCTATCTTTCAAATTGTAAGGTGAAGCCCTATAAATTTTCACCTGTAATCAATAAAACACATTTTTACCTCTATTCTAGTTAGATACTTCTGAGTGTGTCTGATTGTTAGTCTTGTGTTTAGTCATTGCTTCATAATGCTTTCACAGGGTTGACACCAATGCATCTGGTATCTATAAGGTGCCATTCTTGTAGGTGACAAGAAGAGCTATACCTGGAGCACAGAGACAGAAGGAGGTTACGAGACAATGTGCTTTTTTCTACAACACCTATGGTGAGTCCCTTTTTCTGTGTGTTCCATTAAAGCCTCCCTGTTAACCTAACTGTAGCCTGGTCCTTTTACCAGTTAAAGTGTACGTATGTGTTTTTATGGTTCTGAGTGTGAGTGTGAGTGTGAGTAGGTCAAATCATTGGTGCATCACCCCTTTTAGAGTAGGTTTTATTTTCTTATAATCCTTCTCCCTTTTTATCCCCCTCATTATATATATATATATATGTATTAGCACTTATTAGAATAACTCATATGCATCAAAGGGAGCTAGCCCTTATCTAGAGACTCTCCCCTCTAGCTTTGCCAGTTCCATAGGGGAGAGGGGAGTTTCCATTTTGACGTGTGGAAGACAAGAGCTCAGCCTCCTGTCCAGGGTGCAATCCACTGCATCAACAGTTTTTGGCATGCTTGGTGGGACTCAACTTTTACACTTAGTAAAGTCTCAGGATTGATGTTGGTCCTGTTACAGCAAAATCAACCATTTTCAACATTTGGCGACTCCACTGGTAAGAGCTTCAGTTCCTAATCAAAGACCAGTCTGACTTCATATGCCTAAAATCACCACACGGTCTACTTCTAAGGGTGTCCCTTTAGAATTCATTGAATTACCTTTGAACTTAGCAAAGCGACTGAGGTTTGAGAAGACCCATCCTTATTCAACAAACCACTTTCCCAAACCTGCTATAAAGAACACCTACGCAAGAAGGCCACGGTTTACATCCTGTCACAGCTATGTCATTACCCTTTGTGACTTTTCGTGGTCAGAGTCCTTTGAATCTCCAACATTATGACCCAATTCCAGGAGCAGTCCTCAGAAGTGTGCCTCCCTTTGATGGAGAGGGGCCCATTATAGTTATCAAACACATCAAAAATGTTGCTAACCTCTGCAATATTCATAATGTTATTGAGGATAACATTACAACCAGATTGCTGGCTTTGTCTCTCAAGGGCAAAGCTTTGGAATGGTATGGGACTTTAACCATAAATTCTATCAGTTCTTGGAATGAATTGGACACTCACTTGACAAATCATTTTGGGGAGAAGAGTGACCACCTCTCACTTGCTGAGCAGCTGACTACAATGAAAAAAACCCCACATGAATACGTGCAGGATTTCAACACTTGGTTTTAGAAGACATGGGATAGAATCCCCATTCTGGTAAGACTAACTCCTAGCTATGCTTTCCTATATTACTTAAGAGAATTGAATAATGATATCACTATTATGATATAGTCCATGGGAGGACATGTGCTACCTGTCGCCTATGACATAGCTATATCAGCTGAGAATTGTCTAGTGCAAGCTGGGAAAATAGCTCCTAGACCCCATATGCCACTTTTCCCTAAAATTGTACTTCCCATATAGACCGCTGCTCCCACCTTAGCTCTTCTGCCTAGCATAGAAAATCTAGCTGCTACTCCATCTAATGAACTTCATGAAGTCAAGAGTTTGTTGCAAAATATGACAAATGAACTTATGGTTATTAAAAGGCAGCAAGCTCAAAACAACTGACCAAACCAAGGATACTAATAGTATGGTTAAGAAAATAGACCCCCTTTCCAAAATTACAATCAAGGATAGGGTCAGCTTACACAGACCAGACCCTTTCAAGGCTACAATCAAAGTGCCCCTTCATCATCCAAGGCTATGGTGCCCATTCAAAACAATCTAGTGCAAGAACATCCAAGTTGTTCAACCATGGGATATGGTCAAGAGCAGGTTGTTTATACAAATGAAATGATGGGTCACTACTCAAATGTGTAAGACAATCAAGCAGCTACCCAATTCCAAGGTTTTGAGGCTTCAATGCAATTCAACACGAGTAGTAGTCAGACCCAACCTGATTCTACTCTCATGAACCACCTAGAAGGTGATTTCTATGCAGTCAATTACGTGGGTACTACAGACAATCAGGTCAATTATGTCACAGCTAATACAAGATTCAAAAGGAGATAAATGGAAGAAGCTTTGGCTGCTTCCCAAGTGTTAACAATACCTTCTTCATTGCATATAAACCAAAAGGTCCCAAACTTTAGACTGCCAATTGTACCTTCAGCTCCTCAGCCTGCACCTCAGGCTGTAAATAACTCCAAAGAAAATTTGAAGGAAGGCAATCCTCAAGTTAATGTGGTTGACCAGATGAAGAAGTTGCACATGAACATCTTGTGGGATTCACTATCAATACTGGGGCAAAAAGATATCCTGCAAAAGGAATTGCATCAGCTAGATGAACAAGCTGTCCCAGCAAAATTTGATAATGTTTTGATGATGAATGGACAGCCTTCCACCTCAAGTTAGGTCAGGAAAGAAGAAAAGGTTCCCCCTTTTTATGTTTCCTTGGTCATAGGAGAATTCTTGGTGCATAATTGCATCATTGATAGTGGAGTAAGCACCTTAGTAATGCTCAAATGCATAGCCAACAAGCTAGGTTTGAAATATGAAGAAATGAATAAGAAAATCCTGCAACTAGATGGAACACCAACAAAGACAATTGGGGTGGTGAAAGGTTTGAGCTTGATGCTACACACTTTCCCAACCTTCTCAGTTACTCATGATGTGGTAATGGTGGATGTCCCTCCTTATTTTTCCATCTGCTTCTCCAGGGATTTTACATCCATGATAGGCAGCTACTTAGCAGCAAATTGGTCTTATCTAGTTTTTAAAACCAAGTATGGGACTAAAGTTAAGATTGAATCTGAGCCACTCCACAGAGATCATCTGGAACCATACTCATTTAAGGTGGCAAGTGTTAGCTATGCCATCATTGACCAAGAAGAGTTCCAAGTAGACCAATCTCCATCTTCTACCCTTGAAGGAGTTGCAGACCTGCTCTTAGATGAATGGGGAAGTGACAACTTCGAGCATGATCCTTACAAATTCATTGAGGAGGCAGGCCTTGGAATTTATTACATGCATGAAGAGGGTAATTTTGTACCAAATCTGATGAAAGTGAGCTAGGAAAGCTCAGGTCTATGGCAGCTATTTTTTGACGATTCAAGAAGTAAGTTGGGAGCTGGTGGTGGAACGGTGTTGGTTTCTCCTTCAAAGGAGATATACTTTTCAGCTTTTTAGTTCCAATTTCCCTACACATGCAATGTTGTAGAATATGAATCCCTCATCCATGATTTGGAGTGGGCAAGGAAAAGAGGAATCAAAGAGCTGTAAGTTTTTGGTGACAGTAAGTTGATTGTCAATCAGGTAAGAGGCCAAAATTTGACAAATAATTCTTTACTGAAGTCCTACAAACATAGGGTATGGGACTTAGTGGAAAATTTCTTTGCTTTTAATATTACTTCCATTACTAGAGAGTAGAATAAGCAAGCAAATAGGCTGGCAGCAGTTGGTGCCCAGTTTGATATCCCTCAGGAAATAGGCTGAGACCACAGCTCATGCCACTTGAAGGTAGTGATCCAGCCCTCTATACCTGACAACATCACCAAATGGCAGGTCTTCGACAGTGACCAGTAAATAGTGCTCTTCTTACAATAAGAAGTGAAATTCATTTCTAAAAACTAGGCAAAGCTACAACAACAATATGGCGGCCAAATTATTTAGCTGAAGAACAATAAGCTCCCCAAAGGTTTGGTCACTCTAGAGAGTATCTTCAATGGAGATGACTAGTTGAAAAGTGACAAGGCATGCATTGCAACGAAGGAGGAGCACCATGAGAAGGTGGAGATATTCAAGGATAAGCTATTTACACTTGGGAAAGTGTGCACAAACCATGAAAGGCAGGCCTTCATCTTGTTGTGCCAAGAATTTATTGATGTCTTCACTTGGGAGTATAGTGATTTGAAGGGTTTTGACCCAAATCTGGCCCAACATATCATTGAGCTAGAAAAAGGTGTCAAGCCATTCAAGTAGAAGTAGAGGCCTGTCAACCCAATGATTGAGCCTCTCATGTGGAAGGAGCTCACCAAGTTGATTGAGTCTAGGATAATATTTCCAATCAAACACTCTTCTTGGCTGGCCAATCTTGTTCCTGTCCAGAAAAAGAATGGGGAGATCAGACTGTGCATCAATTTTAGAGACCTCAATAGAGTCTCTTTGAAAGACCATTATCCTCTCCCAAGCATGGAGCAGATCCTTTAAATGGTGATAGGAAATGAGCATTTCTCCCTCCTAAATGGGTATTCAGGATACAACCAGATTTTGGTGCAAGACTATGACCAGCACAAGACAGCCTTCATAACCAAATGGGGGATGTTTGCGTACAAGAAAATGCCTTTCAGACTATCTAATGCTAGTGCCACCTTCCAACAAGCTATGGACATGGCCTTTCAAGGCCTGATAAATAACATTGTGTTGATATATCTTGATGATGTGACAGTTTTCTCCAAAGAAGCGAGCCAACACATGAAACACCTCAGATAAATCTTTGAGAGGTGTAGAGTGTTTAGTATCTCTCTCAACCTAAGGAAATGCATGTTCACTGTCCATGAGGGGAAGCTCCTTGGTCACATCATTTTTGAGGAAGGCTTGACCATTGATCCAAAAAGAGTTTGCTCCATCTTGGAGCTATCCTTGCTTAAGCACAAGAAAGGTCTGCAAAGCTTCTTTGGCAAGATAAATTTCATCCAGAGATTTATCCTAAATTTTGTGGAAGTGGTCAAGCTGTTGACCTCTATGCTAAGGAAGGGTGAGGAGTTCACATGGATAGCACAAAGAAAGGACAGTTTTGAAGAAATCAAGCAGGCTAATAGGGTATTATCTGAGTTCCATGATGGGTTAGTCGATGGTCATTTTGCTCCTAGGGCTACAGTGGCAATGATAATGAGAGTTGGTTACTTTTGGCCTAATCTTTTTAGGGACACCCATGCCTGGGTATGAAGTGCCAAAAATGTGCACTTTTTGATGGGAAACAACATTTGGCTGCCATGCCTTTATAGCCTATTTAGGTAGAGCAGCCATTCATGTAATGGGGCCTTGACTTCATAGGGATGATTAATCCTCCCTCCAGTGCCAGACACAAGTGGGTCCTGACTACCATGGATTATTTCACAAGATGGGTAGAGGCTGTTGCTCTAAAGAAAACCAATGAAAGTGTCGTCTTAGATTTTTTTGAGGACCTGGTGGCAAGGTTTGGGTTCCAACAACCATAATCTCAGATAATGCGTTAGCTTTTCTAGGAACTAAAATAACTGAATGGCCACTGAGATATGGTATCTATCTTAGCACTTCATCCAATTACTACACACAAGGGAATGGGCTAGCTAAATCTATAAATAAGAATTTGATCAGGATCATCAAGTGAACCATGGAGGAGAATCAGAGGACTTGGCATGCCAAGTTGAAAACAACCTTGTGGGCAGATAGGGTCACCCCAAAGAAGGCAATTGGTAACTCACCATACACGCTTGTTTATGGAAGGGAAGCTAGGCTTCCCATTTCACTTGAGTTTCTAGCCTTGGACCTCACTCACTAGCTATAATTAGAAGGAAATAGCATGGAGGTTAGGCTATGTGAGTAGATGGAGCTCCAAGGGACAGGGGACCAGACTATGGTTTCTATGACCAGCTGCCAACAACAAACGAAGAGACACTTTGACAAGAAATCTTCATCAAAATCTTTTTTTGAAAGAGACATTGTCTTGAAGTGGGATGAGGACCGAGCTAAGCCTAGAAAGCATGTGAAGTTTGACGTCCTATGGAGTGGCCCATACGTCATCACTCAGTGCAAGTAGCATAATGCATTCCAACTCTCCAGGTTGGATGGGGAAGAACTGTATATCCCAATTAATGGGATACATCTTAAGTATTACCACTGATCCCTTTTTCCACCATGTATATATTTCTCTTGCTTTTATCCTATTCCCTAAGTGCCTTTTGCACATGTTAGTAGTTTTCTTAGTTTTTGTGTGTGTTTTTGTTTCCTTTTGGGGTAGATATTCATGATTGATTCTTAAATCTATTGGGGCTGTTGCTGAACTTTTAAGTTACATTCTGACTCCGTGCCCAATGGAATTTAAGGCAACTATTTTCTAAGCATAGCAGGCATGCTTCCCCTGAGAGTCACCAATTTGTTGACCATTTTTGGTCCAAAAGGCCAAAATTGGTCCCCTTCCTTCCCTTCTGTCCTGAGCCAGTTTTCATTTTTGATTTTGCACAAGTCTGGAATTTTCTAAGGACTCCACACAATTTTCTATAGACTCCGTAAGAATTTATATGGAATTTTCAGGTCCATTTCTACGGACTCCAAAAGATTTTCTATGGATTCCACAAGATTTTCTATGGACTCCACAAGAATTTCTATGGACTCTACAGGTCCATTTCTACGAACTCTGTAGGTCCATTTCTATGGACTCTATAGAGAATAAATGAGTTCCCAACACTTAGATGCAAAACTGACAAGTGCTTGTTTCAAGAGTCTGGTTCAGTTAGTTTGATTCAAGTGCCTGGTTCATCATTTTGCTTCAACAACTTGTTTTAATGGCTCGGTTCAACAGTCGATTCAATGCCTTCATTCAAGGTTCGGTTCAACATGTTGTTTCAAAGAGATGAGTCCCTGACACTTAGGTGCAAAAGGGACCATTTCAAGTGCCCTTGTAGAGGGTAGTTCTGGACTCAAGAGCCCTTGCGGAGGGCAAGGAACACTTTCAAGGAGGCCATAGAGAAAAGTTAAAAGGCAAGTTTCCTTCAGACTTTCATTTAAGGCAAGGAGGCACCCTTTAGAAGGGTCATTTTCAACTTTCTCGAGGGGCACTTTTGAAGGCAGTCAAAAGATAAAGGCGAAGAATAATTTCTTTAGGCTTTTGTTCAAAGGAATTCCTTCAGACAAAAAGTTTGAATAAATTCAGAAGGGCAAGATCGAGTGGAATGAACAAGTAAAAAGACTAAGGTAGAGGTGACATAATTCCTTTAGACTTTTTGTCTGAAGGAATTCCTTCAGACAAAACGTTTGAAGAAATTTAGAGGAAAAGCCCGAGAAAAATTCCAAAAGACTGAGGTAAAGTGCTCAAAGCAATTCTTGTGGACTTTTTGTATGCAGCAAAAAAGTCTGCGGGAAAAAGTCGATGGGGAACTGGCTGAAGACAAAAGGCTCTCGAAGGACCCCGAAGGGTAGGTGCCCTTGCAGGGGACTCTCAACTGCCGAACGAAGGGCACTCTTCCAAAGCTAAAGGGACACCTCCCATTTAGGAGGGTCCAAAGCAAAGCCCAAAGGAAAGGGAGTGACAAAAGGCCAAAGAGAAAAGACCACAAAAATTGCCAAGGATGGTGACGTCTCTGAAGCCATCAACTTCAAGGAAATATACTAGCTATTATTTTTTCAAATGGTGATGGGCCTGTGAACGTCATTTTTACAGCAAAGAAATAGCTGTTTGATCTTTGAATTCTTGAGCACCAAGCAGAAAAGAGCCCAGAGAACAAAGAGATAAAGAGACAAAAGTGGGCAAAAAAGACAACTAGGAAGACGATGCTGGAAAAAGACAAAGGTTGAGAATGAACTCAACGACCTACTAATAAAAGAGCCCAAGGAGCTAGCAAGGATGAGAAGGTAGCCCCTAAGGGCCAAGGGAGCCCAAAGAGACAAGGCAAGGAAAAGACAAAAGAGCCAAGTGTAGAAACAAACAAAATAGTCCAAGTGGTGAAGTAAGGCGTTGACTTAAAGAGTTATTCCAGTGGTTGGAACAGTGCTTGCCAAGTGGTCATAAATGGGATGCAAATAGTGAATGATGTGACCCATTTTTTCTCTATTTTACATTTATGAGCAGACAAACCACGTGGCTGCCTTCAAGGAGCAGTCTTGGTTATGGAGAAATGGCATGGCCTATGTTTTTAAATGCCTGAAGTTAGAATCAGAACTGACACAACATTTATATTTTAGTAGATCCCTCTTCCCAATTCCCTTGGGACACACATGGGCCACTTGTCAAAGGGTGCCAAAAGTCTTTTTCAAAGAAGGCGATGTTGTTCCCTCTTCTCTCTATATATATATTGTAACTTCTCATTTTAAAAAAATCTATCTTTCACATTGTAAGGCGAAGCCCTGGCAATTTTTACTTGGAATCAATAAAATGCATTTTTACCTCTATTTTGGTTAGATACTTCTGAGTGTGTCTGAGTGTTAGTCTTGTGTTTAGTCATTTCTTCCTAATGCTTTCACAGGGTTGACACCAATGCATCTAGTATTTATAAGGTGCCATTCTTGTAGGTGACAAGAAACACTGTACGTAGAGCATAGAGGCAAAAGGAGGTTACTAGACAGTGTGATTTTTTCTATAGCACCTATGGTGAGTCCTTTTTTCTGTGTGTTCTATTAAAGCCTCCCTATTAACCTTCCTGTAGCCTAGTACTTTTACTAGTTAAAGTGTACATATGTGTTTTTATGGTTCAGAGTGTGAGTGTGAGTAGGTCGAATCGTTGGTGCATCACCCCTTTTAGAGTAGGTTTTATTTTCCTGTAATCTTTCTCCCTTTTATCCCCCCCATTATATATATATATACATATGTATTATCACTTATTGGAATAACTCAGATGCATCAAAGGGAGCTAGCCCTTATCTAGAGACTCTCCCCTCCATCTTCACTGGTCCCACAGGCGAGAGGGGAGTTTCCATTTTGACATGTGGAAGATAGGAGCTCAGCCTCCTGTCCAGGGTGCAATCCACTGCATCAACAAAATGCAACCATTGAGTACCCTGTGTTATTAATATCTCAATCTAGGCATTGACTACCTGACCTTGAGATCCAATTTTTTCTACCTGTTGAATGGCTTTTTAATTTTTTCATGCACAACACGATCAATAGACTTAAAAGGTTGGGTGATTTTTAGTAAAATAGAGGTAAGTTATTTTACTTGTACTTTGATTTGATCCTTGATCTTCTTGTCCTTATCATATCTCTCGATCAAGGAGGCCCTTGCTGCTTGCAAATCTTCCTTTGCACTTTCATGGGTTTGTTTCTTGAGATCTATTCATCCTATTGCGTATTAGGACACTTGAATATCTTCAATATTTCTATCTTCAAGAATAATTGTAACTTTGGCATGCTTGTACCCCAATTCAAATATCACCCTTGGCATAGTTTTGGCCTTCTTTGTTGTTTTGGGATTTATTGGCACAAGCTAACCAAAATCAAAGTCTTCCAGTGCCATTGCTCGCTTCTTCTTTTTAGGTGTTTGTGATGTCAGCCAAGGAGGGAGAGGAGATGGATCTCCTTGTGTAGAGGATGCCAAAGCTTGAGATGCTTGGGGAGAACTAATGGATTGTGAAGTAAGTGGAATGGAAGGCAGTGTGGTGAAGGTATCTAATAATGGGGTTGACACCAATGGGATTGTAGTAATAATAGGTGAGGTTTGGGTTGGAGTAACTGTCACTTTAGTTCCTATTGACATTTCGACACTGGGGTGATAGAAACCCGAGTTTTTATCTTTGAAGAAGGTATAGACATAAATTTGTCCATATCTTATTGGGTGAAATACAAATTAGTTGGGGATCCCAATGATTTTTAAGGACTGGGTAGATTTGATAATAAATCAAAAACTTAGTCTAGTGTACCTTGTGAAGGAACTTGAAAAAGTGTGGCACTAGGAGGTGAAGGTGGAGGTGAAAGAATAACTTGAGAAGGAACATGATCAACTTGAACAATGGTACTTACGAGAGGAACTATGGAAAATTTTACCTATAAAACCATGGCTTGAGAAGCTTTAGTCAAAAGAACCTCTGATTGAGTAGTCTCTATTTGTATAGTCTGTTGAAGCACTAGTAGAGACACTTGTGACATTGTTGATTAAGGTAGGGCCTCACTTATGATTGGGATCTCTTTTTTCTACACTTGAGAACTTTTCTTGACACTTGCTTATTTTTATTTCCTCTTTCCTTTACTAACAAATACAAATTTTAGATTATGTTTGGAAGTAGAGGGCTCCTCTTTGTTCTGTGTTCTTAGCTCCTCTCACTTCTTAGCAGTCTCTTCATCATACTCTTCCTTAGAACTAGTTTAAAAATGTTTCAACTTAATTGCTTTAGATTCCAACCAAGCATTAGTTCTTGTAAGAATGGGTTGAAATCTATCTCTAATAGAAGTGGATTCTTTAACTGACCATTGGATGGGAGGGAGAGGATTTGAAGCCACTTGATTTTTCTCATATGAAGAATCCAATATATTTCCATCATTTATCAAATCCTCAGGAATATTTGCTAATTATAAATTGGTAATTTGATCAATAGTAAGGTGACCATAATCAAGTCTCCTTATATCTTCATCAGTTCTGCATTTTGCCCAAATATCTTTGATTTTGTGCATATGGGTGATATTATGTTTGAGCTTCTCCTTCATAATTATGTGATCAAAGTTTTCTCTACTCTGGAATTTCTTAAGTGTAATCCACTACAACTCAGTTTCCATAGTCTTAGCCTTTAGAGTAGTGGAAATTATGTACCGACTAATACTGATTAGAAATTTGAAACCTTTCTTGTGAGCATTTAATTTTTTTTATGCATGTTCATCACTTGTCTGCACATATCAATTATTTTTAGTTTATCCCTTGGGTATCTAGGTAGCATGTAAGGTTGTTCATCAAATCCTCCTACCCTGATGTAGGTGAAAATTGGGAATTATAAGAAAATGCATCCAACTTTATTACCTGTGCCCATGCCTAATATGAAACTCTCTTCTTTTCAAGTTATTTCTCAAAAGTGCAAATGAATTTATAGAATAAAGCATCATCAACTCCTTTTTAATGCTTGATGTTTTCTTTTAGAGTTAGTTATGGATAATGCTCATATACAGGAACATTTTTCCTTTCACCAACATAATTTAAACCTAAGAAAGACTTCATATTGGCTGTAACATACAAAAGATATGAAGTCATGTAAAACTTGAGTGAAGAAGCCACCTTAGAGAGATAATGACAAATATCATCACTAATTTGTTTACCCCAAAAGATCCTTTGCTTGTTCCTTTTGATAACTAGAATGTATTGATATATCCATTCTTGGAAAATGTTTGAAGTTGACAACCCTTTCACTCTGCTAAAGAGAGTAATCAAATATCCTATCTCCTCTAGAAAGTCACTAAGATACAGATACTTAGGCCATCTAGCAATGGTAGGCTGAGGAGTCTTGAGCCATTTGGAGTTAATATGTTTCTTGCATTTCTCAAGATCTCTATCATAGTATTCTTGAGCTTATTCCATAGTTAAATCTAAATATTATTCAATCTTGGAGAGTTGAAAATTTTTATCAAAATATTCCTCATCGAGGTGAATGATCACCTTACCCTCTAAATCCTTGATTGATCTACTTTCCTTATCAAAATGTGTTGCCATTGTCAAGATGAATTTAGAATCATGTGTTGATATAGGAAATGTAGCAGCTAAATGAAATTCACTGTTAAGTACTAGATGCATATGAGGTGTAATGGGTTTGCTTCCCAATATTTGTAAAAACTCATCTATGTCCACATGACCAATATTTGTATCCTCAATTTGGTCCACATTTGAATCAACTGTGGACAATGGGAACACACCCTAATACTTGTACTTCATTATCTTCTTGCTTGGAGAAATGTCTGGCATTCATCAAATAGCTACAAGTAGGAAAATTTAATTATCTAGAGTTAGCATTTTTTATTATTTTTTATAAAAATGTAGGATCAACAAAAAACAACACTTTTACATAAGGTATGGTGAAGGTTATGTGGTTCAGAGAATTTTCTCTAAACTGCACAAGAGTTTAGATGGTTGAGATGTAAGTCAGAGAAAATTATCTGACTTGATCCAACTCAGAAAATAAAATATCTTTCATGCAAGTCAAAGAATTTTTTTTGATTTACATAACTTGGTTTTTACCTTGCTAAGTGTAGGTCAGAGAAAATTCTCTGACTTGCATTCAACTTGACTATTTTGTGCATGTCAGATAATTTTCTCTAACTTGTATTTGATGGTGAATTTTAATGTACATCAGAGATTTTTCTTTGAAGTACATCAAATAGGAATGTGCACTCTAGAGAAAATTATTTGATGTGCACATTAAGGCAAAAAAGAAAAAAAGATAATTGAATAAATTTCTTCGAAAAGCACATGAGCAAAAATGGTAGAGGTGCATCTCGAAGAAATTTCTTCGAGTTGCATGTGAAGAAGATAAAACTATAAAAGGGAAAAAAATGAAAAATGAAAAACCCTAGGTGAAGAAATCAACCACAAATGAATAAAAAATGAGACAAAATAAAGGAAAAAAGAAAACCCTACCTATAACATGTGCAAGGAAGACTTTGTGTAAATGAAAACAATTGCAAAAATGGTGACAGGAGATTTTTGACAATTTGGAAAACAATGAGGAGAAGTGTAAACACGCTCAAAAATGATGAGGAGGGTAAAAATAAATAGTAAAAAAATGAAAAATTATGAGCTGTAATATATTTAAAATGTGGTAATTAATACCCATTAATTACTGTGGGTGGTGGGTCCTATGTGCAAGATCAAATAAAAATCCCAACATTACATATGCAAAGTCAGAAAAAATCTTTGATATTGCATATGTAAAGTCAAAAAAAAATCTTTGATTTTGCATAAAACATATGCAAAGTCAAAAAAATTCTCTGACACAACATGAAAAGAAACAAAGTGTAGTTCAGATAAAATTCTTTGAGCTACACAGGATGAAAAATTCCCTCAAAAGATCAATTTTTTTTGGAAATACAAATGCAAGGAGGTAGAGATTAGCCTCATTTTGTGTGCTTATATATAATGGGCCATGAAATGACCAAGTTTTGTAGGGGTTATCCCATGCATTGAGCCTGCTAAATTCAAGGATGATAGATTCAAAGGCCGTGGATATGGGATGCATGTAAATTACATATACCAAGGATTTGGAAATGATGGATTTCAAAGTAGAGGTCCCAAAATTGGAAAAGTCTATTGGAGGTAAATAACTTGTCTCTTAACTCTATGAAAGTTACATTTTAGAACTGATCATTGAATCCTCTGCCATGAGTTTGTCAATTCTTTTAAATCTGAGAGCTTTAGGTGAACTTAGAGGACTTCAAAATGCACGTGATGGTTCTTTCAATTCATGGATATGACTTATGGTTTCCATTTTAAGGTTGTCCAAACTTTGCATAAAAAACACCAATTTTTCCTTATAAGTAGGGACAAGTGGTATTGGGGCCAGAATGGGTGCTCTGTCTCCTAACTAATCATACTCAAATGCCAAGAATGTAGTGTTGATGTAGTAAATTTCACCCTTTAAAATAAAACTCAGCTCCTTTCTTCTACACGGCACAATGGAGACACTCCTCTTGCTGTGGGTAGCAAAACTGAGGAGTGAATCTCTAAATCAGGGGATAGCTCCCCTTAATGCACCTTAAAGTCCTAAATTTCTACTACTAATAATGGGGGGGTGAAAAGAGATAGGGATGCTATGAAAATAGAACCTAACTAAAGTGGTGATGCACCAAAATTGATTGGTCTACTCATTTTTGATCTACACTTTATACCAAAAGGAGTGAACAAACACTTCATTTGAATAAGAAACTAGACTGCATCAATGTTTCAACAAGGGGTTTGATGGAGGTATAATGAAGAAGAGCCTACCATAGGTGCTCTAGACACACACTATTGGATGGTTGATTACCTGCACCTATAATTCAACCTGGACACTTCTAATTAACTTGTAAAAGAAGATCTTTGGATACACTAGATATACTAGCATCGACCTATGAAAGCATTAAAATAAATGACTCAACATAAGGCAATATGCAGACATATGTAAAAGTGTAAAAATTAGATGGAGGTAAAGCACTTATTTTGATTAAAGGCAAATTTTGTTAGGGCTTCACCATACAAAATTGAGAGATCCCCTTTTTGGAGTGAGACGTTACAATATGTAATGAAATTAGAGAAAGATCTCTGACCCTTTCAATGGCAAACAATCCATATTGCATTAAACACCTCTACCAGAAGGATCTACCCATGATGCTATCATATTTCCTTAAATGTGCTTGTAAAATCCATGTTGTAGGTGTCCTAGACACTGACTTTGCTGCCCATGTCACATTAAACACTCCTGCAAGAGCATGGGTCACTTTGCTCATAAACTCACAAGGCCACCTCTCTTCACATTCTAGGCCATGCTTTCTCTTCAATTTTTGTGTAGCTCCCCTTAGTGGATATTCATTAATTTCAAACATAAAGAAAATCAGGCCACCCTCTTGAAAGTCTGTGTAACTCTCTCAATGGCTATTTGGTGGATACTATTCCATCTACAAGCATTCACTTCTCTGATCAATGCCTCCTGTGCCACCTGGACTAGTCTGGTTCATTCTTATGCTTGATTGGCTGTGTCACTTGGAACATTCTGAGTGTTTATCTTATATGTGCATGGCTATTTTTGAGCCATGCTCTCTCTCTCTCTTCTCTTTTCTCATTATTTCTTATCTTTTCCTGATATTTTGAGCTCCCACGGGGCTATCTTTTCCCCTTCAGGCTCCCTTCTTGATGGGTCACTGAGTCTTGCTTTAGACTTCTATGCCTTTGAATTTCTTTGGGTCTCTGCTTATGAGTTCTTTTAGACAAAATGTCTGAAAGAATTCTTTTTGACACTTTGTCTGAAATAACTTGTTCTTTCACCTTTTTCCAATGGCTAACCCATCCCATCAAAATTGACGTTTGCGGGCCTATTACCAGACATTTTTAAACCAACAGATATTTTGCTTATGGGACTATCATAAGATATTTAAAAACCAATAGCTAGCTTATCACCATAAAATTGATGTCCGTGGGCCCGTCACCTAGCATTTGATAATTCCTTTGACCTTATGCAAATGGACCTTTCTGAAGGGAAAGTGATTCTTCCAAAAAAATGGGAAGGTCCTATTTTGGTGACCAAGTATCCTTTAGAAGGGTACCTACCCTTCGGACCCTTGGTTTCCAAACTCTTTCAGATTTCCTACTCACTAAATTTCTTCAGACAAAATGTCCAAAGGAATTCCTTCAAACATTTTGTCTAAAGAAATTCATTTTTTAGGATTATTCATGGGGTTTTATTTGGACATTTTGTCTAAATAAATTCCTTCAGATTGTCACTTTTTTGAAGAAATTCTTCTTTTATGGGCTTTCTAGCTTGACCTCCTACAATGGACCTTCTGCCCTCTGCAAGGGTACTTTGGGCCCAAATATGCCCTTCGGGCCTTTTGAAAAGGTCCTTTTTTACACCTGAGTGCCCTTCAAAAGGGTATCTACCCTTCAAACCTCTTGTAAAGACACTTGCCTCTTTAAACTTGGTCCATTTTGTCGATCAAAGGCTCATGCAAAGTAATTTGCTTGCCCTACTAAACATCTAGGATCAAAATGAGTTCCAAATCAACCCAAGTGCTTGAAAGACTCAAAACACTTAGTTTTTAGAAGGAGAAAACACTTGGGATTTTATAGAAATGGGCTTGTCACAGGGAAAACCCATAAAAATGTAGTGGGATGAACTTGTCAGAAACTAGTTAACATACCTTGCCAGGAAAAGGAAAAGGAGTGTTCAATTTTGGCCTACAGGACCAAAATTGGTCAACACATTTGGCAATTCACAAGGGAAGCATGCTTATTATACTTTGAGAAGACTAGTAGCTTAAAGGTCTATTTGGCATGGAGTGAGAATACAACTTGGAAGACTAGAAATAGCCTTGAAAAACCTAAGAACTAATAAATATTTTACCCCAAATGGAAAAGAGAACACACACAAGGCTAAAAAACTAGACATGCATAAAACACTTAGGGAAAATGAGGGAAAAAAATAGGGAAACTATGTACATAACAAGAGAAGGTTAGTGACAATGTTTAAGATATATCCCATTAACTAGGATATGTAGTTCTTCACCATCCATCTTGGAGAGTTGGAATGTATTATGTTGCTTTCATTGGGTGATGACATATAGACCACTGCACAAGGCATCGAACTTCATGTGCCTTCCAAGTTTAGCTTGGTCTTCATCCCATTTCAAGATAATGTCTCCTTCTGAGAAGTCTTTTGATGAGGATTTCTTGTCAAAATTCTTCTTTGTTTGCTATTGGTGGATGGTCATGGCATCCATGGCCTGGTCTCTTGCCTCCTGAAGTTCCATTAGTTCACAAATATGATTTGTAGGCTATCATTTTCTTCCAATTATAGCTAATGGGTAAGATCCAAGGCTAGTAACGTAAGTGAAATAGGAAGTCTATCTTCCCTTCCATACACAAGTGTGTATGGAAAATTGCCAACTTCCCTCTTTGGGGTGATCCTGTCTACCCACAGGGATATCTTTAGCTTGGCATGCCAAGTCCTTTGATTTTCCTCCATTGCCCTTTTAATGATCCTGATCAGGTTCTTATTAGTGGACTCAACTAGCCCATTCCCTTTTGGGTAGTAGTTGGAAGAAGTAATAACATAGATTCCATATCTTAATGCCCACTCACTTATCTTTGTCCCCAAGAAAACCAATGCGTTATGTAAAATGCCTATGGCTAGGACCCCAAATCTCATCACCAGGCCTTCATAAAAGTCTATGACCACACTCTCATTGGGTTCCTTCAAAGTGAGAACTTCCACACATCTTTTAAAATATTCTATAGTAGTCAAAACCCCCTTATGACCAACACTAAAAGGAGGGTTGATCATCCCTATGAAATCCAAACCCCATTGTATGAACGGTTGTTCCACTTGAATAGGTTATAGAGGCATTACAACTAGTCATTATTTTCCATCAAAGAGAGCAAATTTGTGGCATATTCTCACCCAAGCATGAGTGTCTATAAATAGAGTCAGCCAAAAGTAGCCAGCCCTCATAATCCTTACAATTGTGGCCTTGGAAGCAAAGTGACCACCAGTTGGTCCATCATGAAATTTGGATAATACTCTGTGAACTTGTTCTGAATTGATGCATCTTAAGAGTACCCTAGAAAAATCTTTTATAAATAGAAATCCATGAATTAAGACATAAGGAAGAGATTGGAGCCTAAAATATCTCCTCTTAGTTCTATCAAGACCTTATAGACACTCACCAATTCAAAGGAAATGAACCGTATCTCATATCTAGCTCTTCATGGTTGCAAGAATTTTTCATGTAGCTCTATCATTGAGTACCAAAATGCCCTCTTTTGGGTCTTTGAAGTTTGTATCTAAGGGCTCACACAACCCTCTTCCCCTCACCAACTTGGTGGTCTTGATCTCCACATCATACTCCATCACTTCGGTGATCCATCCTGCTCTTTTTTCATTCAAGTCACGGCTTAGCAAGAAGTCTTTGACACTAGGATGTGGCACCATGATGTGAATCTTACTATTTGATAACATATGTCTAAATTTCTTTAGGATTCATATAACTACAAGTGCTTGCTTCTCAACATAAGTGTACTTAATCTCATAGCCCTCTAAGCCTTGGCTAAAAAATTCTAGAGGCTACTTGAGGTTTTCACCATTTGCTTGGGTGAGCATAGCTGAGATTACCTCTTCATTGCCAAAAGTGTAAAGGTTGAAGTCCTTGGAGAAGTCAAGACTAGTCAAGGTGGGAGTCTAGGTGATAGCTTATTTGATCCTTTCAAAACTATCTCTCTTTCATGATGTCCATGTGAATGTCTCATCCTTCATCAGCATGGAAGTTAGTGGCTTGACCAGTTCAACAAAATTAGGAATGAATCTCTTAATAAAATTTATTTTTCCAAATAAACTTTGCAGACCCTTCTTATGTTTAGGAAAGGACAACGCTAAAATGACATGCACTCTTTTTGGATCAATGGTCAAGCCCCCTTTTGAAATGATATGACCCAAGAATTTGCCTTCGTAGATAGTATACACACATTTCTTAGGGTTGAGAGAGATGTCAAACTCTCTACACCTCTCAAATATTTGCCTCAAGTGTTTCAGATGTTGTCTTGCCTCCTTGGAGAAGACTATCACATCATCAAGATAAACTAACACGATGCCATTTATCAAACCTTGGAAGGCCATATCCATAGCTCATTAGAAAGTAGCTCCAATATTTGGTAGTCCAAAAGGAATCTTCCTGTAAGAAAAATTGCCCCACTTGGTGAAGGCTATTTTGTACTGGTCATAGTCTTCCACCAAAATTTAATTATATCCAGAGTACCTATCTAGGAGGGAGAATCATTCACTGCTTGTCACCATTTGGAGAATCTATCCATGCCTAGGAGGGGATATTGATCTCTTAATGAGACTCTATTAAGGTCTCTTAAATTAACACATAATTGATTCTCTCCATTTTTCTTCCTAACGGGAACCAAATTGGCCAGCTAAGAAGAGTGTTTGATAAAAAAAATGATCTTGGACTCAACTAGCTTGGTGAGTTCCTTCCTCATGAGAGGCTCAATCCTTGGATTGGTTGGTCTCTATTTTTGGTTAATGGGTTTGGAACCTTCTTCCATCTCAATGGTGTGTTGGGCCAAGCTAGGGTCAAACTCCTTTAAATTTCCATATTCCCAAGAAAAGACATCGACAAACTCTTGGCATAACAAAACAAAAGAATGCATTTCCTCATTGGTACATACCTTCCCAAGTGCAAACAACTTATACTTGAATATTTTTACCCTTTCATAATTCTCTTTCTTGGTTGTCATGCTCACTTTTTCACCTTTGATTTGGTCATCCTCATTGAAGATGTCCTCAAGAGTGACCAAACCCTTAGGAAGTCTGTTGTTCTTTAGCTAAACAATCTAGCCTTCATATTATTATTATAGCTTGAATTGATTCCTAGAAGCAAACTCAACCTCCTCCTATAAGAAAAGTGTTATCTGTTGGTCACTGTCAAACACCTACCAATTGGTGACATTGTCTAGTGTGGAGGGTCTCACTATCACCTTTAAATGGTGTTGATTATTGTCCTAACTTATTCCCTTGGGAATGTCAAACTGAGCACCAACTGCTACTATTATTTTTTATGCTTGTTTTGTTATCTTTAGATGGAAGTGATGTTGAAAGCAGTGAAGCTCTCCATTAGGTCCCACACCCTATGCTTGTAAGACTTGAGCAAGGAGTTTTTGGTCAAGTTTTGACCCTTCACTTGGTTTATAATTAATTTATTGTCTCCAGAAACTTACAATTCTTTGATTCCTCTTTTTCTTGCCCACTCTAAACCATGAACAAGAGATTCTTATTTTGCTACATTTCAAGTGCAGGAGAACTGGAACCTAAAAGTTGAAAAGTATGTCCTTTGAAGGTGAAACCAACACTATTCCACCACCAGGTTCTAACTTGCTTCTAGATCTATCAAATAAAAGTTGCCACAAACCACAACTTTCTTGGTTATTCTTCATTACATTTGGCATGAAAGTGTTGGGTGAATATTTTGTCGACTAGCTAACTGGTGAGCAAAATAGTTCCTATCACCACAACATAGGGAGATTGGTCATCCAAAGTTACAGGTTTACCACATCTAATGGGGACAAATCTCTCCTCTCATCAAGGGGAGGTTCCCTATTAAATATGTAGTGCTATATATTATATATAAATAAGCAGAAAATAACACTCAAGGGTAGAATACATCGTCCATCTCTCTTCTTTTAGAGATGATGTTAACACACAAAGGATAAAAATCCTAATGGAAACACTGAAGGCACTTTTCTTCTTTTAGAAGTGTTCTTGCAGGGAAAAACATGATTTTCTTTCAGGTAGTAAAAGTAACTGGTGACAAAGGGTGCAGTAATTAATAGGATGAAATAGAACACAAAGTTTCCATCTCAATTGCCCAAAGAGTATAACACAAAGGATAATGGGGGCACAAAGTCATCCTAGAATCCTCAAAACAAAAAGAAAAGGAAAAACACATGCTGAAAACAACTGTGAAAGCACAAAGTCTTCTCACAGTTGGCTTCAGGACACCTCCCTTTTTACCTTCACTAATTCTACTTGTCAAATTAAATAAATAAGAATGCTTCTAGGAAACAGACATAAGAATAATTTCCTAAAGTAGCACAAGCCAAAACAACTCAAAGTCTAAAAACAACTTGCTTTCTCATTCAGATAAAATGAAATGAAATTACAATATGAGCTCAAAGTTTCAGTCTTCTTCTTTCAAATGGGCAGAGTTTCACTCCCTTAAAAATGAAAAGTCTCTCCAATGATACAAAATATTACATTATATAGAGTCAAAGAGAGGCTTGGCACTTTTTCCCATGGAGTGACCCATTCGGTGCATTAATGCCTTGGATGCATTCTTGGTTTTTGTTATGCTAGAGCAGGGCAACTGCTTTAACTGTGGCATGTTGGTTCATCTCCTTTGTCTACTCCTTAGTCTGAATCACTCATTCCATCACCTGATAGATGTGCAATTGTCTATTTTGCCTTTATCTCAAAGGGGACAACTAGATGACGCTTTCAATGTTTGGAAGCCCTAAATATCTACCTAGTGAACTGCTTCGCCTACTAGAAATAACTCCTACTGAGTTTCCCTCTTTGTCTCTTCCTTATCTTTATCCCGGCCTTAGGCTCTTTGGATGCATCCAGGTTCACCTTTTGAGTTCACAAAAATCAATATACACTTAATTATACCCAATTTGGCATTCGTAAGTCTTTCCTCGATTGAAGGTTAACATCTAGCCAATCACTCTAAATTCGACGTTCACAGGCCTATCATTCTACTATGATGCAGGTGAGGACATGTGGCAGCATCTGTGTCTTTGAAATAAGCTTATCAAAATAAGCTTTGAAACTGTTAAAGGTTGGGGGCATATATGTAGACACGTGGCAGCTTTTACTACTTGGGATGGGACACATGGCGAGTTTTTCACTTTGAAGCTTCATTTAAAATTGTGTCTTAGTGCGCGACACTTGACAGATTTTACTGCGCTTTGATGTTTCGACCTTTTCTGAAGGGAACATGCCTTTCAAGGTCTTGAAAAAGGTTCATTTCATTTGTGTCGAGTGTCCCCCCTGCAAGGGTATCTGCCCTTCAGGATCTTCCAGGTGGCTTTCAAGATTCAATTTCTTCAGAGGGCTATTGGTCCCTTTATTTCCTTCAGACAAAATGTCTAAAGGAATTCCTAAGGACAATTTGTCTGAAGGATGTCCCCTCCTTTTGGTTCTCTATCTTTGCATTTGAGGGTGCCCCATCCTTTGACACGTGGCATCTTTCGTCACTTCTTTAGGGACATGTGGCATCTTCAATCACATCATACTGAAACATTCTGTCATTAACACTTGGTGCTTTCCACTCTTGAGCTTTTGCAACACCATAGAAATGTTTGGGGCTCAGTTAAGCTCTCACAAATGATGACACTTGTCAGCCTCCATCGATCTCTTTAAGGGACACGTGGCAGCATCTGCCTGACTCTTGCTTTTGCATGTGCTTCTTTCCTTAACTGAGGCAACCTTTGAACCTTTGAACATGTGAACCATTAAACTTGAAGCAGTTCAAGGTTCAACGGTTCATTCGGTTCATTCCATTTATTTGGATAAGTCCCTTTGATATCCTTTTAAACCAAATGCATTGAACCTTTTGATCATTGAACCTGTTGAACTGATAAACCAAAATGGTTCAAGGTTCAACAGTTCAACGGTTCAAGCCTTTGAAACTCGTTAAGTGCTCGGAGTCGCGAAACCTTTGAAATGGTTGAACTTTGAACCTCTAACAAATGCGCCTAGCTCTTGCTAATGATGTTGAAATTTAAAACCCGTTAAACTCATTGAACCAAAATGGTTCAAGGTTCAATGGTTTAATGGTTCAATCCTCGCTTAGATGCTCACTGAGAGACATTTTTGATCAAACCAAGGTGCTGAACCAATCTTGAAGATGACTAAGTGTTGGAAACTGGTTCTTCTGATTGGACTCACTTACAAAAGCCTTTAAATCTTTGAACTTGCTAATCCTTTACTAAAAAAGCTTGAAAAATGAGGAATTTAAAAGCTTAGATCAAATTTTTGTAAAGGGGAGGGATGATTTTGGTCTTGCAGGGCCAAAATAGTTCATATGTTGTCCCAAAAATGAGAAGTCATTTTTCAGGGACAACAGCTGGCTCCTATTGGGGAACTACCTTCAGTTGGAAACTTGAAACATAGTTGAGGGGAGTAGAAACTAGAATCTCTAGTGCCTTGAAGTGTGCCATTGGGCTATAGAGTCATGCTACCCAAAAGAAAGGCCCAAAAAATGAAAATGAAAAGAATGAAACAGAAACAAAAGACTATATAAATATACATATGTACAGGGGAACTCATCCGATACTTCAAGAGCTGAAGTGCTTTAGATGTTGCCCATTATGAGGCAGAGAAAAGAGAGTGCCATCTTGATACTTCAACATGAAACTATTTTCACCATTGAGCTTATGAATAGTAAAAGGGCCCCTCCACAGGGAATCAAACTTTCCATGCATCCCCTTTGGCTCTCTTCTCTTGTCCCACAACAGGACTTGATCTTCAATCTAGAAATCATGGTTCTTTGCCTTCTGGTCGAAGAACTTCTTCACCAGACCTTGATGGGAAATAATTTGGTCTATCACTATAGTTCTCTGCTCATCCAACTTAGTTAGGCACATGATCCTCTTATTAAGGGCACTTTCATACGTTTGATCTTCAATTGCCTTAGCCAATTTCAATGTTGGCAATTCTAAGGTGATTGGTATCTCAACATTGATACCATAAAGAAGTTGGAAAAGAGACATACCAATTGCTCTCTTTCGTGTAATTTTGTCTACCCATAGAGCATAAACCAATGCTTTATGCCATGTCCTTTGGTTGTCATCCACCAGCTTCTTGATGATAGTCAGCAGGTTCTTATTGCTTGATTCAGCCTGTCCATTCCCTTGTGGAAAATAATTAGAAGAGTGGGAGAGTGTAATTCCATAGTAGAAATAGAATTGAGTAGTCTCCTGAGAAGTGTAACAAGCTGTATTATTAGTGACAATCTTGGTCGGGACCCCAAACTTGAAAATGCTGTTATCTTTGAGGAAAGTAGCATGTTTGGTTGGAACAACTTCCACCCATTTGGTGAAGTAGTCTGTTGTTGTAAGGACATAATCATGTCCAGCACTTGAGGATGGGTTTACAACACCAATAAAGTCAATTCCCCATTGCTAAAATGGTTCCTCTATGACCATTGGCTTGAGAGGCAGGGCATCTAACTTGAGTTTTTTGACAAACTACTGGCATAGCTCACACCCTCTGACCCAATTGTATGCATCTTGAAAGAGAGTTGGCCAGTAGTACCTGGCTCATAAGATCTTATGGGCAGTCATAGGAGTAGAAAAATATCTTCCACAAGCTGAATTATGGAAGGACTTCTGAAGTCGGCCTTGCTGCTCCTTGTCCACATAGCGAAGGAACATTCCATCCAAGCTCTTCTTGTATAGGCCATTGTCCCAGAGGACAAAATTAGTAGCTTTCAGCTTGATGGTTCTCCTTTCTTTATAAGATAGGTGTGCAGGACACTCACCATAGGTAAGGAAATGAGCAATGCTTGAATACCACTCATTTGTGGTGGAGACAAAGAGGACTGTTGGTGTGTCATCTACCTCTGATTCTTCATGCTCTGTTCTTCTCAACTTGTTATCAACAATTAGTTGGCATAGCCCCTTTCCATGCACCAACTTTGTTGGCTTGATGACTAGATCAAACTCCTGTATCTTAGCAACCTAATTGCCTCTTTTCATCCCAAACTCTTGCTGAGTTAGTATGGATTTGACCATGGTATTAGTAACCAATGCAGTTGTGTGTGTATTCAAGATGTAGAAGCAGAAATGCTTCACCACTTTCACCACTGCATAAGCATGCTTCTTCATGTTTGAGTATTTCAGCTAATGAGCCTTGAGAGGACAAATCATGAAAGAAATGGGGGATTCCATACCTTCTTTATTCTATTAAACCAAAATTATTGAAAGTGTATGTTCTGAAGCATAGCTGTAAATGGTGAACTCTTTATTATAGTCTGGACAAGCCAAAATTAGAGCATGGGTAATGACAATCTTGATATCCTCAAATGTCGACTTGCCTTCTTTAGTCCAGCTGAAGGTGGCCTTTCCCTTCATCATGTTTACAATGTGCCTAGTCTTCTCAACAAACTCGGGGTTGAACCTCCGTAAGAAATTCACATTTTCAAAGAAAAAGTGAACAATAGTCTTACTTGTGGGCAAGGTAAGTTCTTGGATAGACTTGACTCTGTCTGAGTCAATATTTATGCCTCTTTTAGACACAATGTGTCTGAGAAGTTTCCCCTCTATTACTCCAAAGACTGACTTCTTGGGGTTTAAGGAAATGCTATTCTAGCGGCAGGGTTCCAACACTTGTTGTAAATGGCACACATGGTCTAGGCGATGCTTAGAAAAGACATTCAAGTCATCAAGATAAACTATGATGAACTTACCCATCTCATCCTTGAAGGTAAGGTCCATTGCTCTTTGGAAGGTGGTGCCAGCATTTATCAAGCCAAAAGGCATCTTTCTATGTGCAAACGTGCCCCATGGCATGGTGAAAGTGGTCTTATGCTGGTCTGCCTCACCAACTTCAACCTGATTATATCTTGAGAAGCCATCTAGCATTGATAACATCTCTGAACCCATCACTATCTGTAGCACTTGATCCATGATTGGCAAAGGATAATTATCCTTCAAGGAAGCTTGATTCAAATTTCTAAAATCCACACAAAGGCAAATTTCACCATTCTTCTTTCTTACAGGCATAATATTGACAATCCATGTGGAATGATGGATTGGGAAGATTATCCTAGCATTTAGCATTTTTTTAATTTTAGATAGAATAGTACCTGATATTTTAAGATTATAATGCCTAGACCTTTGCCTATAAGGTGTTGAATCAGCCTTGAGAGGAATGTCATGTCAAATATCATCAGGCTGAAGTGACTTCAGGTCATCATAGGAATATGCCAAGATGTCTATGTACTGGTTGAGTAACTTGGTGAACTTGAACCTCTCCTCAGGAGTACAACATTTCCCAATGTTCACCATCTTGGGGTCTTCCTTAGTTCCCAGCTTTACTTGATCAAACTCCTGAGATGAGCTTGAATCCATTGGCTGCTGTTTGATAAATCTATCATGCTTATCAAACAACTTCTCAAGGGAAACTAGGCCTTTGGGAATCTTATTTCCTTTGAGTTGCAAGAACTCTTCACTTATGTCTACATTTGATTCAAGAGCTAGTTCACACTTTTGAGGTTCACTGCCTTCAAAATACAGTCATTTAAAGCTATCTTTTTGCTCCAAGAAGGCAATGATTTGGTTGTCATCATTAAATACCTGCCAATGACTGGCATTATCAGGTACACTTGGCTAGAAGATCAACTCAATTGTGTACTTGTCTCCTTTGAAATCTGGGTGGGGACCCAAGAGAGTAGCTAAAATAGCTAGTGCATCTGCCTGGTCATTAAATTCTTTAGGAATTATAGAGATGCTAAAAGCATTAAAGTCTTCAAGCTAGTCCCAGACTAGATTGCGGTATTGACACAATCTTTCATTCTTGGTTTGATATAAGTTCCTCACCTGACAAACCACTAGTTCAACATCTCCTTTAACATGAAGGAGATTGATGCCTTTATCTCAAGCAGCCCTCAATCTAAGCAATAAAGACTCATATTCAATTGTATTATTTGTGTTGCTAAATTTCAATTTATAAGATGAAGGAAAAATATCTCCTTAAGGAGATATTAACACAAACCTGGCCCTTGAACTAGTGGAGGAGCAGCTACTGTTGGGGATCAACCAACAATGGATTACACTTGGGAAAGCAATAAACGTGGAAATAAATCAGATAGATAAGCAACTGGAATGATAAATAACACAGAACAAGATATACAAGAAAACACCTTGAAAACTTGTATTAAAACTCTTTACAATAGGAATACAATTGAAGAAACTTCGTTCTTCCACACCTCTCTCAGATGCACACAAGATCTCTCACTAGATCTCTATTCGTCAAGAGCTCTCTCTCAAGTACAATCAAATCCAACAACCTGGATTGATGCAACTCAATACTGTCCTTCAAAAATTCACAATGTTCTACTCATACTATTCCACACACTAAGCTAAGAAGATCTTTCCTACATATAGAAATAGGAAACTTGAGCATGCTCTTACAACAAATAGTTAAGCCTCTTCAACAAGGGCTCTAAAAATAATATTGCTAATAATAGAGATGAGAGCTTGAGTCTACAACTCAAACTTATCATGCAAACACTCGCTTCTGTCCTCAAAAATCGCTTTCTGGACACACAGGTAACCGACGTTGGTTCCTGCCTGTTCGCCTGTGACCGTCACCGGCCGACCCTACTGCCGACGTCGGCGCCTCTGTAACTACAATTGACCGACATCGGTCGCTCCTAACTGATGCCAGCATCTGTGTAGACCCGAACCTATTTAGTATGCTCCTTGGTGAAGCTTTTAGCTCCACACCCTAACAATCTCCCACTTGGAGATAAACAGCTGCACCAGTACCTGTACAGCAACATCTTCTAGCTCCTCCATCTTCAACTCAATCATGAAGACCAATAGAAGTTGAATGAAGATTCAACTTCTCCTTAGTAACCGGCTTTATTAGCATATCAGCAGGATTCTTGTCTGTATGGATTTTCTCCAGCTTCAACTCACTATCTTCCAATACCTACCGTATGAAGTGGTACCTTAGCTGTATGTGCTTGGTTCTTGAGTGAAAAGCTGAGTTCTTAGCCAAATGGATTGCACTCTGACTGTCACTATACAATTTGCAACTCCCATGCTCCCTTCTAAGCTCTTCCATGAACCGTGTCATCCATATCATCTCCTTGCTAGCTTCTGTAGCTGCAATATACTCTGCTTCTGTAGTTGACAAGGCAACAACCTTTTGCAACTTAGATATCCAGCTAACCGCCGTTCCACCTACAGTAAAAACATAACCTGTAGTGCTTCTCCTGCCATCTAAATCACCTGCCATATCTAAATCTACATAGCCATGTAGAGAAGTATCTGAACCTCCATAGCACAAGTGTCTACTGCTGGTTCCTCTCAGATATCTAAGGATCCATTGAACTGCTTTCCAATGTTTCTTTCCTGGATTGGCCATATACTTGCTTACTACTCCCACTGCTTGGGCAATATTCGGTCTAGTACACACCATTGCATACATCAAACTTCCTACCGCGGAAGAATATGGAACCTTACTCATGTACTCTACCTCATCATGTGAATTAGGACATTATTCTTTACTCAACTTAAAATGTCCAGCCAAAGGTGTGCTTACCAGTTTAGCATCCTGCATATTGAACCGTTTCAACACCTTGTCCACATAATCTTCTTGAGACAATATCAACCTGTGATTTTTCCTGTCCCTCTTAATGCTCATGCCAAGGATTTTCTTTGCTGCTCCCAAATCCTTCATAGCAAACGTTTGAGCTAATTTCACCTTAAGCTCAGAGATATCCTGCATGTGAGATCCTGCAACTAGCGTATCATCTACATACAACAATAGAATAATATATCTACCGTTATCAAATCTCTTGAAATACACACAATAGTTTGATTGACATCTGCTGTAGCCATGCTCAGTCATAAACCTATCAAATTTCAAGTACCATTGTCTAGGAGCTTGCTTGAGGCCATACAAGCTTTTCTTCAACCTGCACACTAACTTCTCCTTACCCTTGACCTCAAATCTTTCTGGCTGTTCCATGTATATTTCCTCATCCAAATCTCCATGAAGAAATGCTGTCTTAACATCTAGCTGCTCAAGATGCAAATCTTCAAAAGCAACCAAAGACAATACAACCCTTATTGAAGTCATCTTAATAACAGGAGAAAAAATCTCACCAAAGTCAATACCTGGCTTTTATGCAAATCCTTTAACAACCAATCTGGCCTTATATCTCGTCTGTCCATCCTCACCTTCCTTTAACCTGTAGGTCCATCTGTTCTTCAGTGTTCTCTTACCAGCTGGCAACTCAACCAAATCCCATGTTTGGTTCTCTCTTAAGGACTCCATCTCCTCAACCATGCCACGCTCCCACTTACCCCTGGACTCCACCTGTAATGCTTCTTCAAAACTCTCTGGTTCTCCACCATCAGTTAGCAATAAATAATATAAAGAAGGAGAATATCTAATTGGAGGCTTACTTACCCTTTCAGACCTCCTGATGGGTGTCTTAGACTCGTTCTCAACAATCTGTCCACCCAAATTTTCTGACAGTGACCGACCTCGGCCACCTATAGACCTGTTACTGGCCGACGCCAGTTCTTCCTGGCCGACGTCGATTCCTGGTCTGCCGACGTCGGTCTCTGTATGATCGACATTGGTTTCTGTACTGCCGACGCCGGTTCCTCACCTGCCGACGTTGGTCTCTGTGTTTTCCTGTAAGTGATTATTTCTTTTTCTCGTGAGCTCATTTTGGACCATAACTTCATCCAATTCACCATTGCTCTACCCAGATTGATCCAGCTTCCTTATCTGATCACTGTACATCACTCTTTTATTGAAAACAACATCACGGCTCCTAATTACCTTGTTAGTTCCTAGATTCCAAAATCTGAAACCAAAATCATCTGAGCCATAGCCAATAAACGTGCACCTCATAGACTTAGCGTCAAGCTTCTTTCTATTTTCCTTATCTATGTGCACAAAGGCTTCACAACCAAAAACTTTGAGATATGAGAGATCTACCTTTTTACCTGTCCATGCCTCTTCTGGAATTCCACCATCCAGAGCTGTAGAGGGTCCTCTGTTGATCAGGTACACTGCAGTGTCAACTGCTTCTGCCCAAAACTCTAAGGGCAACCCAGCATGCAATCTCATACATCTTGCACGCTCCATAATAGTTATGTTCATCCTTTCAGCAATACCATTCTGCTGAGGTGTCCTTGGAACCGTCCTTTGCCTTCAGATTCCATGAGTGTAACAATACCAGTTAAACTTAAGACTGCAGAACTCACCACCATTATCGGATCTCAAGCACTTTAATCTTCTGCCTGTTTCATTCTCAACCATGGCTTTCCAAATCTTAAAAGTCTCAAAAACATCAGATTTCTTTTTAATACAGTAGATCCATACCTTCCTTGTAGCATCATCTATGAATGTGACATAGTACCGTGATCCGCCAATAGAGGCTACCTGAGCCGGTCCCCACACGTCTGTGTGAACAAGCTGCAACTTTTGCCTTTTCTTAGTAGACTCAGTCTTGAGAAAACTAACCCTTTTCTGTTTTCCAAATACACAATGCTCACAAAATTCTAGATCCATACTTTTCAAATCTGAAAGCATACCTTTAGACTTAAGAATTGACATCCCCTTCTCACTCATGTGGCCAAGCCTTGAGTGCCACAATTTAGCATCCACATCTGAAGTAGATAAAACTGAAGGAGATTTGTTAGTAACATAATTACACAAATAGAGAGTACCTTCTCTCTTACCTCTGGCCATAACAAGTGCACCCTTGGTCACCTTCCAAGAATCTGCTGTGAGAGTTACTGTACAACCCTCATCACCTAGCTTACCTGCAGAAATCAAATTTCTCTTCAAACTAGGAACATGCATCACATCTCTCAACACCCATGTGTTGCCATTCTGCATCTTCAGCTGCACTTTACCTTTGCCAATAATCTTACAAGGCTCATCATCCCCTAAGTACACTATTCCAAAATCTCCATGGATACAGTCACTGAAATATTCTTTGTTAGGAGTAGCATGAAAAGATGCACCAGAATCTAATACCCAAGATTCTATATTATTATGTAGAGAGAAAATTAAAGCATCCTGTGCAATACCTGCAATCTTGGCTTCTTCCTTTCCTTCGTGCTGGTTGTCCTCCTTAGGTTTTGACCAACAATCTCTGCTTATGTGCCCCATCTTTCCACAGTTCCAGCATTGTGGCTTCCTGCCATTTCTGGATTTAGATCTGCCTTTCCCCTTAGACTTGGATCTTGCTCTGCCTTTCTTGCTCTTCTCTTTTTGCCTTCCCCTACTCTCAAAACTTAAAGCGTTCTCAGATGCCTCTTCTGTGCTTTTTCTGCGTATTTCCTCATTCAAGATAACACTAACAACATCCTCTACTTTCAAAATATTTGATGTAGATGCAGTATTGCTTACTGCCATTACTAAGCCATGCCAGCTTTCAGGCAAAGAACATATATTAGAAGAGCTTTTATTTCATCTTCAAATACAATATTGACTGAACTTAACTGATTAACAATACCATGGAAATCATTCAGGTGATTAGAAATAGATCCACCTTCTTGCATATGCAAATTAAATAACTGCTTCATTAAATATACCTTATTTGAAGCTAAGGGTTTTTCATACAAATTTGCTAACGTAGTCATTAACTCTACCATAGTTTTTGCCTGTGACAAATTAGATATCACAGTGGAGGCCAGACTCAGTCTTATAGACCCAAGAGCCTTTCTGTCAAGAACTTCCCATTCTTCATCCTCCATGTCCTTGGGCTTCTTTGCTATCCCACCTAACGATAAGTAAAGATCCTTCTGATACAGATAGTCCTCTATCTGCATTCTCCAGTGTTGATAGTTCTTGCCATTAAACTTTTCCATTCTCAACTTACTTTCTTCTGCCATTGCTTCTCCCACTCAAACAGAAATTCCTGCAGAAACCCCTGTGAGCAACCTGTAATCCAAACACACTACACAGATCTGAACCACCTGTTAGTGAACCTGGGCTCTGATACCACTTGTTGGGGATCAACCAATAATGGATTACACTTGTGAAAGCAATAAATGCGGAAATAAATCAGATAGATAAGCAACTGGAATGATAAATAGCACAGAACAAGATATACAAGAAAACACTCTGAAAACTTGTATTAAAACTCTTTACAATAGGAATACAATTGAAGAAACTTCGTTCTTCCACACCTCTCTCAGATGCACACAAGATCTCTCACTAGATCTCTATTCCTCAAGAGCTCTTTCTCAAGTACAATCAAATCCAACAACCTAGATTGATGCAACTCAGTACTGTCCTTCAAACATTCACAATGTTCTACTCATACTATTCCACACACTAAGCTAAGAAGATCTTTCCTACATATAGAAATAGGAAACTTGAGCATGCTCTTACAACAAACAGTTAAGCCTCTTCAACAAGGGCTCTAAAAATAATATTGCTAATAATAGAGACGCGAGCTTGAGTCTACAACTCAAACTTATCATGTAAACACTCACTTCTGTCCTCAAAAATCGCTTTCTGGACACACTGGGAACCGACGTCGGTTCCTGCCTGTTCGCCTGTGATCGTCGCCGGCCGACCCTACTGTCGACATCGACGCCTCTGTAACTGCAACTGATTGACGTCGGTCGCTCCTGACCGACGTCGGCGTCTGTGTAGACTCGAACCTGTTTAGTATGCTCCTTGGTGAAGCTTTTAGCTCCACACCCTAACAGCTACCATCAAATTCAAGAATTTATACCTCATTTGATACTAATTTTCTTTTGGATTCTTCTTCATTCAGGGGTGGAGATACTTCCACACTTGCCTTGTGCTCTACCCATTCTTCTGCTATTTCAACTGAATGCATTTCCAAGCTGTCACCTGCAGGAACTTCATTAGATGTCTCATGAACTCCATTTGTGAATAGAAAATAGTTACTCATGCCTGAAGATTCAAATAGAATTTGAGCTTCAAGTGCTGAGGTCCAAGTAACTACGTATTTCACTTCTTTTTCAGGGAGTAGCCTCTTCATGACACCTTTGACTGGAATCCTCACCTCTGATAAATCCATGCTCAATTCACCACCAACATCCCTACAAAAATTCTATCCAAGAAGGATGTTATATGATGCTGGGACGTCTGCTACCAAGACAATCATCTTGATTCTTTTGTTTGGAAAGGCAATGAATGCAAATTGGGCATCTTTAATTTGCCCCAATAGTGGCACTTGTCTGTTCTCCATGGAGAATCATCTACCAAACATCTTGGTTAGTGTGAGGTTAAGGGATTCAACTACTTTAGCAGGCATGACATTGTCTAAAGCTCCAGAGTCAATGATGTAATTATTTAACTACCATCCATTTATCAGCAATGAGACGTAAAAAGGTTCAGTCCTACCAGGAACAATAGGGGGAGCAATGACAAGGTTGTTCCTGGTGGGTGCATTCCTGGGGGGATCATGTGTCACTTTGGGAATTGCTTGTTCAATAGGGATGTTTTGGTTTTTAACACTTTGAACCAGTCTGTCTAATTACTCAAGATGGGACTACATAAATTCAAATTTAGACATTTGAATTTTGGTCTTCTTTATATGGTCAATCATATCAAATGTCTGGAATGAGCTAGGAGTAGAGGATGGGAGTTTATCCTTTTGATTTTTGAAAGGGGGAGGACTGGACTATGAATTTGAAGTAGAAGGCATAGGGGCATTTGGGGTACTTATCTTTTTCACAATCACTGGGTCCTTTGGCTGGAATGGAAGAGTGGATCCCCGCTTAGCAATTGAAACTACCAGTTGAGGTTGCTCCTCTACTTTCTCTTTATCAACTTGTTGAGCCAATTGATTCTTGGACCGAGTGAATACAGCATATGACTCCTCAGTTACATTGCCTTCACTTCTAGGTTCATCCTGCTAGTTTAGGAAACTGATATGGGAGTCTCCAGCTAATTCTTCTTCTTCCTCAGTGAAGAGAATAGCATCATCTTTGGGATTCAACTCAAGTTGGAATGAGAAGTTTGATTCAACTTCAAGATATCCAACTACTGAGTTAGTTGGAGGTGCTTCGAGGGTGAGGTTCCTCTTTGGAGGAGGAAGGCAATTTTGCTATCCCTAATTCCTGGTAGCATTGCCTTGGTACACCTAATTCTGAAATGTCCTCTTGGGCATATCTCTGTATGTTGGAGTAGATGAGATCCCTTGTGCTATTTGCTTTCAGAGAGTTAGCATTTCATTTGCTAGCTTTTGTACCATTAGGTCAGTGGTGACTATAGGTGAATACTCAGCAGATGAAGAGGATTTACTTTTATTAGGGTCTCCCCTTATCTTTTCTACCAATATAAGGTCATCTTCTACTTCAGTAGCCAAGTCTTAAGTAGTAATAAGGTCTATGTGTCTATCTTGTCTCAACAAGAAACTCACTTTAGGCAGCTGTGAGTTGATGAAGAAACACTTGAGATTTTGAGGTGTTGGTTGGGTGACCATGGGAATCTTGTGCCTCAGCTTGTCAAACTTGGTAATGAAATCCCTCATAGGTTAATGGGGCTCCTTCTTCATCTATGTGAGTTGGGCTAGCAAGTCATGCACATCTTTTGTAGGCTTGAACCTGGCTTCAAATTTGTCTTTAAGTGTATCCCAGTCGGTCATTGATCTAGCCTGCAGGTGGTAGAACTAGTCTACAGCAGTGCCTTGTAGTGTCTCCAAAAATAGCCTGACCGCTATGTCTTCAAATTCCACCCCTATTATGCCATAAGTTATGCTGAAATCAGCAATATGTTCATTAGGGTGAACTTTCCCATCACTAAATAACTAAGGAAAATTCTTCTTTGAACTTCATGGAAGCTCATGCAGAGGTGGAGTTAAATTCAGTGGACTGAAAGAGTTACCCCAGGGGCCTTGAGCCATGATTTGATTATGTAAAAGTGGGATCACTAATCTGAGTGGAGTGTGGATAGGCAAAGCTTGGCTAGTAGTAGAAAAAAGAGCTCTACCTTGTGTTGGTGGCCTGGTAGGGCTAGGAGGAAGACTCCTAGTTCATCGAAGGTGAGGTTGTGGAGGAAACAACTCAGAATCAAGGTCCACAACACCTTGAGATTTTTGGCCTTTGGTATAAAGTGGAGTTTTTAGATTGTAGAACAAAAATGCAAAAGAGTAGGATATACTTTAGCTTGAAGTTTGAGACTTCAAACTACATGTTCTTCCCCAATAGAGTCACCAAAAACTATTGGATGAATATTTTGTCGACCAGCTAACTAGTGAGCAAAATAGTTCCTATCACCACAACATAAGGAGATTGGTCATCCAAAGTTGTAGGTTTACCACATTCAATGGGGACAAATCTCTCCTCTCATCAAGGGGAGGTTCCCTATTAAATATGCAATGCTATATATTATATATAAATAAGCAAAAAATAACACTCAGGGGAAGAATATGTCATCCATCTCTCTTCTTTCAGAGATGATGTTAACACACAAAGGAGAAAAATTCTAATGGAAACACTGAAGGCACTTCTCTTCTTTCAAAAGTGTTCTTGCAGGGAACAACAAGATTTTCTTTTAGGTAGTGAAAGTAACTGGTGATAAAGGGCACAATAACCAACATGATGAAATAGAACACAAAGTTTCCACCTCAACTGCCCAAAGAGTATAACACAAAGGATAATGGGGGCACAAAGTCATCCCAAAATCCTCAACATAGAAAGAAAAGGAAAAACACATGCTGAAAACAATTGTGAAAGCACAAAGTCTTCTCACAGTTGGATTTAAGACACCTCCCTTTTTACCTTCACTAATTTTGCTTGTCAAATTAAATAAATAAGAATGCTTCTAGGAAATAGACATAAGAACAATTTCTTAAAGTAGCACAAGCCAAAATACCTCAAAATCTGCAAACAACTTACGTTCTCATTCAGATAAAATGAAATGAAATTACAATCTGAGCTCAAAGTCTCAATCTTCTTCTTTCAAATGGGTAGATTTTTGCTCCCTTAAAAATGAAAAGTCTCGCCAATGATACAAAAGATTATATTAAATAGAGGCAAAGAGAGGCTTGGCACTTTTTTCCATGGAGTGACCCATTTAGTGCATTAATGCCTTGGATGCATTCTTGGTTTTTGTCATGCTAGAGCAGGGTGGCTACTTTAACTGTGGCATGCTAGTTCATCTCCTTTATCTACTCCTTAGCTTGAATCACTCATTCCATCACCTGCTAGCCACACAATTGTCTATTCTACCTTTATCTCAAAGGGGACAAATAGACAATGCTTTTAATGTTTGGAGGCCCCAAATATCTACCCAGTGAACTACTTCACCTACTAAAAATAACTCCTGCTGAGTTTCCCTCTTTGTCTCTTCTTTCTCTTTGTCCCAGCTTTAGGCTCTTTAGATGCATCCAGGTTCACCTTTTGAGTCTGCAAAAATCAACAGACACTTAATTGTAGCCAATTTGGCGTTCATAGGTCTTTCCTCAATTGAAGGTTAATGGCTAGCTAGTCGCTCTAAATTTGATGTTCGCGGGCCTATCATTCTATTGTGATGTAAGTGAGGACATGTGGTGGCATCTGTGTCTTTGAAATAAGCTTATCAAAATAATCTTTGAAACTGTTAAAGGTTGGGGGTGTAGATGCAGAGACGTGGCAGCTTTCGCTGCACTAAGATGGGACACGTGGTGAGTTCCACACTTTGAAGCTTCATTTGAAACAATGTCTCAGTGCGCAACACTTGGTAGCTTCCACTGTGCTTTGATGCTTTGACCTTTTCTAAAGGGAACATGCCTTTCAGGGTCTTGAAAAAGGTTCATTTCATGTGTGTTGAGTGTCCCCCCCGCAAGGGTATCTGCCCTTCAGGATCTTCCAGGTGGCCTTTAGGCTTTAATTTCTTTGGAGGGCTATTGGTCCCTTTATTTCCTTCAGACAAAATTTTTGAAGGAATTCCTAAGGACAATTTGTCCAAAGGAAGTCCCCTCTTTTTGGTTCTCTATCTTTGCATTTGAGGCTACCCCATCCTTTGACATGTGGCATCTTCCACCGCTTCTTCAGGGACACATGGCATCTTCCACCACATCATACTAAAACATTCCACCATTGACACTTGGCACTTTCCACTCTCAGGCTTTTGCAACACCATAGAAATGTTTGGGGCTTAGTTAAGCTCTCACAGATGATGACACTTGTTGGCCTCTTTGCATTTGAGGCTACCCCATCCTTTGACATGTGGCATCTTCCACCGCTTCTTCAGGGGGACATGGCAGCTTCCACCACTTCCCTGCAATAAAGTATAATGGGATGAACCTTGACACTTGGTAGCATCTACCTGACTCTTGCTTTTGCATGCACTTCTTTCCTTAACTGAGGCAACCTTTGAACCTGTGAACCATTAAACTTGAAGCAGTTCAAGGTTCAATGATTCATTCAGTTCATTCCATTTATTTGGCTAAGTCCCTTTGATATCCTTTTGAACCAAATGCATTAAACCTTTTGGTCGTTGAACCCATTGAATCGATGAACCAAAATGGTTCAAGGTTCAACGGTTCAAGCCTTTGAAACTCGTTAAGTGCTCAGAGCCACATAACCTTTAAAATGGTTAAACTTTAAACCTCTGACAAATGTGCCTAGCTCTTGCTGATGATGTTGAACCTTTGAACCTGTTGAACCAAAATGGTTCAATGGTTTAATCCTTGCTTAGATGTTCATCGAGAGACATTTTTGATCAAACCAAGGCGCTGAACCAATCCTGAAGATGACTAAGTGTTGGAAACTGGTTCTTCTGATTGGACTAACCTATAGAAGCCTTTGAATCTTTGAACCTGCTAATCACTTTACTAAAAAATCTTGAAAAATGAGGAATTTGAAAGCTCAGAACAAATTTTTGTAAAGGGGAGGGACGATTTTGGTCTTGCAGGGCCAAAATAGTTCATATATTGTCCCAAAAATGAGAAGTCATTTTTCAAGGACAATATAGAGTATCCTTCTCATGCATGTAATAAAATCTAAGACTTGCCTCTTTGATGAAATTGTAAGGATCATGTTCAAAATTGTCATTTCCCCATTCATCTAGGAGCAGGTCAACAATTCCTTCAAGGGAAGATGGTGGGTATTGGTCTACATGGAATTCTTCTTGATCAATGATGGCGTAACTAACATTTTTTACCTTAGGTGAGTATGGATCCAAGTGATTTTTTGGATAGGATCTGACTCAATCTTCACTTTGGTTCCATACTTGGTCTTAAAGACCATGTAAGACCAATTTGCTACCAAGTACCCACCTTTCTTGAATGTGAAATCCCTAGATAAGCGAAGAGCAAAGTAAGGGGGAACATTCACCACTACCATGTCATAGGGAACGGAGAAGGTTGGATAGGCATGGAGAGTTATATTTAATCATCTTACCAATCACAATGTCTTGGTTGGTGATCTATCCAATTGTAGAACTCCCTTGGGCATTTGCTCATATTTGAGTCCTAGCTTGTCAACTATGCGTTTAGACATCACTGAGGTGCTTGCTCCACTATCAATGATGTAATTGTGGACCAATAAATCACCAATAATCAAGGATAGGTAGAAAAGAGGGACATTTTCATCCTTCCTTCTTGACCTCCCATGGGAAGAGACCCATTCATAATCAACACATTATCAGCCTTTGCTAGGATAGCTTGCTCACTCAACCCATGCAATTTCTTTTGGAGTATATCCTTTTACCCTATCATTGCTAGGGAATTCCAAAATGAGATGTTCATGTGAAGCTTATTCATTTAGTCCACCATATTGATTGGAGGGTTTCTCCCTTTTGAGTTCTCCTTGGGGACATTTTCAACTTGAGGTGCAACACGAGGAGTCAAAGCTACAATTAGCAGTCTATAATTTGGAAATTTCTAGTTTACTTGTGAGAAGAGAGATGTTGCAGATGGTTGAGTAGTTACTTGAGCTTCCTCCATATCTCCCTTCTTAGACTTGGTGTTAGCTTCAACACAATCATCTTGATTACTTGTGGTCCCCACATAATTGACTGCATAGAACTCTCCTTCCAAGTGGTTCATAAGAGTGGAATCAGAATGAGCTTGTCTACTGTCCATCCCAGATTATGTTGACATCTCAAAACTTGATAATTGGGCTATCTGATCACCTTGTGTGGGTATACATTGATTTGGTATCTCATTAGCATAAACAACCTATTCCTTACCATACCCCAGGGGTGTATAGTTTGGCTATTCTTGTGCCAAATTATTTTGAGTGTGGACAAGAACCTTGGACGATGAAGGGGCATTTGGATTATAACTCTGATAAGGCCTTACTTGTGTAATCAGACACTACCCTTGATTATAATTTTGGAAAAGAGGTCTATTTGTCTACCTAAACTACTAGTACACTTGATTAGGCTGATAGCTTTGAGCTTGATGCCTCTTTAAGGCCACAATTCATTGGTAACACTCTGCAGTAAGCTCTTAACGTTATGGAGGTCATTTATAAGGTTATTAGTTGGCCTTTCTACCATAGACAAAGGAGTTAAAGTGGGCAAATTAGGCTCGGTTGGGGTTTTAAAATCAAGAAAGAGCAGCATATGAGGTCTAAGAGCTATCTTCCCTACTTGCACCAGGCAATTCTCAGTAGTTATGGCTATTTCATAAGCAACAGGTAGCACCTGTCCACCCATGGACTATATCATGACATCGATATCGCTATTCAAGGCCTTTAAGTAGTAAAGGAAGGCATAGCTTAGGGTTAGACTTATTAGAATTGGAATTCTATCTCAAGTCTTTTGAAATCTAGTGTTAAAATCTTGCATAAATTCATGTAGGACTCTCTTCGTAGTGGTCAATTACTCAAATAGAGAGAAATGGTCAGTCTTCTCTCCAAACCTATTTTTTAGGAGGGTGCCTAATTCATTCCATGAGCCAACAAAATTCATAGGAAAGGTCCCATACCAGTGCAAAACTTTCCCTTTAAAGTACAAAGCTAGTAACCTGATGGCTACATTTTCTTTAGTAATATTATGGATATTGCAGAGGTTGGCTATGTTTCTGATATGCTCAATAATAGTGATTGGCCCCTCTCCACTAAATAGAAGAACACTCTTGAGAGTTTTTCCTGGAATTGGGTCATATTGTAAAAGTTTGAAAGGACTCTGACCATTGAAGGCCACAAACGGTAAAGCCATGGCTATGACAGGGTTCAACCTAGGTCGCCTTGTATAGGTATATCTTATGGTAGGTTTGGGGAGATGGTTTGTTGTGTAAGGATGAGTCATTAAAAACCTTAGCCTTTTTATTGAGTTTAAAAGGAGTTTAACAAATTCAAAAGGAACACCCTTAGAAGATGATCTTGTGGTGACCTTAGGCATGGGGTGCCAGACTAATCAGTAACTAGAGACAAAGTTCTTGAAATAGAGTTACTAGATGCTGGATTTTAACACTTGCTTCTAGATTTTTTATAGTAACAGGACCAACACCAATCTTGAAACTCATAGGACATAAATTATGTCCCACCAGGTGTGCCAAAAACTTTTGACATAGTGGATTACAACCTTCAAAAGAAATGTCAGCCCCTTTCTTCTGCATGGCATAATGGAGACACTCTTCTTGCTGTGGGTAGCAAAACTAAGGAGTGAATCTCTAGATCAGGGGATAACTCCCCTTGATGCACCTTAAAGTCCTAAATTTCTACTAATAACAATGGGGGGGGTGAAAAGAGAGAGGGATGCTATGAAAATAGAACCTAACTAAAGTGGTGATGCACCAAAATTGATTGGTCTACTCATTTTTGATCTACACTTTGTACCAAAAGGAGTGAACAGACAGTTCATTTGAATAAGAAACTATATTGCATCAATATTTCAACAAGGGGTTTGATAGAGGTATAATGAAAAAGAGCCTACCATAGGTGCTCTAGAGGCATACTATTGGATGGTTACTTACCTGCATCTATACTTCAACCTAGATGTTTCTTGTTAACCTGTAGAAGAAGATCTTGGATACAATAGATAAACTGGCATCAACCTATGAAAACATTAAAATAAATGACTAAACATAAGGCAATATGCAGACATATGCATAACTGTAAAAATTAGATGAAGGTAAAATGCTTCTTTTAGTTAAAGGCAAATTTTGTTAGGGCTTCACCATACAAAATTAAGAGATTCCCTTTTTTGGAGTGAGAGGTTACAATATATATAGAAATTGGAGAAAGACCTTTGGCCCTTTCAAGAACAAGCGGCCCATACTGCATTAAACACCTTGATAAGAAGAATTCACCCATACTACTATCATCTTCCCTTAAATGCACCTATAAAATCCATGTTGTAGGTGTCCCAGATATTGACTTTGTTGCCTATGTTGTATTAAACACTCTTGCCAGAGCATGGGTCACTTTGCTCATCAACTGACAAGGCTACCTCTCTTCATGTCTAGGCCATGCTTTCTCTTTAATGCTCATGCATCTCCCCTTAATGGCTATTCATTAATGTCAAACAAAAGGAAAATTGGGCCACCCTCTTGAAAGTCTGCACAACTCTCTTAATGGCTATTCGATGGATACTATTCCATCTACAAGAATTCACTTCTTATGCTTGATTGGTTGTATCACCTAGAATATTTTGAGTGTTTATCTTATATGTGCATGGCTATGTTCTAATCCATCCTCTCTCTCTCTCTCTTTTCTTTTCTCATTGTTTCTTATCTTTTCCTGATAGTTTGGGCTCTTGGGGGGCTATCTTTTCCCCTTCATGCTCCCTTCTCAATGGCTCACTGAGTCTTGCTTCAGGCTTCTATGCCTCTGAATTTCTTTGGGTTTATGCTCATAAGTTTTTTTGAATAAAATGTCTGAAATAATTCTTTCAGATGCTTTATCTAAAAGAACTTTTTCTTTCACTTCTTTCTAATGGCTAACCCATCCCATCAAAATTGACATTCATGGGCCTATCACCAGACATTTGAAAACCAACAACGATTTTACTATCTTAAATTTGATGTTTGCAAGCCTGTCACTAAACATTTGAAAATTAATGGCTAGCTTATCATTATTAAATTGACTTCTATGGGCCCATCACCAAGCATTTGACAATTCCTTCAGCCTTTTGCAAATGGACCTTTTCGAAGGGAAAGTGACCCTTCAAAAAAATGGGAAGGTCCTCTTTTGATGACCAAGCATCCTCCAGAAGGGTGCCTGCCCTTCAAACCCTTGGTTTCCAAATTCTTTCAGATTTCCCACTCATTGAATTTGTTTGAACAAAATGTTCGAATGAATTCCTTTGGACATTTTGTCTGAAGAAATTCATTCTTTAGGCTTCTTCATGGGATTTTCTTCAGACATTTTGTCCAAAGAAATTCCTTCGGCTTGTCACTTTTTCTGAAGGAATTCTTCTTTTATGGGCTTTCTAGCCAGGCCTCTTATAAATGGACCTTCTGCCCTCTAAAAGGGTACTTTGGGCCCAAGGATACCCTTCAAGCCTTTTGAAATGGTCCTTTTCTACACTCGAGTGCCCTCAAGAAGGGTATCTACCCTTCAGACCTCTTGTAAAAGACCCTTGTCTCTTTAAACTTGGTCCATTTTGCCAATCAAAGGCCCACTCGAAGTAATCTGCTTGCCCTACTAAACATCTAGGATCAAAATGAGTTCCAAATCAACCCAAGTGCTTGAAAGACTCAAAGCACTTAGTTTTTAGAAGGAAAAAACACTTAGGCTTTCATGGAAATAGGCTTGTCATATGGAAAACCCATAAAAATGCAGTGGGATTAACTTGTCAGGAATTGGTTAACAAACCCTACTAGGAAAAGGAAAAGGAGTGTTTAATTTTGGTCTATAGGACCAAAATTGGTCAACATATATTTATAGAGGGTAATCCCCACCCCAACATGGTCGCAATGTGATTTTTAACCCATGATCCCCCAGAGATAGAGATCTTGTACTTTGGCTTGCATATTGCACCAAGGGACAAGTGGCCTTAAGGCTAGAATGGGTGCTTTGTCTCCTAACCAAAAATGATTGGATGTTATGAATGTAGTCCTTAAGGATAATACCCACCAAATTGTGGTGGAGATGTCATTTTTCACCCATGATCCCCCAGAGATAGATATCTTACATTGTGGCTTGCATCTTACATCTAGGGATAAGTGGCCTTGAGACTGGAATTGGTGCCCCATTTCTTAACCAGGTATAGTCAAATGACAAGAATGGGACCCTAAAGGTTAATATCCACCTTGATGTGGTGGTGGTGTTAGTTTTCACCCACAAGCCCTTGGAGATAGATATCTCACACTATGGTTTGCATTTTGACAACATTTCTTGCCAATGTTATTTGAGGCCATAATTGTTGCAAAAAAGATATTCACATGGATTTGGAGGTCATGGCTATGGGAACACATATAAATTTAACATCTTGATGTGTTTGAAGTGATGTATTTTGAATTAGAGGTGCCAAAAGTAAAAATGTCTATTGGAGGCAAATAACCTATCTCTTAACTATATGAAAGTTGCATTATAAGACTGATCATTGAATCCTTTGCCAGGAATTCCTCGATGCTTTGAAATCTAAGATATTTGGGGTGAAAATAGAGTAATTAGAAATGCAGTTAATGGTTCTTTAAATTTATGGATAAGACTCATGGTTTTCATTTTCTGGCTGTCCAAAGTTTGCTTTAAAACACTAGTTTTGCCTTGTAGGGACAAGTGGTCTTGAGTCCAAAAAGGGTGCTTCATCTCCTAAATAGGCCTACTCAAATTCTAGGAATGCGATCCTAAATTTTAGTACCCACCTTGATGTGGTGGTTATGTCATTTTTCACCCATGATCCCCTAAAGATAGAGACTTTGCACTGTGGCTTGCATCTTGCATATAGGGAAATGCCATCTTGAGGCTAAAATAGGTGCTCTATCTCCTAATCGGGAGTACTCAAATGCCAATAATGTGGTAATAAGAGATAATAATAATCTTTGATGTGGTGGTGATGTCATTTTTCAGCCATGAGTCCTTGAAGATAAGAAATAAAATTTTATTGACAGTCTGCCATGGTAATAGGGTCTTGTGTATGATGAAACTTGCTTTTCTTGAAACAAAAAGGGATACGGTTGTTAGATTTGTTCTATTCATATTATCCTTGCATAAATAAAGATAATAAATTTAATTTAAGGAGAAGATGCACTTGTTTCAAGGACTAAGTAGTTGAAACCTTCAAGCAACCCTATTTTGTGCATTCATAGTCGTTTGCAGGCACTCAAAAGAATATTATTTTATTCAAGAAATAATAGTTTACAAGTATAAGTATAATAGTCTATAAGTATAAGTATAATAATTGGTCTTTAAATTTATCATATAAGGATAAGTATAATAGTCCATTCATTCCTTGTGATAGACCTCACATGTAGTGAAAACCACCCTTACATTAAAAAATGTGCAAAAATAATTTGTGGCCCTCCTCATTACACTTTATGCACCAAAGGTATTTTAGTTTTTTTTCAAGATCTTCATTTATTTTCTCTCCCAAAACATTTTCATGTTGTAAATATTCCCTTCTATTAATGGGTTGATCCTTGCATCAAAACTTCTAGCTACTTTTATCCTTGGTGCAACCTCAAGAGCTTCATGTGGATCCAAATATGTCTTCGATGCATGACGTTTCTTAAAGGACAAGAGTTATAAAAAAAACACATAATGGTTAGCCTTATAAAAAATAGCTATTAGACTAGAAACATATTATTTACAAATAGATATCCCACCACCTTACCATTTAAACTTAATGCAACAACATAGACAAAAATGGAAAAAATTAGAAATTTCTAGAGTGAAGCTCAAAACACATACTTATAAGATATGATATATATAATGGATTTTTCATAATTATAATCACATTAGCTTTTGTATTGTATTCCATGTATTTAACAACAAACCAAACCAAACAATAACACAAAAATAGTTGTATCTACTTCAAAAAATATATTTTAGGATCACTGCAAGGTAGATTTTTAATGCTCAACAAAAGTTTAAGTCATACAATGATATGAACATGAAATAAAATATGTAATAAATTAAACAAAATCCAAAACTTTAAATCAATGAGAATATTTATAAAGTGAAAATTTGAACAATATATAATGTATATAATATCCATAAAAGCCATATAAAGGTGCACAAAATATGAACACAAGTGATACAATATCTTGGGTCAATTATGTATAGGCATACAATGTCAAAAAAGTATACATCAAGCCATATAGACATATGATAAAATGTCATAAGACATGATCCTAAACATCAAAATTCATTGATCTCTTTACCTTGTTTGTAGAAGCCTCTCCCTTGGATGCATTGCTTGGAGCTGGAGGTGTCAAATCTGGCTGACTAAGAGTCCTCTACTCAAAACTTGTCTATATATCCAATTGTTCATATGCAAATATTGTCATAAAATTTACATGTAATGAATCAAGATACTTAAACAAATAACAATTTTTTAAAATGATACAAGAATAATCAATACATGCACTTACTGAAAGCTAACAATCACGCTCAATTTGGGACTAGTGCTTAATAGGGTAAATGATCAATTCATGATGGAAAATAGGAGTGTGAAATGGATCACCAATATGATCTAGTGACGTGCTCATGATAACAGAAGAGCTAGATCCCTAGAAACACACACACACACACACACAAAAAAAAAAAAAAAAAAAAAAAACTTCAAAATTAGCTCATAAACATATAAACCAACTGATTAAATCATTGAAATATAATAGGAAAATTTACAAATTAAATTGTCAATTGTATCATGTCATGCTTGTTAATCATTTCAACAGGACCAGAAGTCATTGTCAGAGGAGTCTATAAAGATAATTGTTTCATGCATCAGTTATTTACATATGTACAAAGGACAATTACAAAACACACATCCATATTTACACTTAAATATTACAATAAATCTCATGTACCTCTGTGAATTGTTGTGTAGATGAAATCATAGCATCAAAACCTATGTTTGCTCCCTCCCGAATAGATGGTAGAGCGTCTAGTGTGGTCATCAATTGAACAAACAAAATATCATTGTTAGTCGCTTCAACATATATATACAACACCATACATTTACAATGAACCATAAAATTAATTGATTCTTAAAATCACCCACATATAGGTATATACAAGCATAGTAGCAGTAATATACATGCTCGTGTGGGATCCAAAATCATGCTGCAACATAAAAATATTCATATACATTATCGATATTTTTACATGACAATCAATTATTACCTTTGAAATTGTAAAAATATTTGAAATTTAAAAAGTTTGACAATTGTTTACAAGAAGTAAAATATTAAAGCTACCTGGGAAGTTACAACCAAGGTATCCTGATCAAATGTAGATGACTGAAACATTGTGAGGTCGATATCATCTAGGCCCACAGAAATACCACCATGCGTGGGTTGCATGATATCCTCTTCCTACTCAAGTCCAATGCATACAACACCATATGATCTATAATAGTGAGCTCGTCAGGTAGCAGTGCTAGATGAAGCCTTGCCATAATCACCCTCGATAGTAGGAGTATGAGAAATCTAGCTTATATGGTGAACAAAGGTGTTAGTAAGTGCCTAAACTACATGTGAAGTATAAATCTATACATTATCCTTGATTGTAGAGGGTAGGGTCTTAGGAGGATGTGGTTTTTTTATATACACTCTCGCAAGATGATTAGGTGCACGACGTGCACCTAGCCTATCCTGCATAGAGCCCTTTCCTTTGCCAAAGAAAAATGAGAAATCAAAATAGTTTGGAATTTCATTCAACACAAACTTATAATATAATTTTCTCAAAAGATACATTGGGACCTCATTATTATTTCAAAGCAAGTGATCAAAGACCATCCACCATCGATCCTAAAAATTTAGTTTGATCAAATGGTGAGTGCACCAATGGATTGGAATCTATTTGGTCATCATATCTAGCTGCACACTAATTTGCCCATCATTAAATAAGGTACAAATTTGGGATTTGTTTATATTTTAATCTTTCACATTGACTACAAATAATTTTTTGGAATAGTATGCTCTACATCTATTTCTATAGTCAGCCCACCTATCAATTTGACCTATTAACGACTCAACTTCACCTAATAATTTTATTATTGTGTTTGCCAAAGAAATTTGGTGTAGGTTTTTTGCATGAGGATCCCTCAATGTTGTAATCAAATTTTCAATGATAGAGGCTGCTAAATCCTCTTGACTACCTTTGGGAGCTTAAGGAACAATAGGAGGGTTAGGAGGGTTTTGTGGGTGAGGAGGGATATGAGGGTTTTATGGGTGAGAAGGTATAGGAGGGTTTTGTGGGTGAGGATGGATAGGAGGGTTTTGTGGGTGAGGAAGGATAGGAGGGTTAGGTTGTTGTTCAGTTTCACTTGCCTCTTCATGTGCTAAAAAACAAAAAAAAAATATAATTTCAATAAAAATGCAATGAAATTAACTAATTTTGTTTGTAAATGCAACAAAATATATTTGTATACCTCTCTTCTGGAAATCCATTGTTGAATTTGGGTTGTTGAAGTGCTTGTTACTTGCTTTGGTTGTACATATTTTCTCTTTTACTCTTCTACTCATGATTTTAGTCGATTCCAAATGAATGGCATCGATAATTTTTTATTTTGTTTTAAAATGATAGAACCATGTACGTGGTTCTATCATTTTAAAACCACATATACAGTCACACCACGTACATAGTTTATATGTACAAAATTGTGTACATGGTTTTGGATTGGTGATTATGAATCTTATGACATAGAATCACGTACATGGTTTTAAAAACCATGTACATGGTGTTTAATAACCATGTACATAGTTTTTTTTTAAAATGTTCGCTTTTTGGCCCCCTATATGCATGCACTTACCTAGATATCAAGCATGGTCCTAAATTTATGAATGGTGTATGATATGGGGCATGTGGTATATGATATCAATTGAGATCCTTATTATTTAACCTCAACATCACTTCTTAGAGCACCTTGAAATATTTCACCATTTGTATGTTTCGTATGGCCTTACCCTTCCCTACCACTTCACCATTTCTCAATCTCACTATGAAACCAAATGTTTCTTCCCCACATAAGGCCTTTCCTTGTCATATGAAGAAACACACCATCATTTACATGAAAAATATAAGATTATTAATTCTTAACACTTGGTGCATAAAATCAATCATGGGTTTCGACTTAGGTACAATTGCGATTTTAAACTTTCCCTATACAAAATCCGATTTTACTAAAACATATAATTACAACCATTCCAATGTAACTTACACCTTTGGGGAAAGTGCTAGTATATAATATTATTATATATACTATTTCATGATAATAAAATATATTATATGCTTTGAGATATATAATATATAATATAATTAAAAATTCGTAAGAAGTATCTTGTTGAAACCTATCTATAAGTACTCATCATGTCAATGACATTTTTGGACTTCTTTCCTTTACAATAATAAAAAACAAAGTGTCCACTTAAAATAGAAACACTCTAAACATTTGTGGGATGATGAATATAATCTAGTGTTATGTTTTTTTCAAATAGTAATTACTATTAAATATAAGAAAACTCAATGAAGTTCGGGCAAATACATGTACAAACTTATGTGATATGTCGTTATATATACATATGGTTTTTGTGTAGTTAATAAATAGAGATGGTATTCAGTGGGTTAATAAATCAAATGGGGATCCAGGGCTTCGATTGTGTTCTAGACCAGTCCACACTCTAGTCAAAAGTCATCACCTAATAATTAATTAAAAATAATAAGTAATAATTTATATGATAAAATATCATAATAATATATATTAATAATATTTAATAATAATATATATTATAATTATATTAAATATATATAACATATATATTTAATATTATATATATTAGATGCAATATATTATAAAATATATATTTTTATTGAAGATATATATATATATATATATATATATGTAATATTTGATATATTATAATTTTATATAATTATAATTATAAATAAATATTATATAATTATATATAATATTATTATAATGTATATATTAAATAAATTATTATATTTATCAAATTATAATATTATATGAATATATTATAAAATATAACAATAAATATATGATCATATATATGTATGTATGTATGTATTTATATTGGAAGTATAATATATATATATATATATATATTAATATATTTATATAATATATATATATATTAATATATTTATATAATTAACAATATATATTTATATTTTTTATAGATACCAGGGTTGATGGGTCCTTTGTCCTTATTATGCTTTTTATGAACTGGAGCTTCAATTGGTTTGGGATACAATCAGAGGCCTAGATTCATAATGAAATATTACTTTGACAGGATGCTATAGATAATAAACTGCAAGCTGCTCCATCCATTGAATCATACCTTCCTTCCAAAATTACCAAATTAACCATTATACAAGATGTAAGCCCACCAATCGTAGACAATTCAAAATGTCTAACCTCTTAAACCGTATGACATTATAGATTATGATACAACTATCATGAATCCACTAGCATGATCAACAACAGTACTAGATTTGCTACAAGATGGGAGACTATAGCCCATTAACAAGCTGCTCAAACCATTCAGTATTTTTGATTGCATCACAACTACCATGGATCCATCCTCACGCTCAATGGACACTAATAACACTATTAATGACCACAACCGATCTCACATGCCTCAATGGGAATTGAACCTTGGTGGACTTGGATACATCCAAGTTACCTCACCAACTCATCCCCACCTCATTGGCATAATTAACAATATATTATATTACATTACATTACATACATACATACATACATATAATTTATGTATTGTTATTTATATATATTATTATTATTAATATTAACAATGTATTATTATATAATATTAAATTTATTTAATAATATATTTTTTAATGTCTTAACTATTTGACTCTTTGTATCGGATATATAGAGGGATTTGTACCTTAGTGATGGATATAAACAATCATCATCCTTACAAATTGGACAATAACCATTTTAATATAATTTATTATATTAAAAATAATATAAAATATATTATACATATATAATAATTGATGTTGCTGATAGGGTGACATTTTTCTCCACGTTTGCCCATGTTTTGCATCACGTTAAACATGCTCAGATTGTTATCATTGTTTAATAGTTGGTGTTGAGGGATCTCAAAGGAAAAAATAACATTAGGATGATAAGTAATGTAAAATTTAGATGCTTGTGTTGAGGGTTTGTGGGCACTGTTGATGCATTTATGATAAAACTTTGAATATTAATGTGTATGTTGATATTTATCATGTTTTGCCAACTAGAATTGCAATCATATATACATAGATTTTGTTCAGGCCTGACAATCCCCATTACATATGTCGCATTTATTTCAAAATATCATCATCTTTTCTCTCGGCATGTTCTCTTAGTTCTATACATTTTTTTGCTTCACTTTTTCTATGTAATGTCTCTCATACCCATTCTACTTATCGAATTCAAGTTGCACTAGACCTGATTTATGGCTTCCATGGTCCACAATTATTTATATAAATAGATGTCTGGAGAAAGTGATGAATATTTATTTGTATCAATTTTTGTGATCACAATATGTGATATATGTAAAAAATGGTTTTATTTTTCAAATAATTAATTTTATCCTAAAGTAGAACATGATGTGTTATATATAAGTTTTTAAAAAAAAAAAATTATTTAAAGAGTAATTAATGGATTTGTGTTCTCCTCATTGAACCTATTTTGTAGATTCAAAAATGTAGTGACAAATATACATTATGTAGCTAAAAAATAACATATTTTATTGGTTTGTCTAGTTATGTTGATTAATATTATGGGTACCACAAATTTTTTGTTACATGCCATGGAGTTGATTCATACAACCCCATCTATGTGTATCTTCACTTAAATTTGGTTGTGTCAGGTTGAAGGAAATGTGGTGGCTATGTTAGGTCAAAAAAATTACAATTATCACTATCCATAGTGAATGAATTAATGGGAAGTCATTATCGAATAAATCAATAGAAAACAATATAAAGGATATAGAATATCTAGGGAAAATCTAAGGTGAGGGCCTCACCATGAAACACTCCAACATAATAACCTATACAACACTAAAATAAACTTTGAGATCTCAAGAGCAAAAAACATAATTAAAGGATTAAATAAGCCCCTAGGAAAAAAATGATTTGAGTTGGGAACCTAAGTTTAAATATATATTATTGTTCTGCCTGTGAATGTTCATTCTTCTTAATTTTGGTCAAAGGTTCCTCATGTTTTCAATCTTTTCTACTTTGAATAATGTGGACATAGACATGTCATCTCATCGGCTATCCACATTGAATGTCATCATAAGTGGAAAATTACATGATATAATGCCATTACCTTAAAGACATATTAACTCTTTCCAATTTTCTTTCGGAATGATTATCTTCATTTTCCATTTGATTTTTACCCCTACATAAGTTTTTTGGTCATATTTATAATCAAGGTTAAACTCGGTCATGTAGTAATTTTTTACCTCTCGAGTTGCTTTGTACACATTCTTAGTTTAAACTTTTACTAAATATATTTTTCTAACTCTTGATTGTTGTAGGACATTCATGTTGGTTAATACCTGATTTATCCATCTATGGTTTATTTTTTCATCCATATCCTCTTATTTTTTTCAACTCTTATCTCACTATTTCCTTTGCCACCTATCCCCCTTTATGCTCTATACTTAATTTATGTATTCTAAAAGATGTATCATAATTTTTTCTTAAATTATAAAAGTACATATTTGTGCTATAATTATCTCATATGGGATAGATGCACTAATCTTGAAGTTAATTATGATTAAACATTTTTTAATTCTCTAAATTTGTATCAAATTTAAACCCAACATACCATTATCCCAAATTTCACATGCATAGAACACCATTGGAACTACTAATAATGTAAACAGGGTCTTGGTAGTCTTCCAATCCCATAAATCAGTGTCTTTGCACCCATTTTGAAAAAAACATAGCACTCTCCACATTCCTTGGATTTTATTTTTTATGCATGTTTCCCAACTAATATTTTTAATGAAATCAAGCCCTAGGTACTTGTATTATAATACTATCTCAAGTGGGGTTCCACAAATATGAAACTTATATGCTTCTTATCTTTTTGATAAGAGATCAAAAACTGAGTTTTGCTAGTGTTGACTTGCGTTTCAACGTCTTTTTAAAAGTGTTCTAATGCTTTCAAATGATATATTATATTTTATTAGGAAAAGAGGGAATATTGATGAGTTGAGATATATTTCATAGCAGTGAAATGATATGTTGAGAACGTGTATACACCTGAATTTTGTACAAGACCCTTTTCCCTAGTGTCTTATTTATGATATTTGGTGTACTTGTATATATTTGCATATTTATACATCTTTTTTTACCCCACTTTGGTTTGTGTTTAGCCATTTAACTTTAAAATAACACTTGAAATGTATTAAAATCTATTTGATGGCATGTTTGGACTAATTATCACTTGTTATCATGCTCCTCAATGAAACCATTTGTTTACTCTAGGTCAAACTTGCACCCTGCACATGTTTGTACATTTTGTATTTGTGGGTCCTTTTTCCCATTGTCACTAATATTTTGCCTCTAACCTAGCTCCATATTATTTATAAAGTTGGATAAAACCCCCATATTTTCCCAGAGTTCCCTATATATACAATTCATCATAAACCATTTGAGGGAGAAAGAGGAGGGATCATAAAAAATAATAAAAATATCAAGATTTAAACCTAAATCAAAACCAATCATCAAGTTACTTTATTATTCCTAATTCAAATTGAGCTTCATTGAGTTATATCTTACACACTTATTATAGAGTTATCTATCTTTGCCTCTCATTATACCCTTATACATGTTGGACATTTATCCAAAGGAATATTGTTTATTTATGTTTTAGTTTGTACAGGTTGTTTATATCGGTTAGTTGGTTTTCTTCAACCAAATCCCATAAGATTACTAAAAATCTTATGTTTATACAAAATAAAAATATGTTCTACATTAAAAAAAATTCTTGAGTTTATTTCTCCCAACAGTGGTATCAGAGCCTGACAAATTGAAGAGGAGGTGCAGACATTTCCAAATCCATTTTTGAACGGAAAAATGAGCAAGGATAAAATTTAAACATATGTTGTTGGTAAAAGGTAATAAAATGACCTAGGAGTAAATTCGTTGATGAAAAGAGATTGATCGAGCACTTTGAATTTATATTCCACCCTAAAGCATTTATACAACCTACAAAATGAAATTATTTAGTATGACCTTCAACTTGGAGTGAATCATATAGAAAGCGAAGGAAATAAATAATATAGTTCATTGATCTCAAACCAAAAAAGGTGAATGCCTATTTTTACCAATAAACACCATCATAACGAGTGTGCTAGGGCATGCAAATTTCAACTAGAGCATTGAGCATAGATTTATGATAAAGAAGCTCGAATAGTGGATCCTACTTTGAGAATTCTATTTATCCTTGTGTGAATGGAAACATAGTAATTACTTTGAGTGAAACCTTGATTTTCTTGAAACAGTCATTATCAAATTGAAGGAATGGTTATTCTAGATTTTTTACAGTTTGAAATTGTATGGGAGGAGAGCCCTATCTTGTTGCTCACTATGTCTTGCTATATAGCATATATGTTTTGAATAAGACTTATACATAAAGACCAAAACTTTGAAAACCTAATATTAGGTGAAATATTTAATGTGGGCTCCACCACAAAGCCAACACATTTGATTTTCATGCAAGGGACCAATTCATTTTTTATATACAAGGAAAAGTATTACGCTAACACAGTTATAAATTTGGGGCAAGTTTTTTACATATATGTAATTGTCTATTTTGTCATATCCTAAACAAAACCAAGTCTAAGTAGAGTATGTTTACCTTTAGTTATCTAAATTTATTAAAGGCAAGCTAGATGAGGTGATTTTGTTAGTTGCTTGAAAATAAGAAGGTCTAGGTTTCAAAACCCATTGGGGATATATTTTGGTTAAAATATTCTTTTGAATTTATTTGTAAAGGGAGATATAAGGTGTGATTGAATTTTTGAAAAATATATAAATCTCTTATATATCAAATCTACTGACAAAGGTCAAGGAAAAACCTCGAGTAACATTCCTTTCTGTTTTACTTCTTTGTAAGTCATGGTAAAAATTGAAATCTTGATAACTTAAAATGGTAGATTATCACTAAAAACTAAAAGGAATGAAGTCAGAACATGGATAACACCCTCATTTTTAATGAATTATGGTAAATCATAGAGAAAGAAACCATACCACCAACTGAAGCCAGAAAATTGGTTGAGTAATAGAAACATGATGAACATGCAATCACACTGTTAAAAGCATCTTGCACTGAACAAGTTATCATTCATATAGAGGAGATTAAAACTTGTGTATGGAAAGAATTAAAGGATCTATATGATAATTTTTTATTTTGTTTTTAAATGACAAAACCATGTATGTGGTTTTGTCATTTTAAAACCACGTACATGATCACACTGCATACACAATTTATATGTATAAACTTATGTAAACAGTTTTGGCTTGGTGATTATGGAGCCTATGGCATAACCATGTATGTGGTTTTAAAAACACCATACGTGGTGTTTAATAACAGTGTATGTAGTTCTATTTTTTTAAAAAAAATGTTCATTTTTTGGCCCCCCATCTCTGTGCACTTACCTAGATATCAAGCATGGCCCTAAATGTAGGTATGGTATACAATATGGGGCCTATGATATGCGATATCAATTGAAATTCCTATCATTACCCCTTGGCCATCACTTCCTAACACGCCTTGAAATCTTTCACCATTTGTATGTTCTATATGGCCTTATCGTTCCTTACCACTTCACCATTTTTGAAGCTCACCATGAAACCAAATGTCTCTTCCCCACACAGGGCAGTTTCCTATCATATGAAGGAACACACCATCATTTTCAACCATCATTTACATGAAAATATAAGATTATTATTGCTTAACATTTCATGCACAAAATCAATCATGGGTTTTGAGTTAGGTACAATTACAAATTTACACTTTCCCTACACAAAACCCCACTTTACTAAAACATATAATTACAACCATTCCAACGTAACTTACACCTCTAGGGAAAGTGTTAGTATATAATATTATTATATATACTATTTCATAATAATAATATATATTATATATTTGAAATATATAATATAATTTAAAATTTGTAATAAGTATCTTGTTGAAACCTATCTATAAGTAATCATCATGTTAATGACATTTTTCAACTTTTTTTTGTTTACAATAATCACAAACAACGTGTCCACTTAAAATAGAAGCACTCTAAACATTTGAAGGATGATGAATATAATCTAGTGTTATGTTTTTTCAAATAGTAATTACTATTAAATATAAGAAAACTCAAAGAAGTTCGAATAAATACATGTACAAACTTATGTGATATATATATATATATATATGGTATTCATATAGTTAATAAATAGAGATGGTATTCAGTTGGTTAATAAATCAAATGGGGATCTAGGGCCTCGATTGCGTCCTAGACTAGTCTACGCTATAGTCAAAAGTCATCACCTAGTAAATAAATAAAAATAATAAATAATAGTTTATATGATATAATAATAATAATAATATTATATATATATATATATTATAATTATATTAAATATATATAACATAGATATTTAATATTATATGTAATATATTATAGATATAATATATTATAATATAATTTTTTTTATTGAAGATATTATAATATAATTATTCATATATATATATATATATATATATAATATAGAATAGAAGTAATATATGATATATTATGATTTTATAAAATTATAATTATAAATAAATAATAAATAATACTATATAAACATAAATATTATATAATTATATATAATATTATTATAATGTATATATTAAATAAATCATTATATTTATTAAATTATAATATTATAAAATATAACATTTAATAAATAATAATAAATATATGATTATATATATATGTATGTATGTATTTATATCAGTAGTATAATATAATATATATTTTTATATATATTATTAATATATTTATATAATTAATCATATATTATATTAATATATATATATATATATATATATATATATATAAATATAATTATTATTAATATTAACAATGTATTATTATATAATATTAAATCTATTTAATAATATATTTTATTATATATATTTTTAATGTTTTAATCCTTTGACTCTTTGTATTGGATATATAGAGGGATTTATGTCTTAGTGATGGATATAAACAATCATCATCCTCACAAATCACACAACCCTTTCAATGTAATTTATTATATTAAAAATAATATAAAATATATTGTATTGATGTTTCTAATAGGGTGACACTTTTCTCCACATCTTGCCCATGTTCTGCATCGCATTAAACATGCTCAGATTGTTATCATTGTTTCACAGTTGGTGTTGAGGGATATCAAAGGAACAAATAACATTGGGATGATAAGTAATGTCAAATTTAGATGCTTGTGTTGAGGGTTTGTGGGCACCGTTGATGCATTTATGATAAAACATTAGATATTTATGTGTATGTTGATATTTATCACGTTCTATCAACTAGAATTGCAATCATATATACATAGATTTTGTTCAGGCCTAAAAATCCCCATTACATATGTCGTATTTATCTCAAAATAACATCATCATCTTTTATCTCAGCAAGTTCTCTTAGTTTTGTATTTTTTTTGCTTCACTTAATCTATGTAATGCCTCTCATATCCATTCTACTTATTGAATTCAAGTTACACTAGACCTGATTTATGGCTTCCATAGTCCACAATTATTTATAGAAACATATGTATGGAGAAAGCGATGAATACTTATTTGTATCAATTTTTGTGATCACAATATGTGATATATGTAAAAAAATGGCTCTATTTTTCAAATAATTAATTTTATCCTAAAGTAGAACATGATGTGCTATATATAAGTTTATGTTCTTTTTTTAATCATTTAAAGAGTAATTAATGGATTTGTGTTCTCCTCATTGAACCTATTTTATAGATTCAAAAATGTAGTCATAGATATACATTCTATAGCTAAAAAATAGTATATTTTGTTGGTTTGTATAGTTATGTTGATTAATATTATGGGTGACACATATTTTTTGTTACATGCTATGGAGTTGATTCATACAAACCCATCTATGTGGACCTCTACTAAAATTTGGTTTTTTCAGGTTGACAGAAATGTGGTGGCTATGTTAGCTCAAAAAAATTGCAATTATCACTATCCATAGTGAATGAATTAAAGGGAAGTCATTATCTAACTAATCAATAGAAAATAATATAAAGGGATATAAAATATCTGGGGAAAATCTAAGGTGAGGGCCTCACCACGAAAACACTGCAACATAATAACAATTGCAACACTAAAATAAAGTATGGGATCTCAAGAGCGAAAAACATAATTAAAGGATTAAAGAAGCCCCTAGGAAAACAAATTTGAGTTGGGAACCTAAGTTTAAATATATATTATTATTCTGCCTGTGAATGTTCATTCTTCTCAATTTTGGTCAAAGGTTCCTCAAATTTTCAATGTTTTCTACTTTGAATAAGGTGGACATAGATATGTCATCTCATCAAGTATCCACATCGAATGTCATCATAAGTGGAAAATTTCATGATATAATGCCATTACCTTAAAGACATATTCACTCTTTCCAATTTTATTTTAGAATGAGCATCTTCATTTTCCATTTGATTTTTACCCCTATATAGGTTTTTTGGTCATGTTTATAATCAGGGTTAAACTCGGTCATGTAGTAATTTTTCCCTCTCAAGTTGCTTTGTGTACATGCTTAGTTTAAACTTGTACCAAATATATATTTTTTAACTCGTTATTGGTGTAGGACATTCATGCTGGTTAATACCTAATTTATCCATTTATGGTTTATTTTTTTCATCCATATCCTCTTATTTTTGTTAAACTCTTATCTCATTGTTTCCTTTACCACCTATCCTCTTTCATGCTCTATACTTAATTTATGTATTCTAAAAGATGTATCATAGTTGTTGCTTAAATTAGAAAAGAAGATATTTTTTTTATAATTATCTCATATCGGACAAATGCACTAATCTTAAAGTTACTTGTCATTAAATTTTTTGTAATTCTCTAAATTTATATCAACTTTAAACCCAACATACCATTATCCCAAATTTCACATGCATAGAGCACCATTGGAACTAATAACAATGTAAATAGGGTCTTGGTGCTCTTCCAATCCCACAAAATAGTGTCTTTACACCCATTTTGAAGAAAACATAACATTCTCCACATTCCTAGGATTTTATTTCCTATGCATGTTACCCAACTAATATTTTTAATGAAATCAAGCCCTAGGTACTTTTATTCTAATACTATCTCAAGTGGCATTCCACAAATATTAAACTTATATGCTTCTTATCTTTTTGATAGGAGAAGATCAAAATCTTAGTTTTACTAGTGTTGACTTGCATTTTAGCCTTTTTTAAAAGCATTATAAGGATTTAAAATGATCTATTATTTTTATTAGGAAAAGACGGAATATGGATGATCTGACATATATTTCATAGTGGTGAAATGATATGTTGAGAATGTGTAGACAACTAAATTTTTTAAAAGACCCTTTTCCCAAGTGCTGAGGTCATTGCATATAGTCAAACCTAGATGGAGAGATATCAGTTTGAAAAAAGTTGCTTAATGGTAAGTTTTACCTTAACTTCTTAGAAAAGAAGTTTTACCCCATATAGTGGCATCTGTTGGTGGAGGTATATGAAATCTAAGCAAGCCTAATGGATTTATTCTTGTCACATAGGCCTAGAGGTAACACCTTATCACAAGAGGAGGTTGTTTGGTCAAGAGAAGAGGATGGTTGAATGGATTTAAACTTAACCAAAATTTTAATGAAAGCACTCATAAAAATAGAGCTCTTAGGTCAAATGAACCTGGAGCAAGCAACTTGAAAATGTCACATAATGTATTGATGATAATGGAATGACTGTATGGTCTTAAGGAAGAAATAGATACACTCAATTTTGAGATGGATCTAGTGATCTTAGGAGGATCCAAAGGTGTGAATTATAGTGTTAAATCACATATCATCACCTAAAATAATCTCCTACATTCCCTAATGAGCACCTATAGTCTAAAGTGAGGATTGCATATTAGCTTAAGCTAATGAAAGGTACAAGTTGGTTGATGAAAAAAGCTATAATATGAAATGGCCACATAGAAATAATTTTTAAAAATGATAGTATCACACTTCATGTGATATTTATAATAAAATTAAGTACGTTGAAGATGAACAAACTACTTTCTAACCTCATTCTCAGTCAACCAAACCTTGCACATAGTCATAGGCCTAAAAGCTAGTCTAGAGAAGTTAGAGTGTTGAGGATTCTATAAGTGTGATGTAGCTCTGAAACTTGGTATATAAGGTCCTCATGAGTTATTAAAGACCACATGGTATATTTAAAGTTAATTTAATAGGGGAATTTCCCTCTATTTTGTCTTAGATCATAGTCACTCCACAATCAAGGCAACCTACAGACATAGTACATGGATAGTGGAAAAGATGAATGATATAGCCTTGAGTGACTATGTAATTATGTATAGGGTTAAATTGGATGTAAAAAAGTTTTGAGGATGTCCTAAAACCATTGGAAACACTCATAAGTGACCACATGATCAAAAACATAGTCTATGCCTAGTAGGTCTAAGAACTAGCCATTAGCCATTAGGTGCATAATGTCATTATTATGACCATATGATCCTTAAAATTAACTTGAGATACTTCATGGGAGAATATAAGGTTTACTAGACTCAATCGTTTGTAGAAAATGACTAAGAATTGGTCATTTTATCCTAAGTTTGTCTCAAGGGTGTCCAAAATGCATAGTACAAACTCGAGGAACATTTTCTTTCATTCATATCTATAGGGACAACATGCATGGTGTCTCAAGAACTTAGGGATAGTTGACAGGGGTCCTATAATTAAACTCAGTGGAAATGGTTTGAAGGTTAAGGGCTTAACCTTTATGAATCATTGTTAACAATCTAAATGACTTAAAACCCTCTCAAGAACCTAATGAGAAAGATATGGTGTGAAATGCATCCATAAGGACTTAATTTAACTGATTTATATCAACTTGAAACTCCCTCAAACTCCTCACCAATCAATTATTTTGTACTATCACTTGTATGAACATGCTAGATTCTATGATTTTTACAAAAAATGAGCTAAATTTTAGGTGCAAAAGAGAATAGATGAATGAAATCCATTGTGTAAGGAGTGTATATATGTTTTATAACTATTCAAATCCCATTCTCACCTTAGTGATACATGAAAAATCCTTTGCTAAACTAACTATTGTAGGCAATCTTGAGTAAAATAGTGAGGAGGGTAAATACCAAGTTGAATATAAGAAGTGTTGTTTGGATTTATTTTGAGATCTAAATGATAGTATAGAAGACAAAAATGTCTTGATGAGTTGTCTCACACCTTTGAAATGAATCTCTTTGTACATCTGTAGGTCACCCTAGTGATAAGTGTGGGAATTAAAGCCTAGAAGGCTAATGAGTGACTACAAGAAAGTGAATAAAAATTGGAAAAGAGAAGGTCATAAATTGAAGGTTGTATAATGACTTCAAAAATCATGTTTCAACCTTATCAAGTCATCTCACATGTGTCAACAACTTATAATGTAGTTTCAAGAAAGACCATGGATTGTCCCTTCACCAACTTCAAGAAGATGTCATATTTGTGAGTGACACTTATTCAAGGAAGCTTCATGACCTATTTTATAACTCCTCTTATTGAATTATAGCTAGTTTTAAAGTCTTGACACTTGTCATGATGATTTTTCAATGTCAATTCTTCTCTCTCCTCTCCTGTGCTCTATATATTGAAGCCATTTTGGCCTTGTAAACAATCCACAATTGGTATGGCAAAGCCTTATTGGTTTTGACATATTGTTTTGCCTTTTAATAAAGTTTTGTCAAGATGGTTTAGTCTTTGAAATTCTTTCTTAAGTATGTTAATTAGTCTATTTATATGACAAGTGATGGATGTTTTCTCCTTACTTCCATTATGTTCTTGTATGTATTATGTGAGTAACATTTCTTCTAACAGGTTTCATGAAGTGTGTATGTTTGTTAGGTGTATTTTGAAGTGTGAAGGATATTTGAATTGTCTAAGATCAGACCTCATAGTTACCCACCTTTATAATTTCATGACAATCTACCTCCATGTAAAAATAATTATGCTTAAAGAACCTTGAGTTGAGATTAGTTTTAGCAGCTTGCCTTCTTAGTGCAAATGTAAGTATGTTTGTGGAGATATATTTGGTGTATCACCTCCTTTAGTGTAGGTTAATTTTATGTTTCCTTATTAAATTTTCATCCCCAATAATGATTAGTATAGTGTAGTGTGTGAGCCTAAAAGATAGATCAAAGGAGCTAGCCCATAATCTATAGATCTATCTCTTGTAGTAGCTTGACTATATACAGAGATAGTTCCATGTTATCCCAAATTTAAAAAAGTCCAGTTGACTTCTATAGGGTGAAAATTTGGGATATAATAGAAATAATGTAGGACCTACCAATAGGCATTGCCTTCATCATTTTTTATCATTACAATAAATAACATTGGTCTAGTATCTTTATATGTTCCATAGTTATATTGTATTATTTCTTCACTTAGCAAGGTGGATCATTCAATGTTAAATGGTGTGGTAGGAATAGTATTATGTGAATCATGTTGGATAGTAGTATTATTTTTCTCATAAAAGTAAGCATGAGTAGAGGTGGCATGAAGAAACACATTCTTATGATAGAAGGAAGGGATATCCTTATGTGTCCAAAAATACTCGAGCAAATACTCATAATTTGAGAACACATCCAATGTCAAAATTTATGGTGAAGCACTCTCATCAATAAAATGAGAGTTGACCAATTGTAGACCCATTTTATAGGTATGCATAAATTATAAGTTGACCTTTTGTAAATAAGGCTTGTTATGAGTAAATGGTTTATGACTTATAGATTGTTTTTAAAAACCCAGGCCATGCCTATTTGTGTTATTTTCAAGAGAGATAGGTTGATATATACTTGTCTCATGTTTTCCCAACCCTTGTCCTTTATACCCATATTTGAGAAAATATCAAGAAGCAAAATCAATATTATAGGATTGTGGTGTAGGACTATCTATTTGCTAGACCATTACACAATGTTTGAAGAGACTAGTATCCATTGGACATGTATGAATAAATCCCTAATGGATGAATTTTAAGCATGCATGTAAAGTAGAGGGAACCACATACATCTCATGTATCTAAGGTCATCCCAAAATTATGTCATAATTCAAATCACTTGGCATAACTTGGCACAAAGTAGGCTATGCATGAGGTCCTATGGTGATGTTCAAGGATATTTTGCCTATAAACATCATCAAAAGTTATCAAATCATTTTATTCTCATGTTTGAGGGTTCCAAATCTTTGGGTCCAATGTCAACAAAATAAAGAAAGTATGTGTTTCAAATGTTAAGTCCCAAGCCATTATCCACGAGTACTATTTTAACCATTTTATTGCACACACTTACCTAAATTTATAGTGGTAAACAAGAATTTATGAGATGTTGATGTGGTAAATCCTCTTTCTCAAAATAAATACCATGTTTAGTCCATTTAAAAAAAATTAACATGGAAGCCATATATGGAGGCTCCATAGTAATTGGTAAGTAATGCATCCAAATGAACATCCTTTTAATGTGAAAAATCATGAAATAAGTCTAAGAGTGAAGTTTTAGCAATATTATAATTGGTAGAGGTTGTAATATGGTGGGAAGAGAAAGACTATAACATGCATTCTCTTTGGCGCATTGTGGTAATATGTAGAAGTTCATTATAAACATTAAGGTAGTAAGAAGTATGCAAGAATGCATTTAATTTGAAATGACTAAGTTTTGATCTCCTTAGAGATTTTATTGAATTTACCATACATGAAACATAACAAGTAACAACTACCATGATGTAATATAAAATCAACTAGCCAATAGATATATCCATATTGAACATGGGTCTAGAAAGGGAAAAAAATTAAGATTTTGAAAAATAAAAAATTATAATATACAAGAAACACAGAAAACCCTAAGCTATCTAGGATTTTGAGACCAATGGTTGGGTTCACCAAATGTTTAACCCTAAAATATAGATTAACGAATCTAGGGTTAAATGAGACATAGATAGCCTAAGGCACAATAATGGTAAATTATGTCTATAACATGACGATTACTTTGTAAACTATGATAAATAATATTGTAAATTTATATACTGAGATATGCTAAAAATATAAAGCATAACTATGCTAGATATTGTAATGATAATGAAAAAAAGATAGTTAGTTTAGACTCTGATACATATTTATATTTGTATCAAGAAGGAATAAGATTGTAAGTATATTATGAGACTATCATCAAATAATAGATTAAACACTTTTATGACCTCAAACACTTACATCGACCTTAGATGGTTGCTTCAATATTTCTATCTAACCTGGACATAGGTGTCTAGTACAAAATACTTATTGGATCAGGATGTGACCACTTAGAAAGTTTAGGGTTTTATATTGCCTTTGGTCTAGTGTGATTATATTTGTCTCATGGACTATCTATCCTTGTCAAATAACAAAACCCTAATTATTTATCTTCATAGTGACTACATAAAATGGGTTACTAGGCTTATGATGTCAAGATAACCCTAATGACCCCTATGTTAGTGGTTTTTACCTACATAAACACTAATCTAAAGACATACTCAGACTCATGTATTTTTCCCCTACATGTGGGATTTTATGAGCATAAGGATGCAATATGTGATAATCATTTACAGCAGTGACCCAGATTATAACTTGGAAAATTTGGATCTTGGGTTACTCTTTTATTAATTCAAACATTTATATGTGTTTTCCTCATGATTAATATGTAAATGTGAGAAAATATGGAGGATTTATTGACTTAAATGCTTGATTGAATGCTTTTGATAAGTTGCCTTGTGAGTTGTTTAGTCTCGACTAGGTCTATACTAAGTCTATTTTAGGTGTGGAATTAATGAGGGTTGATCATGTAGATAATCAATCCCTTTTATAAATATATTTCATTAAAGCATTTAGGTTGACCATATGCATATGTTTCATTTAAAAATTGGATGAATTTTAAGGCACTAGATAGTTGTGTCAATGTAGGTGTAGGATAGTAGGTATAGGTCTGAAATCCATAAAGATAGAAGATAAGCATGTTTTTAGAATTTTGAGTATGATATAAGGTCTGAGTCATCAGAATAACATCAATCAGACTAAAATATAATAAATAAGCACAAAGAGATAGTGTATGCAAGCTTTTTGACAATGAAAAAGGTCTAGAACTAAGAGGAATAACCAAGGTCTATTTTTGAAAAGTGTAAAAGACCAAGTTGCTATATAATTCAAAAATAGTGTCTACATATTGGTGCCTACATCATTTTTGCCTAAGGCAAGATCATCACCAAGAAGGTTTTACTATCAATAGTGTAATGTGCTCATTTTTAGAATTAAAATTTCCAATGTCACTTCACTACTAGATGTCATGCCTTTCTATATTTTTAACTCATAAAATTGATGGACAAAAATGTCTATTTTTTTATTCATATCTTTCCACAAAATGTTAGAAAAAGAGAAGGGAATCAAGAAACCAAAATGGCAGTACAACTATGTATCTTACATGCCAAAATAGTATCTCCTCTAGTTCATGTGCATTATCAATGGAGAAATTGAGTAAGGCCTTCAACTTACTCTTCCATAAGTGTGAGATGCAATTACATCCACATTAACCTAGGCAAATTTTAGAAATTTAGGAGTTATATTGTAGATTTTAGGTTTTGGAGGATCCCATCAGATTTTAGGGGTTCAATATTTTTTTGTTTCAATAAGGTATCATAGGTGGTATGAGGGTAGTATATGATCATTGGGGAATATTTCATGCCACGTCATGTGAAATTTTATAAATATGTCATGTGTTAATAATTTGCTCATCCTCAAAAAATATTATTGAAATTTTGTTAATTGGCTATAATTTTCCCTTAAAAAAATACTTTACATGGTTGATCTCGGGGTGTTCTCTCATCATGGATTGGTCGTTCTCTCATCATGGATTGGTCAATGGACATTATCCACTGAGGAATTATTAATGTAATAGTTAAAATTACCCAATGACCTTGTTTATTTATAGTTGTTGATTATCATAAAAAAATAAATTATGTTGAATTTTAGTTCTAGATTTTAAAAGATGTCATTGAGGAGGTTGGCCCGAGCAATGTATTATAGGTAGTAATAGATGCAACATGTGTGTTGGGAAATAGGGAGGTCAATTGAGGCTATTATTAATCACATCTAATATAGCCCTTATTTTGTGCATGAAATACACAATTCAATTAAGAACAATGTAAAAATTGAGTGATCAAAGAAGTGGTGACAAATGCCATGGAGAGGCAAATGTTCATATGCAAAAACCAAACTTGATTTGAATTGATTTGGTCCTTTTAAAAAAATGAATACTTCAAACTAATTTAGGTTATCTTTACATCTTATTTCATTTTATATAGAGGATAATTCAGTGATAATATCCCTTATTACTTATGATTATGACATATGAGTAAACTTGGTGAAGAGAGTACAAGATAAAATATAGGGACAGGGTGAAGGATGTGTTGGTTAGTGATTATTTTTTATTAGATCTGAGATACATAATATATTTTTCATCCCCTTTTTTACTATCATCAACTATCGAGACTCTAAAAATCCAAACCTTAGAGATATCTATGATTACATTGATAACATGTTTGGCCAAATGATGGCCATGATTCGTGGTATAGATCCCACCTTTGCATTTGATTATGACCATATTTAGCCCATTGTTTAGTGGAGGTGGGAGAATTTGAACACCTCTTTACACATGGCCACATATGAAATGAATCCAAATTGATTTGGGAGAGTTACTCTTATTGATGATGAGAAGGCAAAGAAGGGGTTCGTGTAGGCCCTCAAGAAAATGTTTAGTGTTGAGGATGTTACAATAATTAAGGATCAATTAAACAAAATTTATTCTCCCCAAGGATAAAAGACTTAAAATAAGATATATAGATTTTCCATGGATTAATCAAGCCTAATGCATTAATATATTACTCTATGGGAGTCTAACATTGTTATGAAAACTAGTTCACTTCCTTTCATAGGTTTCTAGCTCCTATGTTACTAAGAGGAATTTGTATACATATAGCTCTATCCACTATGTTAAGAGGAATAGGGTTACTTCTAAGCATAGTTACTAAACCTCATTAAGTATGCACAAAATCCAACTAGTTTTGAATTTTTTGACCAACCCATATAAGTTTGGTATAGGTCAACCTTATTTTTTTGGTCCAAGTTTTATACAAGGAAACATGCCTAGCAACAATAAATATTATATAATATTAACATTTTAAATTATGATATTAAATTTTTTCATTGTTTTTTTTTTTGATAATTATAAAACCACACACACAGTCACATGCACACATACATGCACATGTGGCTTGCACGAGTGCACACATACACATGCACATGCACACACACACACATCAGATTGGAAATTTTTGAAAATTTTCAAGAATTCTAGATTTTTGAATTTTTTTGTACTCTTAAATGAGTTCAAAGTTTTGGACTTAGTAACTATACTTCTAAGATAGTGGAGAAACTAGTTTTTTACATAGAGCTTTATATCTCATTGATTATAGACAAATAAGTGTATGGAGAGTTCAATAACATGGTGGGATGTATATCCATAGGAGCTAAGATAGGGAATTGAGGACTAGAATGTGCAACCGAGATTTTTGAGCTAATTATAACTCAATGTAGCTAAGCATTTTAGTTTTGACAATTTTATTTTCAACATTCAATTTACAAATTCATACTTATAGTTGACAACTATCAATTTAAAATCTCATTTTAATTTTCAAAGTTCAATTTCATGGATAGTCATTGGTATGATTATAACACTATTAGTATTTTTAAATTTAAAGTTTGAATTTCTAGCCCTTTATAATGTCATTTTATGTTGGATCATGGATATTATTTAATTTCATCTTCTTTGTTTATATTATGTATTTTGTTTAAATAAATGGATTTTATTTGTTATTACCGAATGAATTTTATTTGCTATTAATTTTAACTTCATTTATATTTTGAAAATAACCTTGGATGAGAATATAAGACAAGGGGATGATCTCTTGAAATATGTATTATGGGTTTATCATGTTAAATAAAGAAATCAATAGGTAAAAGTCCTTTGGAGCTTGTATATGTCATGGATGCAATTCTTCCACCTAATATTGAACTACCTGTGTATAAGCTCTTCCAAGACACGTTTGGTGACCTTGATGTATATGAATTAATATCAATTAGATAGAAGAGCTTAATGAAGAACAAATGAAGGCTCATAATAAGTTCATGATCAATCAAAAGCAAGTAAGAATTACATTTGACCAACATATCAAAAGGAAGATTTTCAACATACGTTACCTTGTCCTTTTTTGGGACAATAGGTATGAGAACAAAAAAAATCATGGGGAAATTGAAAGTTTATGGTTGCGATAATTTATGATCTTTGCAGTGGTTGGCTAGAATACTTTCCAAGCATATGATTTTAGATATTTCAAATATAACTGCTCATCAATGGGAAATAAATGATAAAATTTTTATACTAGGAGGCTTTGTCGCACCTTATAATTTAGGTATGTACATAGTAATTTGTTACTAATCTTTTGAGTCTTGTGTTGTCCTATTTATTTTCTAGGTTAGATAAGATGTAACCTCTTGATTTTGTTAGCCCAATACTATGCAACCAGTCACTATAATATCTTTTGTCTTGTCCTAGGTTTTCTCTTGAAGTTCATTATATGATTAATAGTATTCTATAAATCATGTTATTTTATCGCTAGAGCCATTACTATCACAATAAGGTGCAGTTTTAACATTATTTTGTCATCTTTTGGGTTCTGGGTAGGCAAGGTGGTTCATTTATATTTTCCCATCATAAAATCCACCTCACACTTCATGGTGCATTTTTAAGGCAAGGTCCTAATACATGTGTTTCCAAGAGAGCTTGTTGATGGTTTTGAAATAAATAAATACAAATATTCATGACTTGGTTTTTGTCATCCACTTGGTGGCATCCTATCATTTACTCATCTATCCTCATTTAATCCTCATTTAATGTAGTTTCTCTTACACATGTGAGATAGTTGTGCAAATTTATATTGGTACTACATCAAGAAAATTAAATTATCTTTTATCTCTTTCTCCACCTATTAAATCTTTCACTTTCATGTATTTGGATCCTTTTGATTCCCCTTTGGAAGGATTGTAAAAAATGTAGTGGAAACACCCCATAAAGCTTCCAAAAGGCAAAAAACTATAAATACTCATGAGAAAGCTATCATCAAATAGTATTTTAATATGTGTTTGATCTTATTCAATTAAAATGAAATTATTTTTATCCCTCAATCTCTTGCATTCTAGTTGTTTGTAGTGTCATTGTCTTCGATATCACTAGTTATTGAATTTTATGAAGAGTTTTTTTATTTGATTTTAAATTTATAGTCATTTTAGGTTATTTAAATTCAAAAACATGTTGTTGGTTGCATTAGTTTTAATCCTAATTATCTCATGGTAGATGATTTTAATCACAACAAGTTTTCCTCTTTGCATTTATAACTTTAGTAATGGTTGCAGTTAATGGATTCCCCCCCACTATTGCATTATAAGAAGTCCAATTTTATTATAGATTTTAGGTGAGTATTATATATTATTAAAGCTCTATCCACTTTTCCTTATCCATCCTCTCATTTCCTTGTTGACTCCAATCCCATAGGATAAGTTCACTAGTAGATTAGCATCAAGAGACAAATCAAATTCCAATCAATTACTCTCATAGGTGGGTACTTCTTCCCATTTCCCCTTTAACCAAATAGAGAGGGAGAAAATATATCCAAGCCATTGTCATTTGAATGCTTTATTTTACAAGTTAATAATGAAGTATTTTTAAGTGATAACAATTTTTGGAATTATTATTGAGTAAAATTTCTTATGGCTTCCTTAGAAACAACATTGGGAATAATTTTCCATCGTGGTTGAGTTCTTCTAAGTGGGGCCTCCATTTTAATGAAAGCGATCAGTGAGCTATCTTTATTCTTTGATCTCCTTTGGTCCTATGCATATATAATGTTTCATGATGGAAACTATATCACATTGTATAATGAGAAAAAACTTTAGAATGTGGAATATTCCACTATAACAATGGACTAGCAACAAGTTATTTGATACAAATATTAGAACATTAATGGTCATGATTCAAGAAGACATGTAATTGTTCACCCATGTTTTTTTCAAAGATAAATTTTAATACCCTCTCCACTACCCATGATTAATGCATTTTGATGGTCCCAAGTCAAAGGGAGGTACAGGTCCTAAATAGATTACACTTTATATGATGGCATTGCCATCCATTTTTCATTTAAACTAGAATTTGATTGTACAAATAACATAGATAAATATGAAGCTCTACTAATTGGGCTTAAAAATTCAAAAAATCCATTTGGTTTTTTTAATTAAAATAGTCCCCCAAAATAAATCCCAAAAATATGAAGTATGGAATTTGAAAACAATGGAAATCACTTCAAGTGTGATGTCATACACTATGCTTGACATCATGTAAAATAAAAACATATTATTTATTTATTTATTATATAAAACTTATTAAATCTTATAAACTAACTCACTTTGGTTAAGGTAAACCTACTTATTTTTATCCCATCTCTTCTTTTTTAAAGGAAAGTGTAAAGATTTTTTGTTTTTCCACATTCAACAAACATAAAATGTAGTGTTTTTTTTTCAAACAAAAAATACCATTATATTTATTATAAAAAAGAAAACTAGTTACTCAAAATTATAAATAAAATATTAATCATGTCAAATAGTTGCAAGGACTAACATTTGGATATTATATGAGCATCATTCTCTCTTTCAGGAGACCAAAATGTATGACAAAATGGAAATTTGTTTGTTTATGTGAGAAAGGAAACTCCACACTACAAGGAATTTTGTTTGCCTCCATGAAATAATGGATACAATTTAATAATTTCCTTAGAACAATGATTATTTACAATAATTTTATTTGTATGTTCAAGGTTTTAACAAAAAAAATATTAATTACTACTTCAAAAAATATTTAAAGTGGAACATGGTGGTTCTTAGTTGTACACCTCCTGCACCTAGCCTTGCACACTTGGGTAATATGGAAAACCAAGATTAAAAACCCAAACATATTTCATTATAATTAGGGAAGGGTTTAACATCAGGATGGACTAAACATAGACAATGACTGAAAGACATCAACAAAGGGTATGGTTATCTCCCTGCTACTTTTGGCTCTGCTTGGACCAAGGTGAGATGACCTAAGGGGAAACTTGTTCACATGGAGGGATACTATATTTCAATCTCTATGGGGATTTTTGGCACATAAAACACACAAATCTAACCAAGGCATAACCAAGTTTGCACACTCCACCCGGAAAGGGTTGTCACATGGAATGAACAAATGCTCTAAATCAGACACAAACTATTGAAGATAGATGTAAATATGATTGCAACCTTAATTTTAAAGAAATTTTCAACAATCTAAGGTTAAATGGGAAATTTAAATGCTAAGATTTAAAGTACAAAATACAGACACATTTCAGATATGTAATATTGATGCATCTGTAGGTAAATAACACTTAAAATATGTAATAGGGTGTATTATTTGTAGGATAAAATAGGGTAGGATGAGTTATGTAGTTGTAATAAAGTGGTGTAGTGGTTATGGTTTTTCAAACAACAAGAAGTATTTCAACATACTTGACATCATTCATTTTCAAAGATGTATAAAATTGAAAAATAAGCTCAGGAAATTATCACGAATACTTTGCATCCGTTGGTGCCAATATAATGCAAGTATTCAAAATATATTTGAAAATCTAAAGCATACACTACAAGTAGAGATTCAAACACTTTATCCTATCAATCCATAAACCCAAGGTTCCCTTAAGAGGTCATCAACAACACATTTACAAATCATAATATGGAAAGGAATTTACAACTCAAATCTATGCCCAAAATAACTATCACCGTTGATAAACTTAAACTAAATACACAATCGGTAGAGCATGTAAAATATGTTATTGAATTTCAATAAAAAGTTACATCAGAAATCATAGCTATTTTCTATTATCTTGAAAATAAATCTTACATACATTAGTGTTTAGAATGTGAGTAAGGGGAAAAGCATGGTCAGTTTGCTTTTTTAATATGGGATACATATAATGCTCTTAGAAATTTCTAATGGTTGTAAAGTTACAACCACCTTAACAAGAGAGACAAGACAAACATAGCAAGGATCCCAAAATTTGAAAGAGCCTAACACCTAAAAATAATAACAACCAACAACAACCTTTAAAAAGAGGATAATCCCTCTTTTTATACAACTCTTTCACCCATAATATTTTGGGAATATGCTTAAACTAGAATATGCCCTTAATCACAAAATGAATCTCATGCCTTGAAAGAAAATCATTATGGTAATTACCTATCCTTGAAATGATGAATATTTCAAACAAACCCTTGATCTACTTGGCTATAAATCTGATCCACTTGGGCTTGAGGGAGAATAGTCACTTGGGAGCCAAACAATGTCTTTGTATTCGTGTGTAATTACTTGGCCATGCTCTCCCATTAATTATTTGAAAATATGAAATCTTCTGGATAGATAGGCTTCTCCTTATGTAGGACAAAAAACACCCCATATTTTTTCATGATTGCATTAAAAAACTCTAGCTATGATAGAAGCAAAGAAGGATCCATGACCATTTAGAAAATATGCTTGGAATGGCCCACCTTGGTGTCATAAATCGTGCAAGATATTTTTCCTCCCAAGAGGTCTTTGACATAAGAAAAATATTAAAAATGACAATACTTAGCTTTATTTTACCTTTCTGCCTTAATGCCAAACTTTCTCGTGCCTTCCACATTTTTATTTTTCCTTTGGCCTTTTTAGGGTTGCCTCCAAACTTTATAATGCTTAATTTCATTATTTTACACTTTTAAAAGCTTGGCTTCACCGTTTGACCCTCCACGTGGATTGTATTAATAATGTGTCTCTCTTCTAATTAAAAGCTCAAGAACTAAAATTTTTTAACTTTCAATTGGATAGGTCATACATTTAAGAATGAGAAAAAATACTGATGTGGCCTCTTGAATACTTTCATAGCCTTGCTTATTTTCCATGTTGACCTCTAATTTCCCTTTAAGCTTCACTGCTTCCTTTTGGACCATTTTTATTTTGACTACATGTTGACTGGTGGATGGTAAAAATTGTGAATCAAAGGCTCTGAGCATAAACAAAAAATAAAATTTTTGACAACCAATTCATTTGGAATAAGGGAAACACAAATTTTGATAAAGGATTTTCGAGCAAAATGTTTGATGCGGAAGTTCTGAACAAAATGTCTGACCATAAGTTTCAAACTTTAGAATTTTCCAAAAAACTTAAGAATTTTGAACAAAATATAAGACCACAAAGTTCGAAAAAAAATTTAGATCAAAAAGTCCGACCTTAATAATTTTTAAAAAAACATAATAATTTTTAAAAAAACATAATAATTTTTCAAAAATACTTAAGAATTTGAAAAGTTAAACTTGTGATTTTTTGCAACTTATTTTTCTACCATATATTCCCTCAGATCTTTTCACCCCAACTACAATTTGTAATATTACAAACTTGTAATCAACCTTGAGAATTCTGTCACTTCAAAGCCTTTTTGAAGATGGAAAACATCAAACTCAATAGTATTTGATCTTCTTGGCTTTATTTCAATCACATACCTTGCAATCTCATTAAAACATGAAAATGTTAAGCATTAACTAAAATTGGGATTACATAGGGTTTTCACAAGGCAAAAAATAGATTTTTAAACTGGGTGAACACTTCCAAATAAGAGACAATAGTTGGATATTCATGCACTAATATTTTAAAAAAGGCACAAATTATTAAGTGCAAGTTTGGGTATTAACACTAGCTCTCACTTAGGGATCTACACCCCTTACAGGTGTGCAAAGAACCCCAAAAAACAAGATCAAGTGCTAATCCCTTGGTCCACAGAGTCAATATTTCAACAATTTTATAGCAAACACCCATGAAAAATCAATTAGACAAAGGTAGACCAATAAAAATAGATCAAGAGGATCTAATCATGAACACATGACACAAAAATAACAAAAAAAACTATATAAATAAGTCCCAAAGCAAAGGGGCAAAAAATAATGGAACGATAAAATTATACACTATACAATAATTTACACAAACACAAACTTAGTCTAGGAAATGCTTCAAATGTCTGCCATTAATTGATAGCTCCAGTATCTCACCATCTAAATCTCTCAAGAATAAAATGTGTTCCCCAATCTTGCAGTCAATGGAATAAGGACCCATCCACAAGGCATCAAACTTACCATGCTTGCCTTTCTCCTCATTCCTATTGTCCCAAAATAAAACCAAATCATCTAATTGAAAATTTATCAGAGCCACCTTTCTATCAAATATTCTCTTGAGTCTTCCTTGAACTTGAGGTGCCTTTCATGAGCTTGTCTTCTAATTTCATCAAGCTCAACAATCTAGTTCATTCTGCTTTCATAGTGGTTGATTTGCTCATCTTACTCTAGTTATTGCATAAACTGATAGGTTAAAAACTTTAAATTCATAGTCAAAATGGCTTGAGCTCCATAAACATGCTCAAAAGGGCTTTTTCCTGTAGTTTTTTTAGACATAATCTTATCAGCCCATAAGGCAAACTTCAGTTGTTCATTCGACAACTTCTTGTTTTCTTCTAAATTTTGTCTAATGATTTTGAGCATGTTCTTGTTAGTGGATTCTTCTTACCCATTCCCTTGAGGGCTGTAATTAGAAGCATAAGCTAATTCGATCATATACTATTTACATAATGTCACTAATGGTTTATCTCTGAAACATTATTAGCAATTACCTTAACATGCACACCAAATCTATAAATAATATATTTTAATAGAAATTCCATAATCACCTAGTGTGTAGCCTTCTTTATAGGGATCGCCTCAACCCATTTCGTGAAGTAGTCAGTTTCAACCAATATCCATCTATGTCTAGTGTTTGATGAATCAATGATTTCCCCAATGAAATCCATTCCCCATTGTCTAAATGGGCCTTCAATCATCACAAGCTACAAGGGAAGAGAACCAAAAGCTTTCAACCTTCCAAAAAAGCATTGACATTTCTTACACTTTCTAACTTTTTGAGTAACATCCTTGAATAATGACAACCACCAATAACCAACTCCCAGAATTTTATGAGTTGTGACATTAGGTGCAAAGTGACCACCACATACTCCACTATGAAATTCTTCAATCAAATTGATATTTTCTTCTTCTACCAGGCATCTTAGGATAACCCCATCTAAATTCTTCCATGCTAATCCACTTTCAGTGAAGAGATATTTCTAAGATACAAGCTTAAGAGTTCTTCTTTGGTTCTTATCCAAGTCAAGGGGACAATTCATATTTTACAAGTAATAAACAATGTCTTCATACCATATAGATATGTTAATTCTATTCAAATAATTATCAACATTAAAAACAACAATGTTTACCTCAAAAACTTGCAAATTTGTCTGAACCATGTGCTTGGCTAGACCCATCCCTCTCACTAACTTGGTGGTTTGAATATTCATGTCATACTTTTATAACTTGTTAACCCACCTGCATATCTTATTGGATGCTTCAATATGAGTCAATATGTCCTTCACCATTGTATGTGGGACATATGCAATAATATTCAAACTCAAAATATAAGGTTTGAACATTTTAAAAACCTTCAAGAGGGTGAAAGCTTATTTTTCCATGATGGTGTAATTTAATTCATAACTTTGCATAACTTTGCTAAAGAAAGCTATGTGATACTCATGACCATCATCATTCTTTTGCAATGAGACAACTATGGTATTATGTGATGCAAAAGAGAATATTTGAAATTCCTTAGTGTAGTTAGGACTGGCCAAGATAGGGGTAGATTTAAGGGCTCCCTTGATGTCATTAAATGCTTGCATGGAATTTTCATCCCACTTGATGGTTTGGTATTTTTTCAACATGAATGTGATAGGAAAAGTGATATCTACAAAACTGGACACAAATCTCCTTACAAAATTGATTTGTCCAAAGAATGACTGAATTCCCTTTTTAGACTGTGGGATAGGCACACTATTAATGGCTTCTACTCACTCAGGGTCAATCATAACACCATCCTTAGACAATATATGTCCTATCAACTTATCTTTTTGTACTCCAAAGTGACACTTCTTAGGATTAAGTGAAATGTCAAACTCCCTACAACTAATGAACACTTTCTCTAGATGCTCCAAATGTTCTTTTCTATTCTTGAAGTACACAGTAATGTCATCCTGATACACAACTATGAACTTATTAATTATCACTACAAAATTAATGTGAATATCTCTTTAAAATGTTGCACCAACATTAATTAACCTTAAATGCATCCTCATATAAATAAATTTGCCTAAAGGCATTGTAAATACTTTCTTGGGTGTTTCAGATTCTTTCACCATAACTTGGTTATACCCTGAGAAACCATCTAATGTGGATAACATTTTTGATCTAGTAACACTTTGCAGTAGATTATCCATATTAGGTATAGGGTAATTGTCCTTTAAATAAGCTTTGTTTAAATTCCAAAAATCCACAGACAAGTATATGTCACCATTTTTATTTCATACAGGGACTAAGTTTGCCATCCATGATGAATATCAGATGGGTAGAACAATTCCATCATCCCTTAACTTCTTCAAATCCTCCTCTATCTTGGTGTCCAATATGGGGTTAATAGGTCTTTGCTTCTACCTAAAAGGCCTGCTGTCAGGCTACCATGGGATGACATGTTGAAACAAATCTTCCCTATATGCTTTCAATTTAGAATAAGACCAAGCTAAACAATCTTGGTACTTTTTTAGCAGCTGCATGTAAGTTTGATTTTCTATTTCACTTATGTGAGTACCCAGCCAAACCTTCCTTGGATTCTCATGAGAACCCAAATTACACTCAATTACATCTTTTGAGATAATCAAGTCTCTATATTTAATTCAATTTGCTCCATAAAAAAATGCATCTAAGCTCACCAATCCTCTAGGGAAAGTGTGTGTCTTTACTTGAATTATATCTTTTCCAAATAAGGTTTATTTCCCATCATAAACCTAAACCATGGATTCTAAATCTATGATCTAATTTTGAAACTCATTTTCATAATTTAGAAACCTTCTAATCTATTCATCATCATTAAAAACTTGATAATGATGAATATTATCTGGGATTGAAGGCCTAACAAGCACCTTCACTTGATACTGACAATGAGGGTTTGTATTTGCAATATCAAACTAAACACTTAACCCTATAAGTCTATCAAATTCTTCGTTGAAAATTCTATCACGATAAAAAATATTGAATGCATCAAGTAACTCTAGAAAATCCTATACAACATTTATATATTATTTCAACCTTTTATTTTTAGTGGCATAAACATTGTGAACTTGATTAACCACTAGCTTTGAATTACCCTTTACAATCAAAATTGTAATTTCATGTTCATGGTAAATTCCTAAACCAAGAAAGAGTGCCTCATACTCTGTAGTATTGTTCATGTACTTAAAGGATATCTTGAAAGAAAACTAAAAAGATTTCCCATTAGGGGCATGAAAGATAGCCCTAGCTCCATTTCCAAGATTGGAGCAAGCCCCATCAAATGAAATTATCCAAACATCAGTGCTTTCATTAATAAACCCAACATCAAGAGCAACAGGATGTTAAACAATATCAACATTCCCAATGAAGCCACTCAATTCCACATCCATGTATAACACTTCATTTAGAGCTCTTTTCAAATATTCAAGTACATGTAACATCTTTAGCTCTCTATGACGTTTGACCATCTTACCCTCCAAAGGAATGGTGGCATAAGAAAGGTCCATTTTCAAACTTCCACCCATTCTAATAGCCCATTTTTGTGACAACATCCCCCACTTGGGAGGGGAGTCCATAACTACCACGTCTATATTCAAATATTTACCTGGATGAACTACCAACTGCACACCAACCCTTTAATTTATCCAATAACTAGTACTTTTCATGAATCCATAGCATGAAACTTGCCAAATGATGATGTGATATTCAATCTAAGCTCATTTAGTACACCTAAGGACATCACATTACAAGAAGCTTTAGAATCAAACATGTAGTTGTGAAAAATTAAGCTATTAATCAATAGGGTAGTGTAGAATGGATTGATATTCAGCAAAATTTATACCAATGCAGTCCCAAAATAAACCTCTAGGGTTGGTTCTATAACCTCATCTAATTCTTCATCATCATCTAGGAGTGTTCGGGGTGATGTCATCTCATTTATAGATGCATTCCAACTAAATTCAAAATATTCAAGTGCCCTCTTTCTATGTTTAGGTATGTGCAATAACTCAACAAGTGGTACGATGGTTTTTAGTTGACTCAAAACTTGGGACATATTGCACACACTATACTAAAAAAAGGGAGTATTGGAAACAAGGGTGACAACACCTTCAATTGGAATATAACCCTTTAAAGTCAAGGGTGAAACAGGTTGGGATGGATCAACATTTTTTATAACAGCCTTCAAGGGTGGATTATTTCTAACCTCACTCATACCTTTAGGAATACTAGATATCAAAAACACTCTATTCTTGGGTAGAGAACCTCTTTGTTTGACAATTTGGGAAATAGTGCTAGCTTAGAAGGAATAGGGACTGTTGTATTTTTCTTAACTTCCTTACTTGTATCCCCTACCCTTCGATTTATAGGGGTAATCTCTTGAGGAAAAACACCTTGTTACCTACTTCTCAAGATATATTCTTTCTCTTAGGCAATTGCTACATTAATTAACAACTACCTATCCTCAACTAAAGGAATTATCCCATCATATTTCTTAATCATCATTGATTTTAATAATTTGAAATCAAGATTGGGTAATTCATATGCTTATGTCATGTTAACATCACAAATAAATTCATAAGTTGGGACACATACCTTTTTGATTGCACTCCAAAATTGATCAACAATAGTAACACTTTAGCAATTTCATGGAGGTAGATAATTTACTTTGAGAGACTTGACAATCAATCATCAAAATCTCATCATCATTAGACGTAGACTCAAGATCTTCTGCATCTTCATCAACTCATTCGATAATATCACAAGGAGGATGGGGAAGGAAATATTTATCACACCAATTGATGTCAATATCACAATTTATAGCATTAACTTTGGTATTTAATGGATCAAGCACTTCTTTTCCAACCCCTCTATTCTAATTTATGTCATTTCTTTCATCATGAGTAGGCCTTTTCCCTCTGTCATTATCACTAATGTGGAAAAGGGTTCTCCCTTGTGCTTAATTCTAATTCTAATTTCTCTCATGGCTTTTAGACCCATGAGGCAACCCCTTTTCAGCTCTAACCAGCTTGTAGGACATCTCCTTGATAGCAGAGGTCAAGGTTTTCATAATTTCTTCAAAGTTGGTTGTTTTAGTGGACTATGTTTTTTAGGATTGACCAATTTCACATAAGCTTGCTTGTTAAAAGGTTTACCCATAAACTTTATGTTATTTTAAATTTGGATGGCCATATTGAATGCTAATCTCAAGGTTGTAGGAGCCTTGTCCCTCAAGTAGTATGTAGTCTTTTTGTTAAAGGCATCACAATATTTAATCAAGTAAGTTGTATCACTAGGCCTAATGTTTTCAATCAACCTCATCATATTCATATTGAACCTTGTATTAAAATATTTTACACACTCATTAGGGTTCTTATTGTTTTCAAATTCTTCCAAAAGAAACCTAGGATCAATCGTATTACCATACTAAATTTTAAAAACATTCTTCATTTCTTCCCATAAATCTATGCATCCATGGGAAAGGGAATTGAACCACTCATGAGTGTCTTCTTCCAGCATGTGCACAAACAACTTAATGCAAACATCCTCATGCTCAATGTCATAATCCTTAATGATAATATGAAAATCCCTCAAGTGTTGATCACCAGTCACTACATTGTTACCTTAAAATTTAGGGAGGCAGTTCCTTACTTCATTTGGGATTTCATTGGGATACCCCTCCATTTCATCAAATTGATAAGTCTAAATCTAATAATATTGAATACAAGACATTCATTCTCATCTTGATCCCTATGCCTCATGATTGGTTCAATGGTGGGTTTGAGATCAAATGGCAAAGGATTATGAGGGGATGAGTGAGGTGGACTTGGGGGATCAAACTTAGGAGGAGATTCAGCTGGTTGAAAATGTGTTGGGTGATACATTAGACTATAAGGTTATAAATAATCAAAAGAACTATGATAATATTCAATTAAAGGAAGTTCAACAAATAAAGGTTCAGGTGTATCATAATTTTTAGAGTCCAAACACTTCTTTGTTATATAATTTTGTCCTTTAATTAGCCTACAAACTTGTCTCCTTTGATAAACATTTAAGGGTGAGACAAGCTATTTTGATGAGTCACCTTTGAAGGATGATCTCAGTCCTTCCAAATTTATAAACAAGAGAACTCTCAAAGCTGAAAGAATAAAGATATTCAAAATGGGCACTGATCTTCCTTGAAACTAGATACAATGTTGGAGTCACCACTAGAAGAAAACTTCAAGAATATAATAGTTTACAAACTTGTTATGATGCATACTGAAATCACACTTTAATGAAGCTAGTGATGAGATATGAAAGAAAAGATAATGAAAATCTAGATTTATGTACAAGAGTGGAAATCACTTCAAAACATGAATAAATTTATAGCTCCTCACAATAACTCGACAGATGTCAATTTACCAAATCTTTCAAGTCACTAGCAACATCCTTAATGGAGTGTTGCATATTTGATAGCCCAAAGTAGTAAAGCACACTCAAATAAATTCAGATTTCAAACATATGAGAATATGGATAAACATAGTTTGAAAATACATAATAGAAGTTAATGCATCAAATATTCTAATAGGCAAAAAAATTTAAAACTTGAACTTATACAATCCCTCTGCAAGAGTCTTCAATAACACAAGTGACCAGGTTTGATGTTTAATCCCTGACAATGACGCCAATAGAGTGTTGGTTTCTAGTTGTACGCCTCTTTCAATCAAACATGCACACATGGGTAATATGTTAAATGAATATGAAAAACCTAAAAATATGTCATTATAGCTGGGGAAGGGTTTAGTATCATGATGGAATGAATGTAGACAATGACTAAAAGACACCAATAGAAGGTATGGTTAGCTCCCTACTACTTCTAGCTTTGCCTAAACCAAAGTGATAAGACAAAAGGGGTAGCTTGATAACATGGAGGGATACTACAATTCAATTTTTATGGGGATTTTGGCAAACAAAACACACAAATCTAACTAGGGCATAGCCAAATTTGCACACTCCACCTAGGAAGGGTTGTCACATGAAATGAATAAATGATTTAAGTCAAACACAAGCTACTTAAGGCAGATATAAATATGATTACAACATTCATTTTAAATAATTTTTTAATAATCTAGGGCTAAATGGGAGAATTCAATGTTGGGTTTTAAAGCACAAAATATAGACACATTTTAGATATGATATTGATGCATCTATAGGAAAATAACGCTTATAATATGTAACAAGGTGTATTATTATAGGGTAGAATAGGGTAGGATGAGTTAGGTAGTTAAAATAAAGTGGTGTGGTTGTGTGGTTTTTCAAACAATAAGAAGTCTTTCAACATGCATAACATCATTCAATTTTAAAGATGTAAAAAACTAGAAAAATAAGCTAAAGAAATTATTAGGAATACTTTGCATCCATTGGTGCTAATATAATGCAAGTGTTCAACTGATCTTTGAAACCCTAAAGCATACACTATAAGTAGAGGCTCAAACACTTTCTCCTATCAAATCTGTAAACCCAGGGTGCCCTTAAGAGGTCATCAACAATGGATTTCCAAATCGCAATTGAGAAAAGAATTTACAACTTAGATCTATGCCCAAAACAACTACCACCATTGATAAGCATAAACTAAATACCCAATAAGTAGATCATGTAAAATATGTTATTACATTTCAATGACAATATACTATTAGAGGTACAATCATTAGGGGGTGAATCAATGAGCCCAAATAATCTAATTTAAATTTCAATTCCTTTAAACCCTTAATCATTCAATACATACATTCATGAAGCATATACATCAGTCACGGTCATGAACAAGAGAGACAATGTAATATGAAGCACATAATACATGACATACGTGGGAAACCCTCTTGGGAAAAAAAACCCATTGAAACCTGCAATTGGACTACTAGCCTATAAAACAAGAACTAATTTAGACCAATAAGTTATTGATCAAGGAACTACTATTCTTGATTTTAGTGAGACTACAATCCTATACGGAGCTACTACACCTATCTATATGAGCACCCTCAATGACTCCTATGAACAACTCCACCTTTAAACTGATGTCTTCAACACCTAATGATGAAACTCTGATTATCACCCTTCACCTTCAATAATAACTCTATCACCTAACACACCCTATTGTCTAAATCACATTACATACTTAAACCAACACACAAAGATCAATTAGGACACATTACATATCCCAGCTAACCCCACTCTTCAACTATGTACACTCAATGCATCCTTAACAACAACTCTATCATAAATTTAACAACATGACCAAATGGTCAATCACATAGACCACACACTGATCTACCTCTTAGATCAACCACCAATCTCACACAAACATCAATAATCCTTCACTCACATGCAAGTCATCCAAACCATCCTTTTGGATCAACCTAGACCTCTTTGCTCATCCTCAACCTATAAGAGCACAATTTTGATCTCATAAACATGACTTACAAGTCATACATATAGTCCTCAATCTACTCTACTCAGCAACCCAACCATTGGGCATACTTGAACTCTTATCTTCTTTGCTTCAATGTTCACACCTTGCTAACAAGCCTCTCTCAAATCTCTCCTAAGCCTCTTGCTCAAGTCTATCTCAAAGTCTAGAAACCAACACATTTGGTTTCACTATTTATAGATAATACATGATTATCATTACTTTATTAATCCATTAGGCTTTCCTTAATACTTAAGGCATCTCTCACATTAAGACACATCTCAAAAACAATCTTTATATGTTGGTCATAGCATTTATGGGTCACCCTTAAGTAACTACACCTTTTAATAAGGCCCTTGTAGATCTTATAGGTCTCATGAAGACCTATTCACACATTTACCACATCATCAAATAAATAATTACATAGAAACACTTTAAATTACATGGGTCCACTATTATGTCCCCTAGGACATCCTAAAATGATCACAATCAACTTTGTTCTCCTCTGCATATGCTCAAACACTGACCTGGTGCATAAGAACATTATGAACAAACACATAGTTAAATTATTATCCTTTATTCATATAAAATATCAATTAGTCAACCCTATTAATATAATATATATTATCCTCATGGGGTCTACAACACTCTTAAATATCTAATTCATCATGAGATATTGAAATAACATCAACACAAGCTCAAACATCCTTCTCAAGTCACTTGCAAAACATAATAGAAAACATAGTCAACTTTGAACCTTAATATATTTGATTATACACATTTTAAAATATTAAAATTAATATTTTAGATGCATCTTGGAGTCCTCTACCACTTTAATTTTTACATCAATAGTAAATTCTATCTAAATCAAAAGATATGGCCCAAAGACCAGACATTGGTTTTTCCCTTGTTAAAATTAAATATTTAAATGACAATGATCATAGTTAAACTTTGACCACTTTACTCGCATATCATGTCCTCACTACTCATATAAATTACACATCATTGTTCTTATCTAAACTTTAATGTATAGGTGCCAATTTTCAAACATTAAACCTCAATCACTTTGATGTCATCTCATGCAATCTTATAATGTTGACTCCATGTGCTCTGTTGATCTCTACAGATTAACTAGGTCTTTAACTATAAATGCTCACCATTTGATCAATTTATACAAATACCCACTTGTCATTAGATCCTTATCCTGTACCTTTTCTTAGTCATTAAATAATGTGCACTTGGCACCATCTCACTACATCCTAAACTCTTAGAATAAACATGCTCCATCGATCTTCTATAAGATGCTCAATCTTTATCTTTGATTCTACGCACTCTGTTGGACCTGTAAGTACAAACTCCTATGAGTTATTAGATATTTACTAGGTTTATATCTTTAAAATCATTCAAATTGACTATGGGGACCAACTAAAATATACCTAGAAAGCCTACTTTACATGTGTATATATATATATATATATATATATATATTATCTCGATTAATATCATGACCTCACATCAACTATGCTTATAACTTTTCCAGGAGTCCAACTTTATTCATGCATAAGGTTTGTTGTGCTTCATTGCATGATCTCAATTTTAGTAAAAATAAACTAGGATCAAAATTGAACAAACCCATACGATCACCTTCTCTTGAATCATCCACATGTATGAGATATTCCACCATTAAACTACTTACTTGACTCTTCTGGCCACATTGCAAATTTGGTTAAGTATGGGAAAATAATATCAAACTACCTAGGAGCCCAACTTTGCATTTGCATATCTTTTGCCATGCTTTGGCATTTGACCTAAAAATTAGTGAAAATCAACTAGGCACAAAACTAAACAAACCTATATGATTACCATCTTCTAAAATGTATACATGTGTGAGATATGCCACCATCAAATTGCTTACTTAGCTCTTCTTTCCATATTGCAACTTTGGCCAAGTATGGGAAAACACTGTCAAAATGCTCGAGAGCCCAACTTTGCACTTGAATATATTTTGAAGTACTTAGGAAAATGACCTAGGATTTAGTACATAAAAAATAGGGACTAATGTGATCACAACCATATGACCAACTCCCCTTGACTCATCCACATGTGGTAATGGTGATGTCATCAAACTGCCTACTCAATTTTTTTGACACTAGATCCAAACTATCTAGATGATAACAGTGATCAATCAGATGAATTCTACTTATGCACACAAACATTCAAAGCATAGAAAACATCTAAGGGACTATTCACATGATTAATAATCCATACTCATCCCTGAACAATTTTAACCATGCCAAAACAAAAGATCAACCAAGCTAACTTCACGTACACTAGAATAAGCACATTGCACACTTTGTCATTGTTACTTAGGCTATCAAAGCACTTCATCCACTCACTAGGACACATCCATGACATCACCATGAAATCAATGACAACTCTCTAACAATCTCCCCCTTTATCATTGATGTTAATAACCATCAGATATAGCAATATACAACTCGCCTTCTCTCTCTTCAAGCACTCCCATAACAAAAACTTTCTTCCACTTTAAAATAATGACAAATTAGGCACTAATTGATCTTGAGGACCTAAAAATACTATAAAATAGGAAAGGAACATCTTAGAAAGATGATACAAACTCCCTTACCTTGAGCCTACTTCTGATTGTCTTAACAACATCATCTTGCTCCATGCTAACACTCTCTTCAACCAAGCAATGAAACCAATGAATAAAGAACACATAAAAATACTAAAATATGATGTAACTCACATAGAAACATCTTTATATCGCCATACACCATGAAAAATCAACACACAGGCTTACTAGCCTTCTCTCTCAAACTGCCTCAAGGACCATTAATAGGACTTCATGCCACTCAACAAATAATAAACATGCTCTTAAAAAACTTAAGAACTCTCCTTGAAACAAACATACCTTGTGCTTTTGAAAAAATTGAGCAAAAAGAACTTCTTCAGAGTAGGCCTATTTAGCCTCCTTGTAACCCTACCTGAAACTTGCAGAGCCCATAATTTTTAGAAGACACATATTTAGGACCTAAAACTTCATATTAGGACCAATATCATATTCCCCCTTAATGACACAAATTTTCATCACCATGATCATCCTATATAACATTCTTTCTTGACAAACCTACTACCCAATTAACCCTCAATATTGACAAAAACTTGAATAACTTGAGAACCACAAACCTTCAAATCTTTGAGAAGATTGATTTGATAGGACATTTGGATCATTTAACATATTAATAATCCTTAGACCTCAATTCAAAAGGCAAACCACTTTTATATCATAGCCCAAAACCCTAAAATCTCAAAACAAAGTCAACATGCTTCCTTTTGGTCAACACACATATCTAAAACTTCTTGCACACTTGGAGACACCCATCACACACTTCTAAACCAAAAATTAAGCATTAATACCTTTGGGAACATAAACTTCCTATAACCCATTTTAGACCTACTTGTCTTTAAGCCAAAAACTGAGAAAATCAAGAGCACTCAAAAATCTTCAATTGGCACAAACATAACTTCAGACCATAAAAACACCTAGATCACATCACAAAAAAGTGTATAAACCTTTTTGAACATCAAAATTTTCTTAATATTTGCATCAGTATCATTAAGCCACCTGGAACCAAGGTTTTTTTTAGTGATGAATATTTGTTAATTCATGAATATTTCATTTTTAGGATTTTGGTTCTGGTGATTTTTTAGGGTCAACAGATGGGACCAGATCACCCAAAATTTAGGAATTTTTTTGGTACTGTTGGCTCACCAACCCTTTACAATTATATATAAGATTAAACTTAAATTCACTAATATATATATATATATATATATATATATATATATATATATATATATATATATATATATATATATATATATATATATATATATATATATATATATATATATATAGTAGATCTCTTAAGGGCCTAATCTATACCAACTAAGGGAATAAGTAGAATCGCAATAGAAAGAGCACAAAATTGAACAACAATAGTAAATGAAGAAAATAAATGACTAAACCAAATAATAGAGCTAAATGCCTGAGGTAAATGACATAACCTAATGACACAGTCGAGTGACACAACCAAATGACCCAGCTAAATGACATAGCTGAATGATTAAGCCAAATGACCTAGCCAAATGACATAGCCGAATGATAGTACCGAACAACATCAAAGAATGTTAGAGTTGAATGATAAATTCAGAAGCCAATGATGAATTGAGGGTTGAGTGACATAGATAAATGATAGTTTTGGGCAAGGGAATTGGTAAACTAGAGGTGAAGCCCTTCTATCAGATGCCAATACCAAATGGGAGTATCAAATGATAGAGCCAAAAATCATAGGACATCATGGCATCTAGTGGGAATCGTAAAAGGATAGGCCAATAATTAGGGAAATAATCCATATTATATTATTTTAAAGAGCCAACTAAAAATTCCACACATGCCCAATGCACTCAAAATCTAGGTATTTATTGTTTTTTTAGTTTGTCATAAATTTAACTTCAACTGTTCAATAATATTAAAATAATTTTACATGCGTAAATCCCCACTATTATCTCACAAGATAGAATTAACCAGAATAGCATATCACCCCCTAAATATTTTTTTGATGATGACATGCTATCACTCAAATACGCTCCTCTAGTTTTCAATGAAAATGATAATGACATTGCAATGATAAAAGATATTGGACTATCTCACCAAACACAAAGTTTAGCTAAAACCTCCACTCAAAAATCTTCTCGAAGGAAGAGAAGTAAATGGAAAAATATGGTCCTTTAAGGTGGATTAGCTGACAAAATTTTCATTCATAGAAATTATATAGCCTAAAAATGTTGATGATACTACAAAATAATGTAGATGTATAATATGCAGCTGGAAACTAGGAAAAGAACCAAAATGCAATTGAAATTAGACATGATTGAGAAACATTGTGGAAAAATATATGAGACAGTGAAGCACTTAGATGAAGTGATAATAAGAACACCCAAGTGGAAAATTTTAGAAGAATGCATGCATGTAAGATATGTATAGGAACATGAAAATGATAAGAAATGTCAAAAACATCTTGTGGAAAAAGGGGGAGCAATTGATGTAAATTTTGGAAAAGTTAAGCAGTCCCATCTGAAGGCAAAATACATACAATTCTCTACTATATACCATATTCTAAAAAAAGGCATACCTATTTCTAATTTTATAGATTATAATATTTTGTTTCAACATAATGGATTTATTGATATTCCATAATCACATTGGTCAAATAACAATGCTTGGGAAATGATAAAATGTCTAACAATGGTTGAGATTGAAGATTTGAAAGAAAGTGTTTAGAAATCACTATTTATCTTACTATCCATCGATGAGGTCACAATAATTGACAACACAACCTAAGTTTGCATTCATGTGTATACTTTTGAGAACTATTCAAGGCAACCTCATCTACTAGTAGTTCATAAAATGGTAGAAAATTGCAATGCAAAAAATCTTCACTAATTGGTTATATCAAATTTCAAAGATAAAGATGGAATGGATGATTATGCAATAGCTATGAAGCTGGTGTGTGTTGGGGCTTATGGTGCATCAATTATGTAGGGGCATATAAATGGTTTGTGTGTTTAGATATAAACAATAGTTACCCCATATATTATTCCAATTCACTGAATGGCTCATAGAGTGAATATTGCATACAAAATGGTTAGCAAATTTGATAATGTGGCCAAAGTGGTGGAGCTCATTCATGCCCTACATGCTTATATGTCAAGCAGTCAAAAAAGAAATTTAGAGTTCCAAAAATTTTCAATAGGAGTGACTGATGGTAAGAAACTATGTAAAGATGTTGATATAAGGTGGATTCTATGTATGAACCTGCTTACCAAATTTTTTAAGAATATCCATCATTAGTAGGTTTCATGTATAAATATGTTAGAGAAATTGATAAGACAAAGGATTTTTTATACCATTTAATAGATTTGGAAACACTATTGACTTTATGTAGAATAATTCCAATGCTAAAGGAAATGAATTGTTTAATGAAACATGCTCAAGAGAATTCCATTTATATTGTGGATTTCATACAACTCAGAAAATGAGTATGTCAATCTCTAGACGTACTATACACTTTGAATGAAATGTTTAAAGGCCTTGTTTTTAGTAGTTGACACTGTTTGACCAAATTACAAAACCTTGATAGTTATTTAAAGTTGAATATCAATGATCATGTTTGTGTCATTGTTAATGGAAAGTATATTCCAATGCACACTTTCTAAAAAAACATGATCTTGTGGGAGCTGAATCTGAAAAACTACCCATAACACGTATTTTATATGACACTATTCTATCTGAAACCTAAATGAAACTAAGTAGAGTTTCCCAAAAATTAGCTACAAAAATTAGAGATTGTTTTCAAATGGATGATTTACTAGAGGCGATGGTAGTTTTCAATCCCATTTTTTGGAATAGTAATAACAATCAAAAGATGGCAGTAGTTTATTTTAAAAATACATGCACTATCTTATAATGCATTTCTGTAAATCTATAGAGGTGAATGGAGTAGAAATTAAAGGTATTTTGGGAAAGGATTTACTAACATCCCAGTCAACCCATTTTGACATTACAATGTTTGAACAATATCATCTTCTAAGCAAACCAATAGATAATGGGGCAATGAAAAGACTATGGAAAAAACTTTATCCTAGTAATATACTACATAAAAGTCTAAGTGAATATTTATAATTATATGAGCTGTATCAAATAAGGATTCTGGGCACAGTGGAAGTGGAAGAGTATTCAGTGCATTATCATTCATAAAGTCAAAACTTTGAAATAAATTTAGAAACCTGTTTGAGATTATATGTTTCATGTTATGCAGTTGATACATTTCCATATGAAAGAGCTATGGAAACATGGAGTTATCTATTTGAAAGAATAAGTGTCATAAATACAATGAAAAATAAAAATAAGGTAAATATTAACATTGAATATGGCACTAACACTATAGATGCAAATGTCACTGTCGATGATCAGGTTTTTGGAGGATTGTTTCAACTACCAAAATTTTAAAAATAGACTTTATGAATTTCGATTTCACATGTTTATCAAAAGATGCAATAATTATTATACATTTTCTAAAATTCATTTCTTTGTTTTTTGTTAAGTGCTGAATGTAAAAGATTAATATTTTGTGATTGTGTTAGGGGGAACACTTAGGTTAATATGGTTCTTTATGTCTTTGATACATATTTTTTATATATCTATTTTTTTTACACATGTGATGTATTTATTGTTCCTTCATAGTACGTCATATGTGTCTGTAATGTGTTTGATGTTCTTATTATGTGTTTGATTTGGACTACTTCCAGTTTGTTATGTGCCTTCAATTTACTCATGTTTTACTTTATCTAATTATTTGTAAGTAATTTTCACATGTTTATCATAGGATTCACAAATTATTATACATTTTCAATTGTTCAAAAACTATAATAACTATGTATGTATTACTTATATATATATATATATATATATATATATATATATATATATATATATATATATATATATATATATAACTCTGTTAATGCTAAATCACTTTCATGACACACACACACACACAAAAAAAAAAAAAAAAAATGCATATAGGAGTATATAATTCATATATAATCCTATATATATATATCCCCACACACACACACACACACACACACAAATGTATATAGGAGTATATACCTCATATATACTCCTAATACTCTATATACACTACTATATATTCCCTATATAAGTACTAGACTAGGCATATATAGTACCTCCCTATAGGGTAGTGTAGGTTATCTACTCCTACGAAGTAGATAGACTATATTTAAAAAGTTGTCCAATTGTTTAGAATCCTTAAAACTGATTCTTTTCAGAATAAAGTGATCAAATAAAAAATAACTTTTCACAGATTTGTAAAGACCTTATAGTTACCTCTTGTTTATACCAATTTTCATATGAATAAAAACTAATTTCATGAGTCCTTATCTATCTAAACATCCTTATAACATTAAACAATCAATTAACCTATTCTATAGTTCATGATCACAATAAATCATGCATATTTTCAAATTTGATGAATCCTCATTATTACTAACTATCACAATACTATCTTTAACACAGACCTCTTCCAAACATGCATGTGATTTTAAAATGGCCTCAAACACATATCAATCATGATTTACTCAAGAAACAATCTAAATATAAAAAAAAGAGATCTTCCATAGAAAACAACTCATTTTTTTATCATAACATGCAATAACTATTATACGTTTTTTGAAATGCATTTATATGTTTCTTGCTAAGTGATGATTGCACAAGATTAATATATTATGTTTGTGTTAGGTGGAACATTGTATAAAGGAATATGTTAACATTAATCCATTTATATTGAGATGTGAGTTTCACAAGTGCATCATAAATATCAAAAGGGGGCCTAACACCATTCAAGTTTACAACATCATAAAATTCAAATTGAAATTACAATCTACGTGGTTCATCCAATAATTAAAACTCAATAAATTGATCACCGCATCTATAAACTTGAAATTGTCATTCATAATTTATATTTTAAAAGAAAACATTGTTTACAAATATATAAAAGTTTAAAATAGATTGTCAATTACTCAACTAGTTTCTCAACCACTTTTTAGCTTCTTTTTCAACCAATTTCTCAACTACTTTCTCAATCACAACATCCTTTGTGCCACTATTATCCTTCAATATCCCTACCTTTTCAAGATCCAAAGATGCAACATTAAGATGTTCAAGATTTTCCCTATCCTCTTTTCTAGCATCTCCTATAGAAAGTAGACTTGGATCGACAACTATTTTCTACTTAAATAAGGCATTGGGATCTCGTCCTTGCTCCTTAATGATTTTTCATAGTGTGTTGTTATATTTATTCAACATATCAAGCTTCTCCTTGAATTGAATGACATATTATAAACTTTTTCATGCATTTTTTAGATGCACATTAAGGACCTTGGATTCTTTTATAAAGTTCTCATATTTTACTTGCATTTTAAAATGTAATGTAAATATATGTGAACAAAATTAAGAATGACATGAAATTTGATTAAAATGAATATACATTACGAAATATTTTTCCTTTTTTGCATTCATAATCACAATAAAGTTGATGTCTTTTTCCCATTTATTAAAATATGATTGGGCTTCTGCATTCAAATTCTCCAACCTGTTAAGCATGATAGTCAACACATTATCATTTTAAGTATAAGCAATAGAAATTGATCCATATTTAGTTTTAACAAACAAAGCATCATTCTTTTTGGGTTCATTTTACACCAATGCAAATAAATTTTCTCACTTAGAGTGATTGTGATAACATTCATTTATTTCTTTTATCAATGCCTTCACCCAAACCTCCCACACATGAAATTTTTTTAGTTCATCAATTACTCACTCTTGAAGATTAGCAATAGTACTATCTTCTACCAAATATTTCAATGGAAAAGATGTAAGGCCATTATCAAACTTTACAACATTCTCTCTTTGGGTGGGACTGTCTAGTGAAGTGTTTGAAGGTTCTTGCTGAGCAGTCACATGAACACGTATTAATTTTCCTTGGATAAAATCATGTGGATTGAATTTAGTTATAAAATCAATGCCACTTTATAACCTCATATATTCCTTGTCAAGTTTAATTTTTGGCAAATAAGTCAATCCCTACACACTCGATAAACCTCCAACAAAGAAAGAGGGGAATTGAGAACTTGATATTTGCAATGTTTTTGTTTGTTACAATGGTGTTAGTGGAAGAGCATTACCCATTATGAAAAATGCATTGAGGGGCAGAGGTGGTGGCATTATCTTACTCAAAAATAGAGGATGGCCTACAAAATGTAATTTATTTTAGAAAATAAATAAATTGAAAAAATAAAGTTATATGCAAAATTGAAATTAAAAGTTTAGTACTTATATTTGGAGACAATATATCCTCTAGTGTTCATGGCATATTACAAGTGATATCCATAGGGGTGTTTTGAGCTAGTACTTTATGAAAAATTTTAGTCTAAAAAACAATAATCAAAATCCAAAAAATAAAAAAAAACATAATATGCAATGTAAAATACCTTCCATAGAGGGTCAAGAAGGCATAAGAAAGGTTACTGTTTATTATGGTGGTGGTTGTTCCACCATCTAAATTATTGTTGAGTCAACTACAAGAATAAAACAAATAACTAAAATAATGCACTTGAGTCTTGAAAATCAAAATCTCATTTGAAAATTTTAAATAGCAAACCTACACATGGAGACAACACTGAAGAAAGTCATGGATGTTTCACAAGTTGATAAGATTGGATAGATTATTCTATAGAATCTAAATCTATAGATTCTTTAACTATAGTTGCACATTATACTTTGAAAGTAAATTGTTTTTGCAAGGCATGTATTATTGCTTATCAATTATAATAAAAAATATTAAACATTTATTAATATTTACCTTGGTAACCATTTAAAAAACAAATGAATATTAAATCCTAGAATCTAGATCAACAAATGAACAAATAAAATAACCTCCTGCTCATCTAGAAATAAAGATTTTGTCATCATTTTTGGATCCAACACAGTTGAAACCTATGTGTTTTGGAGGTCAAATAATGACTCATAGTATAATGCCAAAATAAAATTGGAACAAGAAATAGTGGAACTAGGATTGGTAGCAGTAAATTTTAACTCAAGCCTTATTCTATAGAAAATAAAAGAGCATTAATCAAATTTATATTAAAAAATAGTACAAACAATTTAAAATAGTGTCTAATAGGGAATATTCTACTACTCTTCCCTACAATACTATTCTAGCTTGGAAAAATTGAACCATTGCTTTTTAAAAAGGGTGATTAACATCTTCTACATGGACACCCCTCTTCTAACTATCTGAAATGAAGGAGAAAAAGAGGATTTTAGATCACAAAAGTTGAAATTTGAATTTTTATATACAAACAAATTTATAAGTACCTACCAATTCGACTGATGTGCAAATCAAATTTTTTTGCCAAAAAAGTTATATCTTCATTTGTCAGTATTGACTTGGAACTCATAGGGGTTACATTATGAAATGAAAGACCTATGAGATTATGAATGTCTTGTGGAAAAGTACCAAACAAAATCATTCTAAAATCCACTTACATGGTGAAGATCTTATTATTTGGGTCATATGAATACAACAACATTTTCAAAAGCATGTTGTCTAGGTCATATTATGGCATGTAGAATAGGCCATTAAAGTTACATTCTTGAACCCAATCATTATATGCATCTGGTTGCTATATGAGCCTCAAAATATTTAGGCATTGTAGGTTTTGAAAATGAATTTTCTTTCCATGGATGCAAAATGAATTGTCTCTCTAGGGGGATGAGAAATCAATTCTTCAAAATGTTAGAAATGATGGTAGAGGTGAGTATTTATAGAGTAGAGGAGGTGATTGAGCAACTCGATAGCATACCATATTCATAGGTCACCTTCCAGTGTGCCGACTGATCGATTCATCTGACATCATCACCTGATGAAATTTTTTAGTTTAGCCATTCAACTTTACCATTTAATTTAACCATTCATCTCATCTATTCAACTCAACCATCTGGTTCAGTCATTTGGCTCTAGTTTTTGACTCCACCATTCATCTCAACCATTTAGTTTAGACATTTAATTTAGCCATTTGATTAAACCATTTGGTTTGCCATTAACCTTGGAGGATTTTCCATTCCCATAAATTAAATTTTCTTAGATTCACCAAATATTTCCATTAGGTTTTCCAGTAGGGCCTATTAAAATGAACCCTACCTAGAACCACCCATTTTGAATATGTACTATAGCTCATTCAAACCAATAGAGTAAACTCATGAATTTGTTGTTCCCCCTTAACCGAAGACCTTGTTTGATTGGCATTATCATATTGATCACACAAACTTGTTTCTCCACACCTTTTTTAGATTCAACTACTTAGTCCTCTGATCCTAGGACCTGACCAATTATAAAGCTCCCTCTAACTTCATGCTTCATCAAGAACATGGCATCTTCAACAAGTCTTTAAATGTTTCTCAATCATAGTCAAAAATCATATAGAGATACCTCAACTTCAGGACACTATGAACTTTTATGACATACACAATTGTTTAACAAGCCTTTAATAGGCTTAGCAAGAACTAGAACATAAGCCTAGAAGAAAGGCCTTCAACTTATAGGCTCACCTGAAATCTACCACAAACTAATATGTAAATAAATATTTGAAACTCACCTTTATACTAGAGCATCTGAACCATGATCAACAAGATAACTCCTCAAGATAGGTCTACTAAGATTCTTCACAAGCTTCTTTTTTCCAACAAAAGATATATAAATAGAATGCACAAACATACCCTATTTTCATATATTCTCTTCAAATAATATCTAATAGCCACTAAGCTTCCTCTAACTAATAAGTGTCTCTTTAAATCCTAGCTAGAGACACCCCTTTGACACAGAGAGACTAAAAGTCCCAAAATTCTAGAGAGGCCCATATCTCCATAATCTCATCAGACTTGCAGTCCTGCTTAATTTAACTGGATCTTGATTTGTAACATAGCCTTCTAGAGAAACTTTCTTATCAATCATATGATTAGAAGAATTGGAAATGATTAACTTTAGTTTTTGTACATGAGTTTGTCATTTCTCAAACCTTATAAGAGCTCTGTATTATTTAACATCCCTTGAAGACCTCTTAACACTATTTGGATAGAATCTAACAATATGTCCACTCTTATGACAACTAAAACAAATAACATCATTTGTACCTTTTGACAGATTTGAACTATGATCAATATTTGGCCAAAAAATCCTTCTATTTTAGCTCCATGAATGTCCATGCTTGACTGACTTCATTCTATAGTCTTTAGTTCTATGACCATACATATTACATGTATAACAATGACCATGAAATCAACTATCATACCTTGAAGCATTTGGTTATCTAATAGAACTTTTTTCATTTCTCTTGACCTAATATTACTTCTTTTTATCTTCTTCAAGCTTAGTATTCTTGACAACAAATTACTCATGCTCATCCATCAATGACCCTAGCTTGGTTTCTAATTGAATGCTCTCGTCCTCTTTAGCTTTTACACTTGAAATTACAACCATTAATAGACCTTTGAGAACTTGGATAGTCTCCTTATCACTCTTAGATTCTTTAGCCATGTCATCATTTATTCTACATGCTTGCTTTATCAAACTTCCCTCAAGATATCTAATTGGTGCTTCAAGACCTTTGATCATATTTCTCATCTTATGATTCTTTTTCTTCTACTCCTTTAGTTCACCAAGTGCACTCATGAACTCAGCTTCTAGATCAACTTATTCTTCCTTACTATCATCTTCTCTACTATTATGGCAAGGTTCTTTATCAAAAATGATGTCCTTTTCTTTTGAACATAAAATTGTCTTGGCATATACTAGATAAACCTTGAGATCATTGGTAATATTCTCATCCTCTTTGGCATCTTTCTTCAAAGTACGCATCTATTCTTCAAGTGCCTTGATCACAACTTTCCACTATTGATTTTCTTTTTTCAACTATTTAGCCATCTTTGTACCTACTTAAGATCACCTTAAAGCTAATTATGCTTCCTCCAAAGGACATGATCTAATACCAATTGTTAGAGGTACAATCACTAAGAGGGGGGATGAATTAGCGAGCCCAAATAATCTAATTTCAATTCCAATTCCTTCAAACCCTTAATCATTCAATACATACATTCATGGAGCATATACATCATTCATAGCAATGAACAAGTGAGATAATTCAATATCAAGCACATAATACATGACATATGTGAGAAACCCTCTTGGGGAATAAAACACACTGGAAACTACAATTGGATTACTATCTTATAAATAAAAAACCAATTTAGACCAACAAACTACTAATTAAGGAACTACCATTCTTAATTTTAGTGAGACTATAATTCCATAAGGAGTTACTACACCTATTTAGCTGAGCACCTACAAAAATTAGACTTCTATCAAGTTTCACCTTACTAGGAGGAATCAACCCCCTTAAATGTTGAGCACCCATAACAACACCTATGAACAACTCCACCTTTGAAATAATGTTTTCAACACCTAATGATGGAACTCTGATTATCTTCCTACACCTTCAAAAATAACTCTATCACCCAACACACCTTTTTTTTCTAAAGCACATTACATACTTGAACCAACACACAAAGATCAATTAGGACACATTACATATCCCAACTAACCCCACTCTTCAACTTTGCACACTCAATGCATCCTTCACAACAACAATTCTATCATAGCTTTAACAACTTGACCAGATCATCATTCACATAGACCATACACTAATCTACCTCTTAGATCAACCAAAAATATCACACAAACATCAAAAATCCTTCACCCACACACAAGGCATCCAAACCATCTTTTTAGATCAACCTATACCTCTTTACTCATCCTAAGCAACTCTAACCATGCCAAAATAAAAGATCAACCAAGTTAACTTTACTCACACTAGGACAACCACATTGCACACTTTGTCATTTTCCTTAAGCTATCAAATTAGTTCATCCACTCAATTAGACACCTCTATGACATCATCATGACATCAATGACAAATCTTCAATAGATATAATATAAACCATAGCTATTTTTCATTATCTTGAAAATAAATCTTACATACATCAGTGTTTATAATGTGATCAAGGGGAAAATCATGGTGAGTTTTCTCTTTTAACATGGGAGACATATACAATGCTCTTAAATATTGCTAATAGATGTACAACTTTAACCACCTTAGTACTAAATATTAGACACACAAATCAAGAATCCTAAAATTTGAAAGAGCCTAAGACCTAGAAAGAATAACCACCACCAACAACCTTTAAAAAGAGGACAAGCCTTCTTTTTATACAACTCTTTCACCTAGAGTATTTTGGGAATATGCTTCTATGAGAAGATGCCCTTGATCATGCCTAAAAGCTCATGCCTTGTAAGAAAATCATTATAGTAACTACCTATCCTTGTAATGATGAAGCTTAGCTAGAAATCTATTACACTTGGGCTTGAGGGAGAATATTCATTTGGGAGCTAAACGATCTCTTTGTCTTCATGTGTAATTGCTTAGCCATGATCTCCCATTAATTATTTGAAAATCTAGAATCATTTGTACATCTACCCTTCACCTTGTGTAGGCCAAATAACACTCCTTGCTTTTGCATGATTGCATTGTAAAACTCTAGTTGTGATAGAAATAAAGAAGGATCCATGACCGTTTGGAAAATATGCTTGGAATGGCCCACCTTGGCCTCATAAACCCTGTAAGATATTTTTTCTTGAAGGAGTCATTTAACATTAAAAAAATATTAAAAATGGAAATACTTAGCTTTGTTTTACCTTTTTACCTTTTTTCCTTAATGGCTAAACTTTCTCGTACCTTCCACTTTTTTATTTTTCCTTTGACCTTTTTAGGGTTGATGCCAAAATTTATAATGCTTAAGTGCATTATTTTACCCTTTTAAAAGCTTGGCTTCACTGTTTGACCCTCCATGTAGATTGTATTAATAGTGTGGCTCTCTTATACATAAAAACTTGAGCTTTGAAATTTTTTAACTTCCATTTGGACAGGTCATACATTTTGGAATGAGTAAAAATATTGACGTGGCCTCTTGAATACTTTCATGGACTTGCATGTTTTCCACATCAACCTTTTATTTCCCTTGAAACATTGCTTATTCCTTTTGGACCATTTATATATTAACTGCATGTTAATTGGTAGATGATAGACATTGTAAATTGAATCCTCTAAACACAAACTTCAAACACAAACCCTAAACAAAAATTTTGATGACCAAATCCTTCGAAGCAAGGGGAACACAAAAGATGACAAAGGTTTCTAAATAAAATTTCCAATGTAAAATTATTGAACAAAATGTCTGACCACAAAGTTTGACCTTAATAATTTTCCAAAAAATTTAAGATTTAAAAAAAAAAAATTAAGAATTCAAAGAGTCAAAATTGAATTTTTTTGCAACTTGTTTGTCTGCCATATATTCCTATAAACCTTTTCACCCCAAGTACAATTTTCAATATTGCAAACTTGTAATAAAACTTGAGAATTCTATCACTTCAAATCCTTTTTAAAGATGGAAAACATCATACTCAACATTATTTGATCTTTACAGCTTGATTTCAATCACATACTTTGAAATCTCATTAAAAGATGAAAACGTTAAGCATTAACTAGAGTAGGGATTACATAGGGTTTTCATAAGGCAAAAGCTAGATTTTTAACTCGGGTGAACACTTGCAAACATGAGGCAACCATAGGATATTCATGCACTAATATTTTGGAAAAAGGCACAAATTACTAAATTCAAGTTTGGGCACTAATAGAATAAAAATCAAAAATATTTGTAAAGTGATTATTAGTGGTTTTTTCTCATACATTAAATTCCAAAATTGAAGAGTTAATATTTTCATCCAGTATTTCAGCTAATTTTTAGATGCAAAATAATCTTTTACTAAAGGTATATGACTGGGTTCTAGCTCTAGTATCTATAAATAAAGTTGAAAAATATCTACCTAAGCAATAATTTTAAGCATCTTACATATAATTTTTGTTGATTTATAATGTCATTTATTTTCTATGAAAGCATAGTCATGGGAGTTTTATATGCAAATTCATTTATTTTTAATATACCAAAATATCACTTGGAATAAATAGAACCTAAAATTTCATTTTTACCTTGAATTTAAATTTCAAGAATAATGTCACTTCGAAACCTATCAATGAGGCAAGATGTGTTGTCATTTATAACACAAAATATGATGAAGGTGATTGTATTACAAAGACCTTGTCTATTGGTTTGATAGTTACTATAAGGCTTTCTATGAAAGGTGAGCATAAGGTGAAAAGAAGGTTTTTTTCCACTACCAAATTCCATTAGAAAGGATAATCAAAGAGTTCAAGATGAGCTCAAGAGGCAAAAAAATATTGGATGTTCAAATTTTTTATGTTTATGATAAGAAACAAATGTTGAAGGAATCAATTATAGAAAAAGACAACTTCTCAATAATTGGTTCTAATTATATGGAATAATAATGTTATTGTGAGGTCATCAAATTGGACTAATTAATTATATTGGTGTCTTATCGTATTTCATTATCCTAATTTTTAACAAGGATGATACATTTTTATAAGTTTACACATTTCTAATCGAGAGGAGTGGGAACTGATTGAGTGCATCACTAGTACCTTCCAAGATATTCATTTTCAAATTAGAGAGATTCTTTATGTTGGAAAGGACCCAACATGGTTGAAGAAATAAGGGATAGTAATTTATTGTTATATATATATATATATATATATATATATATATATATATATATATATATATATCCTTCTAAAAACTAGTTCATCATATGGAAAACTTGAAGATATTGAGTTTCTTATACTTAATTCACTTATATGGCCAAATATAGATATTTCAGCCATAACTTCTTATTGCTACAATTTTTTTGAATAGATGCAAGAGGTGAAAGTAGGGATGAAGTTGAGAGGAGGAACTCATACACACATTAGTATATTCATACTTATTTGCATTTTTTTTTGATATGTTTAAGATTGAAATGTCCTTACAAAAATTTCAAAAAAAACATATACCACTTCATCACCTTCTAATAAATTGTTCAAGTCTTTATTTTGTTTTGATTTGAGTAAAAGAGTGCACTGTGAAAATGGAGAAGATATAGAATGTAGATTGTCTTATGACATAATTTATTTTTAGATAAATTTTTATGTTTATTTTTAGTAAATTTGTAATTAAATTCTATGTTTTCTACATGAGAATGATTGGGTGGTTTATAATTATTATATAAGAATTGGATTTCAAGATAAGTTTTATACATGTTCAAAATCTAAGTGTGGGGACATGTTCATTAATTAGTTAAATGGACATGGATTTAAAATGACCAAGATGACAATGATGAAACACATTCTTCAATAATATCACTTAATGTTTTGATGAATATTGTGCATTTCAAAAGACTATCAATAGAAAAAAATGGACTTTGTTTGAAGTAAGGCAATATCTTGAAATAGAGGAAGACCTCAATGATTTCATAGTTTTACATAATGGAAAGAAGATAAGTTATTTTATTTTTTTATTTTTATATACATTCATTCACATATGAACTAATTTTTTTTCATTGTCACATATAAAACAAGCTAGAGTTACTATTTTCTTTGAAATTTTCAGGTTGGTGAATAATGGGAATGTATTGCAAAAAAAGTATGTTGCCGATTCAATGGAAATGATATTGAATTTCAACACACAAAAACTAAACTTTGATGTGATATAGCTAATAGCTACCACAAACATCATTTATATAGAATTTAATGCAAATATGCCACCAATACTTCAATTACAATTGCTCAAAGTGTTGTTTTAGTTCAAGAATCTATCCATTCTATGCTAAGTTACAACATATATAGAATAAAATGCATCAATATGCACATACATCTACACACTCCTTCATTTGTCTAATACAGTTACTATTTAAATAAAAATTTCTCAAATAAATGTTGTAGTTCGAGAGTTCATCCATTCTATGATAGACTACAATATATAACATAAAAAAGCTGAATCATAGTGCAAACACAAATGAACGAACAATATATAGATTTTCCAAATGAACTCACAATATATAGATTTTCCCCTAGAGAAACCCATTTTGGAAAACCTCCAACATGGAATGGGGTTGGTCTTCTATTATTATATTGATTCAATATGTTTTAATGCAAAATATAGAGGATTGACTCACTAATTAAGGCAATTAGATCACTATTATATGTGTACGAAGACTTCAATAATAATCCCCTAAGAACTTCTGAGATGCATTTAAAAGGATATATTTAATGATATTTGAATGTAAAACTCATATAGATTCTTGTGAGGATGGGGTATTTATACCAATAAGAACAAAGCTACGTAATCTAATAAAAGAATAAATATTGTAATCCTTCTTCTAGCTATAAGATTAAGTTATTATCATTAAGAGGAGAACATAGTCCTACCCTGAATGAATATAGATACTACAGGTAGCACTTCTCAAATTTCATCAATGCACTCTAAGTAATTGAATAAATAATTAACTCAGAATTAAGAGGAGAACACAATCCTACCTTGAATGAATCTAGATACTACAAGTAATACTTTTCATATTTTATTAATGTACTCTAAGTAATTGAATGAACAAATAATGCATAATTTAGAGCTTGCATAAAATTGAATTCCTTACAGACCTTTTTTGGTAATGTAATTCAAGAAATTTATAAGTTTAGATAACACCAGGTAGTAAGAAAGAGATACTAAGACAAAGCTAAGAACATCTAGTAATTTCTAATATAGAACATGTTTACCATGACTGCCCTACTCCCCAAAAAGGTTATATATTAGGTGAGACACAACCAAGGTGGCCAAGTTAGCCTAAACCAACCTAAAGAAGAATAATCTATCAAGTACTACCACTTCTATGAGGAAATCTAAGTTTATAATGGTCAATATAGCTTACACAAAACTTCTAAGTTTCTTTGGTGCTTGGCTAGAGGCATAACTGATCTCTAATCTTGCTAAATTATGCTTGCAATAAATTCACAAAATACTCATGTTGTCGATTCAATAGAAATGCTACTAAAGTTCAACATACAAAACCTAAAATTTGATGTGACACAACTAACAGTTTCCACAAGCATCCTTTCTATAGAATATAATGTGTAAATGTGCCACCAATACTTCAAGTATACTTTCTCAAAGTGTAATCTTAGTTCAAGAGTCCATCCATTCTATGCTAGGTTACAACATATATAGAATAGAAAGCATCAATGTGAAGATACATGTACCCACTCCTATGTTTGTCTAATGTAGATACTATTTCAAGGACAATTTCTAAAAGTTCTATTATAGTTCAAGATTTCATCCATTCTATGCTAGACTACAACATATAACATCAAAAAAGTTGAAATGCAATGCAAACACAAATGAACTCACAATACATAGATTTTACGCTAGAGAAACACATTTTGGGAAACATACAACATGGAATGGGGTTTTTCCTTTATTATTTAATATATTCCTTAAATTTTCAATACAAAATACAAAAAAATGGCTCACTAATGAAGTGATTGGATTACTGTGATCTGTGTATGAAGACTCCTACAATAATACTCTACCAAAAAATTTAGAGATGTAACTAAAAAGATATATTTAATGAGATTTGAATGTAAACATCATATATATTCTTGTGAATAAGGGGTATTTATACCAATAAGGAAAGAGTTATGTAATCTACTAAAAGAATAAATATTATAATCCTTCTTTTAGCTATAAGATTAAGTTACTAACATTAAGAGAAGAACATATTCCTACCCTAAATGAATCTAGATACTACGAGTATCATTTCTAAAATTTCATCAATTTTCTAAGTAATTGATTGAACAAATAACTCAACATTTAGAGCTTATATAAAACTGAATGCCCTAAAGACCTTTTTTGGTGATGTAATACAATAAATTCAAAAATTTAGATAACACAAGGAAATAAGAAAGAGATATTGAGACAAATATAAGGACATATGGTAATGACTAATATAGAGAACATTCACCATGCCTACACTAATCCCCATAAATTTTAGATAATGGGTGAGACACAACCAAGGTGGCCAAGTTAGTATGTACCAACCTAAATAAGAAGAATTTATCCAGAATTACCACTTACATGAGGAAGTCAGAGTTTAGAATGGTCAATATAGCCTACACATAACTTCTAAGTTTCCTTGGTGCTTGGCTAGAGGCACAACTAATATCTAAACTTTCCAAATTATGCTTGCAACAAATTCACAAAAAACCTATGTTACCAATTCAATGGAAATGCTATTGAAGTTCAAAATACAAAAAATGAAATTTGATATCATAGTTAATAACTACCACAAACATCATTTATATATAATATAATGTGTAAATGTGCTACCACTACTTCTAAGTATAATTTCTCAAAGTGTTATCTTAGTTCAAGAGTCCATCCATTCTATGCGAGTCTACAACATATATAGAATAAAATGCATCAATGTGCACATTCATCTACACACTCCTACATTTGTCTAAAACAACTACTACTTCACAATAAATAGATGAAAGTGATATCATAGTTCAAGAGTTCATCCATTTTATGCTATATTACAACATATAACATCAAAAATTTGAATTAAAATTCAAACACACATAGATGAACTGACAATACATAGATTTTCCAATGAACGAACAATACATAGATTTCCCCTAGAGAAACCCATTTTAGGAAACTTCCAGCATGAAATGGGGTTATTCCTCTATGTTATTGATTCCTTAAGTTTTAATGCAAAGTATAAATAATTTCCTTGCTAATGATGCAATTGGATCACTATGTTTTGTATTTGAAGACTCCTAAATAATACTCTACCAAAAATCGAGATGCAACTAAAAGGATATATTTCATGAGATTTGAATGTATAAATGATATGGATTCTTGTGAAGGGGTATTTATACCAATATGGATAGATTTACACAATCTACTAAAATAATCAATATTGTAACCCTTCTTCTAGCTATAATATTAAGTTACTAGTATTAAGAGAAGAACACTATCCTACCCTAAATGAATCAAGATACTGTAGGTAACACTTCTCAAATTTCATCCATTCTAGCATCTAAGTAATTGAATTAACAAATAACTCAGCATTCAAATCTTGTATAAAATTGAATGCCTTAAAGATCTTGCTCAGTGATGTAATGTAAGAAATTTAGAAGTTTAGATAACACTAGGCAACAAGAAAGAGATACTGAGATAAATCTATGAATATTTAGTATTATCTAATATAAAAAACATTCACTATGCCTGCCCTACTCCCCATAAAGGTTAGATAATGGGTGAGACACAACCAATGTGGTTACAATTCCAAGTCAGTCTAAACAAATCTAAATAAGAAGAATATATCAAGTAGTACCACTTCTATTAGGAAATATGAGTTTATAATGATCAATATAGCCTGCACATAACTTCTAAGTTTCCTTGGTGCTTGGCTAGAGGAAACATGAATACAATCTAATCAGAAAAACTAGACTATCAACATCTCAATCTAGTTGGAAAGAATCATCCACATGGAGGTCCATAATATCTTAGATAGAGAAATTGTATCTTATTAAAAATAAATGCATGAACTATTATACACAAATTAGAGAGTAGTTTACCCAACAAGGTATATTACCACACCTTCATTAGTATCTTCCAAACAACCAAGACACACCTTATTAAACCATGTCATTTAATCTATTAGAATAATAAGGTATATTAGCAAAATTGCACAAACACAACTTACAATGCATTAAAATAGTTGTATTCTAATTTATTCTGACAAAAACATTAGCAAGGACCTTTTATGAGTAATTCTAAAATTTAGATTGATAAAATGTTCATATTATAAAGTCAAGAATAAGTGCACATTCACTCTATTATGTTATAATGGCCAATATTCTTCCCACTATGCTTGTATAGCCAATACAACATCGACAATAGAAACAAAGCTCCAAGAAATAGAGGTGACATGACATAATAGTGTCAACAACTAACTAAACTATTGAGATAGTAAATTTAAATGTCATAAATGAAGTATGAAATCATAAATTATTACATCATAATTTGTAATTTTCTTAATGTAACACAAAGAGCAATATGTTTTTGCATTATAGAATATACCCACAATGTATTTAGTAGCAAGTTTTGAAACACACCATTCAATAGTACAAATAGATTTTATGCTTCATGCATATATAACAAAAGAAAACTGATAGCCTCCAAAAGATAATAACTTTGAGAACTATCATTTTTATTTTTACAAGATACATTGAGATTAAATTATTCTCTATTTATTTACTTTCTTTGTGTATTGACTTCTATTACTGCAACATCAATACTATTAATATTTACAATATTTTCTTTTTGTGAAAGTCTATAAAGTACACATCTATAGAACCAATTACTCATTTGAATCAATGGGTTAGATGGCCTTGTGCCTCCACCATGTTGAGTAGACCTCAAATAATATGTCCTTGCTAACTTGTGAGACTTCTCCATGCCTTGTGTACTCCAAATGCCCAAGGTACCATACTTTTTAGCAAACCATAGACCATGTGCATAGAAAATATTCTAAAAATATATAAAAAGAAACATTTTAATGATAATTAGGAACAAGTTATATAGAAATAAAAAATAATTGAATTAAAAAAATCATATACATTCTTACCATTTAATGAGTGATCTCATTTTCTCCACATGCTAGAAGAAAATCCTATGTGAAATTTGTTACAAATTCAGTAAATTATTTATCATCTCCTTTAATGAATCTTTCCTTGTTCATTAAAGGGAACAAAGATGACAATGAAATTCATGCCTTTATTTTACTCAAGTGAGAAGAACCTTTTTCATTTTGATCAGCCTCTGCATCAATGAGATATTTATATTTTTCCCTTTGACGCACTTTACTTATTTGAAAGTCCAACATTTTTAATAAAATGTTGGGCCTTGTCCTCTCCCATTGAAGGATTTGATGGAACATTACCACGAGTGCTTGATTGTGTCTCATGTTTCTTAATATGAACATTTCTTCCATGTAATCCTACTTCTCATAATACTTTTTCAATTACCTTAATCAAATTTTTAGCCTCCTCTTTTGGTTTCTTATTCCATGCAAATATAATCGATAAATAAACTAGTTTATCAATTATCCTTGCAAAAGCATGAAGAATATAAATGTGTACTCTATTGAGAGGAATTTGGAGCACAAGGTTTATATTTGGATCAACTTAATCTCTATTAGGAGGTAAGTCTTGTTCACAACTCAATATTCCCATGGAAGATGGTCCATTCAATCCTTTTGACTTGTCTCAAGAATGCACATAATAAATAGAACTATTCTCTATGTTTATACATGTATTTCAATGTTTTCAAGTTAGTAGCGATAAGCCATTCATCTTTATATGATACATAATTGTCAACATAAAGCTTCTCCCCCATGGCATGAGAAACAATCATGGTTGGTATCTCTATCTTATCAAAAATTCATTTTAGTTTTTCATAACATTTCCTGTTAACTTTGAATAATCCAAGCCACCAAATATGATTTTATGATTATATAGAAAAGAAATTTTCATTTATATAAATTATATTTGGAGTTAGAGATCTATTCATCAAGGTGATTGATACTTACTCTTTCATACCAAACACTAACGATCTACTCCATTTCATCTAATTTTAGGACAACAACTAGTTTTCCATTTGCTTCTTCCACTAAAATATCATAATATCAAACTATAGCTTATAAAATTCTTGCAACTTCAAACCAAACATTATTTTTGGGATTCAAAGTGATTGAAACTTCCTTTCCAATATAATTCCATCCTTTTCTCTTATAATGATCCTTTTATGATTGGATGTGAGACATATTTCTAACAAAATCTAAAACTTATTTATTCTTGTTAGATCATTCCACTCTAACATGATTGGATGAGGCACCAAGACCTTAGTGATCATAATATTCAATATTCTGACCTATAACATGTTAAAAAGTTATTCATATCCCCTCCTCTTAATTCCTATATTGCCACATGCATCTTGTACATCGATAACATTGCTTAAAGATTATAATTGGTCTATTATCTCATCAACTAAATCCTTTCTTATTGAAGCACATTGAGGTTGATGAAGCATTTCCAATATTTCATCTTTCTTAAATAGACTCTTCATAACTGAGCATGGGATATGGATTATGTCTTCACTTTTCTTAGGTCTTGAAGGAACAATATAATGTTTTTCATAGCTTGAAATCTCTTTTTGAAGGCACCTCGTGAAGGTTCTATACATGCCATATTGATTAACATTTTGACCCTTGTCCTTCCTCCTAGAGGAATTTTCTTCCTAATGTTTATGGCATTATTAAGGGTTTCAACTTTGGAATTCAGAGCCTTAGTTTCATTCTTCAATAGTAAAATTTCTTGAAGCATCATATTTTTACTTGAAGTAGTATTGTCCATTTCAAGCATATTATTTCTCATAAAACTCATACTTTTCTCTATTTCCTTCAAGCCTCCTTTAATACCCTAACAATCCATTTTCACAAGTACAAACAAATTATATAAGCCTTATAATTATTTCAAATTGAGGACAAAGATTTGTGGAAGGATTAAGAGGATAGTCTTTTCCCTTAGCTCATATATCTATACTCTTTAGGCTTAATGTTATTAAAATAGTTTTCATAAACATTAAAATTTTGGTTGTAGTACATTTTTGATAGGGTTTAATTTCTTGATTCAAATCCACACAACGAATATAGTTTTTTCCTTGTGTTGCACTTGTTTAAAATAAGATCCATCTATTAAAATAAAAAGGAGTAAAATGTAAGTCAATCTATATTATATAATTTTTAGACATTAATGTAACTAAAAAGTTTCAAGACAATACTATCAACAAATGACATTCCTATAACTAGAAAATTCTAGAACTAGAAAAGAAAAAAACTCACACATTCAATGTAGCATCTTTGTTATGAAAGCTTAATTTTGATCAATTCCTCTCAAGTACATGTATAAAGACAGACTTCAATAATATCATGCAACCTTGTCAATTTAGGGATTAGTATGATTACTTAATCATATTTGTCTTTTGGTCTTCAATTGATTGGTCTTGATTTGAGTCAAAAATTTCTTGTAAACAAACATCATAACCAAACACATTGTCAACAATTTCTTGAAAAAGGAGGCATTACGCTGTCCAAGTAAAAATCAACCTTTTCCTTGTTCATTTTATTTCTATCATCTATCATAAAAATGTTATGAATTACTTTATTTTGTGTTACTAAGTTTTAATTGGTGATCAATTGCTCTTTTCATTTTATTGAGGGAAAATAATGTAAGATGGCTTACTACTTATTGGTTTTTTTTGTTTAGTTCATTTTGAATTAATTGGTCTGATAGCAGTAAGTGTGTATTTATCTCTTGTGAATAACTAATGGGATTCCAACATTTCAAGGAATAATTGAGTTGATTTAGACTTTGTATAGTTGTTTAAATTTTGTTATTCAAGGAAAAGCTTATATTTCCTGCCTTGAACTATTGAATCCTAATAACTAAGTTATGTAAATGCCATATAGTGTTTTTAGAAGAAATTTTATCTTCACTATTATCAATTTATAATGGAATGCACATGGTTCTTCTAAAGGAAACTACTGAGGTTAAATGTTAGAATATTAGTTGATCTTATAGATTGTTGACCTTAACGAATAAATAATATGCTATTGTTGTGATGTTTAGTAAGATGGCTCCATAGAATGTTGGTCAAGGCTATAATTGAGAAATAATGGTTGTGTTACTCTATATTTTATATAATCTAATGAATTGTATTATGTGATAAGCTTGACTAGTTCAACAACACTGCTTGTTATGATTGTCATGTTGAAAGCTTACTGAATGGATGGCCCTGTGTCATTCTGACTCTAATCTAAAATTCTGAAGATCATGTTATTCAAAGTAGGCATGACTATAGTCCTAGAAAGTAATATAATTTTTTGTTCAATCCTTGAGGGTCCTTTGGATCTTGTTACAATGTGGGCAATACATTAAGAATTGTAAGCACACTGTACTCAATAAATTGGATAGTCAAAGTAGAAATATAACCCATTTAAGTTAGAGATCTACTTTAATTCACACTTCTAACTCTTTGAAGTTTTAATAATTAAGTTGATTGTGTTGTTTATGGATAGATTTTAAAAATATATGTTATGTTTATGTGTCATTTTGAAGGGAATCCAACCACGATGTCAAAGTTAGTAAGTTTTCATGGTTTTGGGACTTGTTTGTAGTAATTAGATGAAATCTATTACTGTACTTGATGGATGTAGTAACAAAACTTATGGTAATTCATACTCTTGTACCTATACTATGAGATTTTAGCTCTCAAGCATGACTATATTGAATTCAAATTGATTTTTCTTTGTGTAAACTCTGAAATATGTTATCCTATGATACTACTCTTTGATTCAGTTTTCAGTGGAAGATAATTTAGGCACTACCTATTATTATGAAGTTGTTGACTTTCTTTTTGCACTGTACTCTTATGGTGAATAGTTTTATTTTATTGATATACTTATATTATGGTGGTGGAATCATTTTATCTACATCATTCATGCTTGATCTCCTTCAGATCCTTAAATCACCTTGATAATTAGTGTAATTGTGTGATCTGAGCAAAGCTAACCATGTGCAAGTAGTCAAAGTTGTCTATTTGAACCCAAGTAAATTTACTATGATTCTTAAAAGCTGATATTTATATGAATAAAATTTGATAGTGTCTTAGATACCCACTATATACCAAATTGCACCATATTAGCAGGTACTGGTAGAAATGAATTGGTCTCATGATCTATTTATACATTGGTACAAAACTCAATGATCCTACCAATAAAGCACTATACTTTATAATTGATGTACCCTTTACAATAGTTATAACCACGAGGTTACATAGTTATTTTATTTTAGAATGCTTAACAGTCTATCACTCTTCTCCAGTGGCCTTGATGTACATAAAATTACTTAGAAAAGAATCATTTGAGGCACAAGTTTCCATTTATGCTAACATGTACCATGTTTTATTACTTTGGATGTTGAAGGTAGGATATTCACCACTTGCCTATGTTATAAGTTATAACAGAATATGGTTGTTCTCTATTAGGTCATGATAAAAATTATCATAATTTTTAGTGTAATTAATAACAATTTATTATGGAAGAAGAATAGAAAAGAGTAAAAGGGTCTAGGGAGTATTAAGTTTAGTTTTCCCCTTGTGGAGCTCTAATTTATTCATGAAATAGATCTTTCTATGGTTAATCTAAAATATGTTCCCTTGTATGGGAAGAATGAAATGTTAGAGTCTTCCTTGGGTAATCATAAATTTAGAACATAAGATACATGGTAAAAAAGAGTCATCAATATGCTCTATTACAGAGGTATGGATGTGAAAACTTGTTAGGATCAATTTTATCAATAATCTTTTATCCTTTGTGAGGTCCTGCGGTAGAATCAACTATGTTCTCATGAGAAATTCTAAATAATAAGAAAGTGCCTTGAGGAAAATATCACATCAAGAAAGGGTAGCTCCTTGCCAACATTTCTAAAGCTACTCTTTATTGCAAGGTTCTAAAAGAAGTAAAGTATTCTAGCATGCATTATAATAATATGTGGTTCAAATATATAATGGTGGATTTAAGGTGTCTCTTAAACCCTAAAATATGATCCAATCATCCCATTAGGGTTACAATATTAGCTAAGGCCATTTTATAACAATATCTAAAAGTATACTTATCTTCATGTTTCTTGTTGGACTCTTGAGGTCATTGTTGTAGTCTCAACTCAAAAATTTTGCAATTCTCTTTTCTTAGAAATCAGTGTGGTGATGTATTAAGAAATTGGTTAGCCAAATTGATGTTTAATTTTTAGGTTACTTATAGTAGTTAATTATAGATCAAGTAGAATGATATGATGCAACATAATATGATCTTTGACATTGAATTAAATCAATTCTAAAGGTTGGCATTGGTTTCATGGCCCACTTTTAACATTCAGACTCAATATATTTTATTAAGATTATTTTGTGTCTCAAATTGAAAGTATGTTGCCCAAGGGTTACACTATTTGGTTCACATTTTTTGAGTTTATTTTAGTAGCTGCCTTTTATGTTATTTTATTTTATTACAACTCTACACCTGACTATCTTAGATAGGTCCTGTCTAGTTTTGAGTGATAAGTAGGACTAAGAGTAAACAAAGTTTGAGGTTTGGAAATAACACATTAGAGGTAAGTCTAAGCTTAAGTCTAACAGCTCTGAATTTTAAAGGATACTATAATAACAAGCTATTAATGACCTCTTAATGCTTGTACCCTCACTTCACTGCATATTGGGATGGTATATTGAATATGGGTAGAACTTGTGATATTAACAATGGAAGCATCATGTTGTATAAGTTATAACCATGTGTACTGATAGGCTGAGCCTTGATGAGTTTGAAATTTACATGGAACTATCATGGTGATGTAACTTTGCCACCTAAGAGAGCACTATATGAATAAGTATCACTTGTTGACCTCATAAAAATCCCTATTGATTGTGATCACTCTGGATCTATTATGTATCAGTTCTAAAAAAGATACATTACCATAAGTATATAATTATATATTGATAATTTCTAATGTAGGAGTGGTGTATGCTAGGGATAGCTATAAAAAAACATGATTTTAAGGTTTATATTATTGATTATTAATATGAAATACTGCTTTATTGATAGTTAGATGAAAAATATTGTAAAGAGAAGGATTAGATTGCTTACTACTTCTACTAGTTCAAATCAATGATGACATCTAAATTGAGATCAATATAACATAGATATCTATGGAATATGTTTTTTGTTATTTTTAGTTTATCTTCTGGGGCTATTCTTTAATATACATTTATTGTAAATTTCAATAATAACATTAGTGTAGAAATATTATGGGAAGGATGGAGTCAACCTAGGGATAACAAAGACTCATTATTTATATCCAACCACTAAGATAAAATGGAAATGATCCACTACTTTAATTCCAGCTTCCAAACATCATAACCCTAGTGCATTGTGAGGACTATCTGGTACTAGTATCCTGGAGTGATATGGCAACTAAACTCCTTTTTTTGTTCTCAGTTCAATACCTATAGAACTATAGAGTCATTTTGGATTTCACTTGGTACCAAGATTTCTCTTCACATGGTCAACAAAGGTCTGATCTCCTCTCTTTTAGTGAATATATAATGCCATTATAAGATAGGCAATGTATCAACCTCATTATTGGATGATGTTTTTGTTTACCTCATATAATTGTAAAGGTCTTGTGGGGAATTGTATACCCTTTGAATAAGGTAGAATAAAACTAAACCTTGGATTTGGAGGTGTTAGTATTTAAAACCTTAATATATGGTTGAAAATAGTGGTAACTTGGTAAACTTTTCCTTAAATCTCAATTAATCACATTTCCTTGATTAAATATTATAAATATACATGTAACATCAGGTAAAATCTGCCACCCTAGGTACATAAAGAGGCCTAGAAAGTCATGTATTGTATTACTCATCTAGGGACATATTCATGTTCAAATGCCTTGAACTGATCAATGGTATAGAAACCCAATCAAGGATAGTATGGTAAGGTGGGCCTTGGATCTATACCCTTAAGTAAGAGATGGCCAGGATGAATGTTCTACATTATCAGTGATGTATCCTGAACTAATAGTAGGGTCTGTGTAAGGAATTATTAAATGAGAAAAACTTTATGGAGAACCTCAATAGTCGGTGGCACCTCCATACTACATGAGCAAGCATAACAAAACTTAGCAAAAAATCCTTGGGAATGATGGAATTCAGTCTTCTTGTTTTCCTTGTTGCACCCTTGTAAGGGCAGAGTCTTGTAAAACTCATTCTTAATCCAATAAGGGGTTCATTTCTCTATTTGAATGAGGGTTCAATGAAATTTAGGGATATAATGTTTAAATCCTAACATCACATGAATTTTGGCCTAGATTAAGATAGTCCTTGTACATAAAGGAAGTGATCATGATGGCCTTCTAAAAGCATAATGTAATGAAATTGCCAATTATTTGGATTTCCTAGAGGACTGATTGATCTTGAAAATATATTTGACAAGGATGATCAAGGGAGGAGTAGTCCAAAGCAATCTGAAAATCATAACACCAAAGACTTTAACCTTGGCATGGAGAATGATCCCAAAATGGTAAGACTCTCTACAGGCAAGTTTTAATAATTTGTTTGTTAAATTCAAATATGTTTTCTCTTGGTGTTATAATGAATTGAAAATAAACAAGAATGAGACCAATACCCATAGAATCCCCCTTAAACCTGATTCCAAGCCTTTTAGGCATGGGAAAAGGCAAAGTCCAATTAACCCATCTATTGCACCTATTGTTCAAAAATAAATTGAGAAATTAGTGCATGGAGGAATAATAGAGCAAAATATGTATTTTTCTTGTGTAGAAAACTTGGTGCCAGTGAAACAAAAAGATAGAGAAATCAAAATCTATGTAGATTTTATAAATTTAAACTAGCTATCCTTGAAGGAGAATTATCTCCCTCTCAACAAGGAACATTTGTTGCAAAAAATATTTGGATCAGCCATAATATCTATGTTGGATAAATTCAATGTGTACATTCATATTCTAGTTGAATCAAGTGACAATTAAAAAATATAGGATAGCATTCAAATCTCCTTGGAGCACATTTCCATACATATATATCCCTTTGGACTGATGAATACTAGACCAACATTTCAAAGGGAAAAGTGTACAACCTTCACTGATTTGATCAATAAGATAATTGTGGTGTAATAAGACAATATCACCATGTTCTCAAAGATAATTGAGAAGCATTTTGACTACTTGAGGTATATTTTACTAATTTTAAAGGAGTACAACATCTCTATATATCCTAAAAATTTCATTTTTAAAGCAACAAATGGTAAACTACTTGGTCATATAGTCTTCAATGAAGGTGTTTGCACTGATTTTAAGCATGCCAAAGACATTGATGACATCTCATTGACTCATTATTAAAGGGTTTATGCTCTTTTTTGGCAAGACCAATTTTTTTATAAGGTTTGTTACAAATTTTACAAAGATTTCTCTCCCTACTTATGATTTTTCAAAGAAATATAAGCATTTTTCATGGAATCATGTTTTCTAATCTACCTTTTCTTCAATTTTACAAACTATTAAGGAAGCATCTATACTTGTTTCAGTAGAATACTCAAAATAATTCCATGTTTTCTCATTTTCATGGGAGCACACCATAACTATTGTTTTCTTACATAAGAATAATGAGGGCTATGAATAGTGAATCATTTTCATGAGCAAACATAACAGCTCACAAGGTCCTATGGGCTGGTTACTATTGGCCTACTTTATTATCATGTGTGCACCAACATGTCAGGTCTTGTTTTACTTATCAAAATTTTTTAGGAAGAGAAAGGTTGGCTACCTTACCACTTCAGGAAATTTTTGCTAGTGGCCCTTACATGATGTGGGGTTTAGATGTAATTAGAATATTCAAAGAGAACTCTAGTGCTGGGTATTATTGGATTATGGTAAACACCAACTATTTTACAATTAATCTAAGGAATAGATAAATTATGAGGCCATCCCCAAAATAATGGAAGAAAAAGGGTTGAAACCAACAAGATTCAAAGCCAAATATACCTACAATTCGATAAAATCAGTCAAGATATGTGCTCACCATGTATTTTAGCCAAGGAGCCCACTGTTATGATTTTTCATAAAAGAGACCAATAAAAGGAGAAGGATATAACTTCAGCTCCACCTATTCTACCTCATTTGATAGAAGCACAAAAGGTATCTAGGCCATTCATCTATAAATTCTAGAATATTAACAATACAAGTGATTATCCTAGTACATGGAATGCACCTTTTGATTGGTCTAGTGAAACCTAAAAGTTGATAATCATTGTTATAGTGATTGAATTAGATAAATTGAGTGATCTAAAATAATTATTTCTAAAGCATTTTGATTTGGTATAGCTATTTTTACATAACCACCACTTCCAAATATAGAAAATCATGATAGTGCACTTGCTATACTAAATCAAATGCCACCTAAATTTGATGATGATGCTCCTAAAATTTATTTAGTAACTTCCCAAGTTACCATAACCATTGACATATCTCATTTCTACATTTTGTTGACCTTTAATGGTTGAAATACACACTACTGTATGCTAGATTTTGGAGCAACAATAAATGTTATGCTAGTTGAACTCATGAACCATATAAGCATAAAGATAACTAAAGCTTATGAAAATGTGGTGTCTATGGAATCATGTGAAGTCAAGTTTTATGTCATAAAAAAAGATGTCAATGTGAAATTGAAGGCTTATCATGGTTTTATTATCGGCATTGACATTGTGATAGTGGAATACCCACCCAAGTTGGTCTTATTATTGTCACAAAAGTGGTATACCTTAGTTGGGGATAGCGTGTAGATGGATTGGTCCTATGAATCAATCCTATTTCATGATGGAAACTATACATCTTTGAATCAATCAAAAAAACTTCCTCACAATGTGGAAGATCCCACTATAGTAGTGGACTAGCAGTAAGTTATTGATATGAATATTAGAACATGCATGGTCATGACTCAAGAAGACATAACTCACTCTTCACCCTTGTTATCATTCAAAGACAACCTTAAGTACTCTCTTTAGTATCCATGGTTAATGAATTTTGATGGTGCAAAGTCAAAGGGAGGTATAGGTGTTAGAATAATCTACACTTTATATGATGGCACTATTGTCCCTTTTTCATTTAGATTAGAATTTGATTGTACATACTACAAACAACATAGATAATTATGAATCTTTGCTAATTGGGCTTAAAATTTCAAACTAATCAGAGGTGAAGTATTTGGTAGTTGTTGGATATTTAATTCTAATTCTGCAACAAATAAGAAATAAATATGCTATAAGGTAGAAATAGTAGTAGAATGTAGTATGGGACAATATTGAAGACTTTCTATTTTTCAACATTGCTATTTTTCCAAGAGAGGACAACCAAGAGGTTGATACAATGATAGTTATGACTTCATGTAGGTATGAAATAGAAATGGCTTATAAGCCTTCTATCCCTAATAACATCAATCATTGGAGAATTTTTGAAGATGATAAGAAAATTTAAATATTTCTCATATCTGAAGAGGAATTTTATAATTAGAAAATAGATTACAGTAGTTAAAAGTAATCTAAAAATCATAGGACAATAGTGCCCCTTTATTTTCCCATGCTATTGATTACATCAATACCAACTACCTAACTAATTTCAAGGAACAAGATGTGATCTAGGTAAAGACAACAAGTTTCATATAAGACTGATTGATCTTGAAAACATATTTGATAAGTTGATAGAGAGAATATTAGTCCCAAGTAAGCTGATAATCATGACACCAAAGTATTTAACCTTAGCATGGAGGATATCCAAAAATGGTAACAATCTCTAAATGTTGCTTTCTTGAAGAAAATGGAAAAAATAATAGGTTTTTTTTGAATTCAAAGATGTTTTTTTCCTAAATTTATGATGAACTAGAAACATAAACAACTAAGATCATTATCTATGTAATCCCCTTTAACCCTGATGCCAAGGATTTTAAGCAAAATCAAAGGTCAATCAACCCATCCATTGCACCTATAGTTAATATAGAAGAGACATTATTGAAAGGTGGAATAATAGAGAAAAATACGTATTCTTCTTGGGTAGAAAACTTGGTGCCAATGAGAAAGAAAAATGAAGAAATCTTAAATTATGTAGATTTTATAAATTTGAACCAATTGTCCCTGAAGGAAAATTATCCCCTTCCTAATAAGAAGCATTTATTGTAAAAATTAAATGGATTTTCCATGATGTCTATGTTGGATGGATACAGTGGGGGTAATAATAATTTAGTTGAACCAAGTGATAGATATAAAATAGTGTTCCCCACTCCTCAACACATGTTCACATACATACGTATGCCCTTAAAACTCATAAATGTTGGGCCTAAATTTCAAAGGTAAATGGATACTACCTTCATTTATGTGATCAGTAAGATAATTGTGGTGTACCAAGATGATCTCACCATGTTCACCAAGACAAGTGGAGGGCATTTTGACCAATTGTGGTAGATTTTCCAACATTGTAGGGAGTATGACATCTCTATAAATCCTAAGAAGTCCATTTTTGATGAAATGGTGGGTAAATTACTTAGTCACATGATCTCCAATGATGGGGTTTGTATTGACCTTGAGCATGTCAAATCCATTTATGACATCCCATTTCTTCATTTTGAGAAGGGTCTGCACTCTTTCTTTGGTAAAATTAACTTTGTTAAAAAGTTTGTTCAAATTTTACAAAGATTTCTCCCCCTATTTATGATTTTTTTTAAGAATCATAAGAATATTGCATGGAATAATGTTTTAAAATATGCATTTTATTCAATTATGAAATCTATTAAGGAGGTAGCTATACTTGTTTCACCTGACTACTCATAACAATGTCAAGTTTTCTCTTTTGTATCCGAACACACCATAGTTATTGTTTTCTATAGAATAATAATGATGGCTATTAACAACCAATTAATTTCATGAGCAAACATCCCAAATATGTTGAATTAAGGTATACATTGTTGGAGAAGCATGCTAACGCTTTGGCCAACACTTTGCAATTTTTAGACCTTATATTTGGACCTCAAAGGTCATTTTGTATATTCCTTATGTAGATGCAAAGGATGTGTTGGTACAAAAATAAATTAGTGGGAAAAGTTTCAAATAGATGGCCAAAAATTAGGATTTTGATTTATAAATCAAACCACTTAGCTAATCAAGGAAAAAAGCTTATCATAACTCATTAATAATGAATATTTGGAGTTAATTAATGATGATAAGGTTGGAGTTAATATAAATATTTATTTCAATTGATTATTCATAATGATTGGTATGATGATATCATTCATTATTTGCAAAATATGAACTATCCTAAAAACATCAATGAATTGGAAAAGAGATCTTGAAATTAAAGTTGAAATTAAAGGCTGCCAAGTATTATATTACACAAGTTGGTTTCTTTCAGAAAAATCCTAATGATGTCTTGTTGAAATATGTGAATAAAGATGAACCTGACATGTTGATTTATGACCTTCTTAATAATTATTGTCATGGGCATACTCATACAAAAACAAATGCTTAGAAGGTCCTATGAATTGGTTCTTATTATCCCACTTTATTTTTAGATGTGAACCAATATGTTATGTCTTGTTTCACTCACCAAACATTTGCAAGAAGAGAAAGGATGGCTGCCTTACCATTCAACTAGTTTTTGCTAATGGTCCTTTCATGATGTTGGGTTTAGACATTATTGGATAATTAAAAGAGAGCTCTAGTGTTAGGTACTCTTAGATTGTGGTAGCCACCAACTATTTTACAAGGTGGGTTGAAGCCATACCCACCAAGACAACCACATATATAACAATGATTAAGTTCATAAATGATAAAATTATAATAAGATTTGGTGTCCCTTCAAAGCTAGTAATAGATAATGTATGGGCCTTTAGATCAATTGAGATGGTTGATTTTTGTAGTAGCTATGAAGTCAAGCTCTTACACTTGACCAATTACTATTTTCAAGGTAATGGCCTCATTGAATCATCAAATAACAACCTCATTCATATTATAAAAAGAATCTTGGATGAGAAAAAAATAAAGTGGATTAGGCTCTTGAAATAGGCATTGTAGGTTGATCACATCCAATAAATAATTCAGTAGGTAAAATCCTTATTGAGCTTGTATATGACGTATATGGCATGGATGCAATTCTACCACCTAATCTTGAGATATTAGTGTGCAAGATTCTCTAAGACATTGTCGTGTCCCCTTTTTTTATCTAGACCCTCATGGGACCCTTAACCCATTATTGTTTCCAATGGCTAAGGGTAGAGGAATGAAAGGAAGCATTGTGGGCCATTTATGAGGGGTTAATAATGGAAAGGGTAAGTTATATTTCTAATTTTGAGTTGAGTTATGAAAAGCACCTTATGTTTCTATCTCACTTAGGTGGTGGAGTTTATAGGTCTTGGACACTTAACGCCTAACATGAAATTAAGAGGATATTTTAATATTTTTAAAAGAAAAAAGTAACTTTCCCTCTCTATTTTGGGTGCCATAATTAGAGGAAGAATATAAAAGGAAAGGGAGGTTCTTTTGAAAAGGTTATGTTGAATATTGATCTAAAAATTTGGATCAAGTATGTAAAGTTTGGTTACCATCTCTTGAGGATGAAAACATTCAATAAGTGTCAAGGGTTTAGGGATAAAAATGTCCATCAGTGAGCTTCAAAATTACATGTGTACATGCAAGTGGATCTACAAAGGTGTTTTTAGACACCACCATTATTATGTAAATATTATAAACCCTATTAGAAGCTAGTTTTGATAATTTTAGAGGTTTTAAAGAAAGGGTGAATCATCTCGAGAGATAATGCATGGTGTGGAAGATCATTCTAGGGTGTGGCGACTTGCCTAGGGAGTTGGGTGAGCCACTTGGAAGGGTCGTTGGAGCCAAAGAGGGTTGCATAATATTTCATTGAATTTTTTAGCTAGGGTGACTTGATTGGAGGGAAAATTTTGAGGCTGATTTGGAGTGTTTACGAAGTATAAAATATTGAAAATATTTTATACTAATTTTCCATCTTGGGCGACTTGCCCTAAGAGTCCTTTGGAGCCCATTTTGAGGGTTTTTGGTGAGTAAAATAATATAATTTATTTCCCATATTTTTTTGAGGTAGGGTGAACCATTTGGGAAAGAAATTGAGCATCTATAGAGGGGTTTTAGACTCTATTTGATAAGGTAAAAATTGTTATACTATTTATGATTTTTGTGGTAGTTTATCATAAGGGTTTGAAAGAAATTGAAGGGGAAAGACTAGGGTTTCATTTTGAAAAAAATTCAATTATTTTATGAGTGGGTCAATTCAATTGTGGAGTATTTTTGAGGGTTTTAGGGTGCTTTTAGACCCTAAATAATGGACATATAATATTATAATTATTTATGTATTTTTTGAATATTTTTTGGGGACTTTGACATCATCTTGAGAGTGAATCCATGGGTGAAGTTATGTTATATTCATACAGTAATTTTGTGCAACATTGGTGCCTAGGGTTTGTTTTTAATTATGGTGTTTTTAGCATCTTAATTTTAGCTAGGGTTTTTTGATTTAAATTTTCATAATTCAATTTGTTTGGAGTTGATTAAGGGTTTTGTTTGGAAACCCTCTTTTTTATCATTATCCTAATTTGGGGACATTGCAGTGGTATTAGAGCCAACATCTTGGCTAATTATGAGAATTGAAGGGTTAGATGACATGGAAGATATGAAGGGACAACCTTATATTCAGATTGATTTCATGGAAACCTATGAAGAATACATAACCTTTTCACCCTTTATCCAAAATTCCCTAACTCTCATTGAGTTTCTGTTATAGAAGAAAAGGATAGGCAGTCATAGGATGGACTAACATAGATAAAAAAAAGTAAAAATACCTTTGGGGAATTTGGTATCCCATATTTGATGATTCTATAGGTATTTAAGCTAATTTCTAGGTTGATAAGGTAGACACATATCTTTCACTACGTCCCATAGAGGAAGGTGTGGCCATGGAAATTACCATATCACACTTAGAAGGGGTTGCCTATGATTGGTGGTATCATGGGTTGGTAACCCAAGAACACCATCTCATAGATACGTATAACAAATTCAATAGGTGGCTCATTAGGATATTTAATTGGGGTAATCCTAAACTTCACTTTGAAGATTTGGCACATTTGCATCAAGTAGAAGAAAAATTAGAATTTTCAAAGGTTAAGCAAGAGGAAGTTGTTCAACAGCTTTATGAGCAATCCAAGGATCAAGAAGAAAGCTTGGAAAGTGATAAGGAAATCACAAGGGAAAGTTATGTGAGTAAAGAATGGTTTTAAACTCTTTCTAATCACAGTTCACCTTCTTTGCATAAATTCAAATTTCAAGAGAAAGCTTGGAAGAAACAATTAACATGTGGGAAGGAAGCACAAGTACTAACAATATTGGACAAGGCAAAGGGTCCTTTTGATAGAGTAATGCCAAATAGAAAGGAAGAAGATTCCATTTTGCATTTGGAAGAAGGAAGATCAGATTTGTGTTTAGGTAAGAAATGAAATGGTCATCTTGGTAAGTGCTCATTGATTTTTATTCATACTTGGTTCCTTCATTATCTTGGTTACAAATTTTGTGATATCACTAAGGTGGAGATGAAGGGCACTCAATGGGAAAGAGAATCCTTCCAAGTGAATGAACATGATAGGTATCCATCATGGATATGAGATCCAGGTGAGCGCTATAAAGGTAACATTGATACTATGACATGTTGGGCCAATATAAAGAAGGGTATAGACAAGGGTTATCATGGTCCCAATATCATAGTGATTTCTATCTTTCACATTTTCAATGTGTTTACCTTACGATTTTTTGTCCAAATAGTATGTATTGATCTTAGGAAGGTGTGCCCCTCACACCCCAACAGCATAGAGGTGGTGTAAGGATATATAAGTAGATTTTTAGATGTCTAAATGTTGTTTGAAAATGTTGAAAATATTTGTGAGGAAAAATTAAGGCTATATTTGATAGTGAAGCATGTAGAAGAAGACAAATTATAAGTTTTCAAATAGCTATTAACTAAAAATTTTATGCCACAAGAACCATAAATCTATAAGAAATAAGGGTTGCAAGTATAAGACAAAAAGAGTGGATGGATAGCCCTTCATAAGGATTCCTATGGAGGAATCAACAAAATAGAAAAATCAGATTTGAGAGGAGATGGTAAGAAATAAAAATGTGACACTTGGGGCAGCCTAGAGTGGAAGATTGTGAGCATAAAATCTGAGTTTTTGGAGCACCAAAGAGAGCTGAAAATGATTGTACAACATGGAGAAATGATAAGTACATTGGGTCAACCAAGTATCAAATTTTTTAAAATTCAAGGAGAAGAAGACAAATAAATTAAGGTGTTCATAGATGACCCCGTGAACGGGTATGTTTTGAATAATATTGTGAGGTTTGGTTCTAATAATTGTCCATCTTTGATGCATGACTCTAGAGTTGATAAAAGGTCTTGGAAAGAATAATTGTTTGTCACAAGTGTGAAGGAAGTGCATGCCTTAACAAGGTTGGATGGCATGGAAGGTATAATGCCCCCTTTTTGGCATAGCTTATTTTTACAGTCCTTAGCTTGGTTATTCCCACAAAGCTAAGGGAAGGAAGAAAATGGAACATGTAGGGGGGATAATCTATGAACAATAAAGGTAAAAAGTACTTAAGTGTTTTAATTTTTAGTTGAGTTTACAAAAAGGTACTTTTTATCTTATTTTTACTTAAGTTGGGGTCATGGGAGCCTAAACCCTCAATAAAGTGAGTTTAAAAAAAAAAAGATAAAGTGATTATGTTTGAAAGGATATAACCCTCCAACTTGGGTGCCATCCTTTGAAGTTGGGTATAAAAGCAAAAAAAGAATCTAGTGACTGTTATGTTGAATATTGATTTGAAAATTTGAATCAAGTATGTCAAGTTTGGTTTTCACCTCTTGAGGACAAAAAAATTCAATAAGTGTCTTAGGTTTGGGGATAGAAACCTCCATTCCTTCTACTTGGGAAAATCCATTCAAGGGTTTTAAGTGAGATTTAAATTGCATGTGTACATGCAAGTGGATCTATAAATGTGTTTTGGATCGTCACCTACTTTTGCAAATTTGAGTGAACCCAGGGTTTAAGGAGGTAAATTTTGGAAACTAGGGTCTTCAAAAATTTAGAGAAAGTTTTGGTGGCCTTCCCATGGAAGGAAAATTCTAAAATTATTTTTATTTGATAGTCACTAACTTTGTGGTCAGTTTGAACTCTTATTTGCATCATAATTCCTAGTATTGAAAGATTTGTGAATTTTTAAAGTTTCAACTATTTGTAGGAAATAATAATTGTTGAGGGCAGATTTGTAAGGGTTTTAGTGACCTTTTTGAGGGTCAAGATAGTAGCTAATAAGGAATAACCAATTATTATAATTTTATAACAATTTTGGTCATAGAAATAAAGGTTTTTGAAGGACCATTGGTGTGGAAAAAGAGTAGATAATAATTGTTGTATTATTAATTGATTGGCATCCCATAAGTAGTTGGAAAGGGTAGTTTGAAGGTGTTTGAGACCCTAAACAATAGTGCTAGGGAAAGAAATAATTCCTAGCAGCATCTTTAGAGTGGCATCACTTTGTGGGGCCCTAGAGAGGGGTAACTAAGTCGACAACCATCTACCAAATATTCCTAGCCTTGGTGACTCCCTTTCGGAAAATTTCTAGCATATTTGTGTGACTCTTTGATGCCACAAGTGGATTGTGATTTCTATCATAATTATGTAAAACATTTATCTAATTTATGTACTACATTTCCAACTATTTTTGGAAGGATAAGTAGTTGTTTGAATTGGTATTTTCAATTATAATTTTATATAAACAATAAGGATATATGGAGCTCTCACTTCTAATTTTTAAATGGGTATTTTTGGCTGAGATCATTGGGATTGTTTTGTGTATTGAAACATATATATTACAACTAGGGTTTGGTTGTAAAATTAGTGAATTATGCAAGATATAAGGGTTTGATAACTGATTCTAGTTAGTCCTATGGATAGTTAAGGTTTGATCATAATAATATTTCATATTTACGTAAGTTTATGGCTAGGGTTCCCTTGAATCCCCATATTTTGTTGAATTATCCCAATTAAAGACATTAAAAAAGGACCTCTTGTTGAATCAATGCATAAAGGTATGAGGTAATGCTTGAGGGAAAGTGAAAAAAATGTGGAACATTCATTGTTTAAAATGAATAGGGAATAAAGGTCAAGGCATCAAGAAAAGATGTATTTCTTGATCTTGGATTGTGATAAGTGGATCAAAAGGGTGTTATTAAACACCAATGCTTTTTTTAACTTGTTTTTTTTATGTGTAGGTTTATTTTGGATATCCCTTACAAAGGGCAATGCAAGGAAAAAGTTGGCTTCCATACATGGGAAACCAATGGGAAGTTGGGCAAGGGCCCTAGTGGAAAATAGTGAGAGGCAGAGTGAAAGGATGAAGGGGCTGTGGTCAGGAAAGAAAATAGAAATTTTTGAATATTGTCTATTGATTATATGCTCTTTGGTCCCCCACAAAAGCAATTTTTTTTTTAATATTCTAGCTAAGAATAAAAAGGGAACACAAGTATTCAAACACTAATTGTTATCTTTCCCAAAAATTAGATTTTTACATGCATACACAATTTCTTGAGATGACAAACATGAATTTCTTGGACACTTTCTAGCACTTGATAGGAGGGAGAAGGGTATGTATAGGTTCTAAAATTCATTACTCAAAAAAATTAGACTTGAGAGGGCAAACACATCCATGTATGGAAGGGGAAAATTCTAAATTTTATGACATGTTTCAGCTCTTGGGTCAAGAAAGGTATGAATATGTTTATTTCCATGTTTGTCCACATGAAAAATCAATAATCTATTTGCATATACAACCATGTTACCATAAATGAAAAGCCAATTTAGTCTATCTTATACAAGATTCTGGAAATATGCTTATGTTGGCACCTTGAAAAGGTGATGTAAGAAGCATTCACAATGGGAGGGTTTAGCCTTGTGGGAATGTTTAGGAGCTATTGATGAGTTTGAAGAAGACCCCGTGCATGATTGAGATGAGTGACAAGGGTCAACCTCTTGTTGAATATGTGTTTCACACTTAGATGCCCATACATGGTGATGGATATGTTTTGGAGGCCTCACCTCTTGGAAGGTACAATGATGATTTCTTTTTGCAAATTTGTTGGGTCATGGTCCAACACATGAGAGGGTTTTGCACATGGGACAATGAGGTAGTTTGGTTTTTTCATGATCTATGTAACAACTTTTGGTCACATCTCACTCATTTGGAAGGTATTAGGGAAGGGAGTTTGCTCATCCACCACATGGTAATGAAAAGGGTGGTTGATTAAGAGCATATGGAGCCTTTAGAAGGCTAAAAGGAAACATCTAGAATATGGGAGAAGCCCCCAAAGTAAAAGTACAACATTATGAAAGAGCCAATTGAGGGTTCTTTTCCTTGGGATGGAATCACAGGTGGACATTACATTCTAAGGTATGTGAGGACACCTCTTTGGATCTTGCAATTATTTAAGGACAAGCAATTTTGGATGGGGAGGACTCTAATGTCTACATTTTTGATATATACCCTCATGGGACCCTTAGCCCATTCTTATTTTTGATGGCTAAGGGTAGAGGAATGAAAGGAAGCATTGTGGGCCATTTATAAGGAGTTGATAATGGAAAGGGTAAGTTATGTTTCTAATTTTGAGTTGTGTTATGAAAAGCACCTTATGTTTCAATCTCACTTAGGTGGTGGGGGTTATAGGTATTGGGAATTTAAGGCCTAAAGTGAAATTAAGAGGATATTTTAATATTTTAGAAAGTAAAAAGTAACTTTCCCTCTCTATTTTGGGTACCACAATTGCAAGAAGAATATAAAAGAAAAGGGAGGCTCAAAGGTTATGTTGATTATTGATTTGGAAATTTGGATCAAGTATGTCAAGATTAGTTACCACCTATTGAGGATGAAAACCTTCAAGAAGTTTTAAGAGTTTGGGGATGAAAACCTCAATTCCTTCTATTGGGTGATTATTTTGTCGGCCAGCTAACTGGTGACCAAAATAGTTCCTATCAGTACAACATAGGGAGATTGGTCATCTGATGTTGCAAATTTACGACATCCAAAGGGGAAAAATCTCTCCTCTCATCAAGGGGAGGTTCCATATTAAATATGTGGAAGCTATATACTATATATATAAGCAGAAAGTAAGACACAGGGGTGGGATAAACCATCCATCTCTCTTTTTTTAGAGATGATGCTAACAAACAGAGGAGAAATCCTAGGTGATTAGTGAAGGTAATTCTCTTCTTTCAGAAGTAACATTCAACCAAGAGCCAGATCCCTTCCCAGATAGTAGAAATCCTGGTGAAGTGACAAAGGGCACTTCTCTTCTTTTAAAAGTGCTTGTTCTTGCAAACAACATGAATCTTTCTGGTAGGATAAGTAATAGGGTGTCGAGGGTGTAGTAACCAGTAGCCTTAGATGTAGCACAAAGTCTCCACCTTGATTGCCCAAGAGTGAGATAAGAAGAACAATGGGGGCACACAGTCATCCCAAGGTCCTTTACATAGAAACAGAAAAGAAAAACACACATTGAAGAAAACTATGATAGTGTAAAGTTTGAAAGTAGTTGGCTTCAGGACACCTTCCTTATCACCTCCACTAGTTCTACAATCAAATAAACAAGAATGCTTTCATAAGATAGACATAAGAAAAATTTACTAATGTAGAACAAGCTATAATAGCACAAAGTCTACAAGTAACTTGCTTTCTCATTCAATCAAAGAAATATGAACTACAATCTGAGCTCAAAGTCTCAGTAATGCCTTTCAATTTGGGTAGAGTTTCACTTCTGATAAGGGGAAGATCTCCTTAAAACAATAAAAGAGATTATAATATATAGCCACCAAGCAAGGTTTGGCGCTCTCTCCCATGGGATGGCCCATGCTACAGTCAACATCTTCAATGCGCCTTCAGTTCTGTCTAAAGGGACCATGCCTGAAACAGTGCATTGCCTTAACTATGGCATCTTTATTCATCTAATATGTCTTTTCTTGGGTTTGGATCATCTGGTCTATCCCCTTTGACATCTATGTAACTGTCCATTTTGTCTTTACTCCAAAGGAGACTAAAAGGTCATGCCCTCAATGTTTGCAAGCTCAAAAATCTATTTTATAGACTATTCCAACTACCGAAATAACTTCTATGTAGATATTTCAGGATTTTCCCTCTTTCCACTTTTGTCCTTTCTAGCTTTGTCTTTTCCAGCTTTGTCTCTTCCAACTTTGTCTCTTCTTAGAATTTAAGCTCTCAGGCTATCTTTTCAGCCAGTCACTTGGTTCTTCCTTCAAGTTCTGTGCTTTATTTGAATTTTAGCAGATATTCCCTTACTTTAAATTTGACGTCTATGGGGCCATCAATGGTCACTAGCCACTTGAACCACGTTTAACCTTAAGCCTTTAAACCCATTGAGAATACATTTGTTCATTGGTTCATCAGTTCATTCTGCTTCTTTTGTTCCATCGCTTCCTCGTTTAATCACTTTCTCGCTCCTTGGTTGAACTATTCGTTGAACCACCTATTTGCTACTTCTTTCCTTGACTAAGGCCACCTTTGAACCTTTGAACCCATGAATCATTAAACTTTGAACTCTTTCAGTTCAAGGTTCAATCGGTTCATTGGTTTATCCTTTTTCTGTCACTTCCTTATTCTTTCAAAGCTCTTTGATCTTCATCACACTAGTTGAACTTTTGAACCTATGAACTTGTGGAACCTTTTGGTTCAAGGTTTAATGGTTCAATCGGTTCATTCTTTTTATTTGGCTAAGTCCTTTTGATCTTTTTGAACTAAATGCATTGAACCATTTGGTCATTGAACCTATTAAACTATTGAACATGTTGAACCTTTGAACCAAAGTGGTTTAATGGTTCAACGGTTTAATGGTTCAAGCCTTCTTCTCTTTGATAAGTGTTTTGAAGCCATTGAACCTTGAAGTGGTTAAAATTTGAACCTTGACAAATGCACTTAACTCTTGCTGATGATGTTGAACCAAGATGTTCAATCCTTCCTTTGAAGCTCGCTGATGGACATTTTGGTTGAACCTTGTCGTTGAACCAACCTTGAAATTGCCAAAGTGTTGAGAGCTTGCTTCTTTCCTGTAGAGTCCATATAAATCAACCTATGAAGCCCATATAACTTGGTCTACAGAGTCCATAGATTTTCTTCCTATAGAGTCTATAGATTCAAGCCTGCAGAGTCCATAGATTCAAGCCTGTAGAGTCCATAGATTTTTGGAAAAGCTTTGAAAAATGAAGAACTTGAATGCTTAAAATAATTCTTGAAAAGGGGAGAGAGGATTTTGGTTTGTTGAACCAAAATAGCTCATATGTTTTCCCAAAAATGAGTGATATTTTTGGGGGACAACAGCTGGGTCCAGTTGGGGAACTTCCCTTAGTTAAAATTTTGAAACAATGTAGGGGAGTAGAAACTAGAATCTCTGGTGCCTTGAAGTATGCCATTGGGCTATGGAGTCATGCTACCCAAAAAGAAAGGCTCCAAAAAATGAAAACAAAAAGCACAAAATAGAACTAAAGACTATACAAATGTACATATGTACAGGTGAACTTATCTGATACTTCAAGAATTGAAGTGATTTAGAAGCTACCCATTGTGAGACAATGAAGATGGTGTTCTATCCTGATAAACCAGGAGGAAACCATTTTGTCCCCAAAATTAGTAGTAGGTGAATGGAACTCTCTACCAGGAAACCAATTTTTTGTGTCTTCCTCTTGGCTCTTTCTTCTTCTTGCGCCATGGTAGGATGTGGTCTTCAAACTAAAAACCATAACTTCTTGCTCTCTTGGTGAAGAGTTTCTTTTGTTGATTTTGGAGTACAACAGTATGGTCCACCACCATAGCTTGTTGTTCTATTGGTTCAGTCCAGCACATGCTTTGATTGTTAGCCTCAAACTCCTAACAAACCATCATCTCAACATCTCCTTTGGTGTGAAGGAGTTTGATCTCTTCATCTTGAGCAGTATTCAATTTGAGTAACAGAGATCCACATCCAGCATGAGTGGAAGAATTGCTGTCATCAGATTCCAGGATCCAAGCATCATCAAAAGTTAATCTTCTATCAGGTTTCTCTTCATTAGAGATGGAAGATCCTTCTTGATTTGCTCTGTGCTCTACCAATTCTTCTAATGTCTTATTTGGATCAAATCCTAGATTGCCAGCTATAAGACTTTCATTAGCTGAAACATGAGCATCCTCTGTGGTCAAGAAGTAATTACCCCTGCCTGATGGCTCAAATAGAATTTGAGCTACAGGGGCTAATGTTTGGGTGACCAAAATTTTTGCCTCAAATAAGTCCACACCTAGTTCTCCACCAATGTTTAACTACTTAGGATTGGCTTGCAGGGATTCAAACTTAGTCATTTGAATTTTAGATTTCTTGACATGATCAATCATGTCAAATGACTGAGATGGACTTGGAAGAGAGGATGGAATTTTATCCTTTTGGTTTTTAGGAGGGGAAGGACTGATCTGCAAAGTTGAAGTAGAAGGTGCAGAGATGTTTGATGTACTAACCTTCTTGGCAATCACTGGGTCCTTTGACTGGAAAGGTAGAGTGGTTCCCTGCTTAGCAATTGGAATTGTAGGTTGAGGTCACTCCTCTGTCTTCTCTTTATCAGCCTATTGGGCTGATTGATTCTTGGACTAGGTGAATACTATGTATGATCCTTTGACTAATTCACCTTTACTTATGGGTTCATCCTGGTAATTCAAGAAACTAATGTGGGAGTTGCCAGCTGATTCTTCTAGATCTTCCCTGAAGAGATCAATGCCATTTTCTTGCTCAAACTCAAGTTGGAAATAGGAAACATGTTCTATTTCTAGATATCTAACTATTGAGTTAGTTAGAGGTGCTTCAAGGGAAAGGTTCCTCTATGGGGGAGGAAGATGATTTAGTTTCCCTTGACTTCTGGTAGTGTTGCCTTGATATGGCTGATTCTGAAAGGCCCTCCTTGGCATATCTTGATTAGGAGCAGACATACTTTGGGCCATTTGCCTTTTCAAGGCTAGCAGTTCATTTGTCAGCTTTTGCACCATCTAATCTATGGTGCCTGTAGATGGATACTCAGAAGATGAAGAGGATTTACCTCTATTAGGATCTCTCCTTATCTTTCTTGCAAAGATAAGGTCATCTTCTAGCTCAGTAGCTAAGTCCTGAGCAGTAACAAGGTTTATGTGGCCAACTCGTCTCAGTAGAAAACTCACTTCAGGTAGCTGTGAGTTGATGAAGAAGCATTTGAGGTTCTGAGGTGTCGACTGGGCTACCATGGGAATCTTATGCCTTAGCTTGTCAAACCTAGCAATAAAATCCCTCATAGGCTCATGGGGCTCCTTCTTCATCTAAGTGAGTTGGGCTAGCAAGGCATGTGCATCTTCTACAGGCTTGAACCTTGCTTCAAACTTGGCTTTAAGTGTATCCCAGTCAGTTACTGATGTAACTTGTAGATGGTAGAACCAATTTGTAGTAGCACCTTATAGTGTCTCCACAAAAAGCTTGACTACTACGTCTTTGAATTTCACTCCTATCACACCATAGGCTATGCTAAAGGCTACAATGTGTTCATCAAGGTAAACTATCCCATCACCAAAAAATTTGGGGAAATTCTTTCTTAAACTACATGGGAGTTTATGCAAAGGTGGAGTCAAATTGAGTGGGCCAAAAGAGTTACCCCAGGGGCCTCGAATTGCCATGATTTAATTATCAAAAATAGGGATAAAAAATCTGGGTGGAGTGGCCAGTTTGTAGAACAAAAATAGAAAAGGACTGGCCCTACTTCAACTTGAGGCTTCAAACTGTGCACTCTTTCCCAGCAGCTCTGGTTTTGCAGACCAGATAAAATAATGAAAGTGGAGGAAAATGGTAAGGCTATAATAATAATAATGGGTAATACATGGAATAGAGTCACCAGAGTCTATAATGGATAAGGGTTAGAATGATTATGGGTAAGACACAGGTGATGTTTCAATCTAAAACTTGAGGTTTTAAATTACACAAAATTATTGTCCCTAGTGAAGTCACCAAAAACTGTTGGGTGATTATTTTATCAGCCAGCTAACTGGTGACCAAAATAGTTTCTATCACCACAACATAGGGAGATTGGTCATCTAATGTTATAGGTTTACCACATCCAAAGGGGATAAATCTCTCCTCTCATAAAGGGGAGGTTCCCTATTAAAGATGTAAAAGCTATATACTATATATATAAGCAGAAAGTAAGACACAGGGGTGGGATAAACCATCCATCTCTCTTTTTTTAGAGATGATGCTAGCAAACAGAGGAGAAATCTTGGGTGATTGGTGAAGGTACTTCTCTTCTTTTAGAAGTAACATTCAGTCAAGATCTAGATCCCAACCTGGATAGTATAAATCTTGGTGAAGTGACATAAGGCACTTCTCTTCTTTCAGAAGTGCTTGTTCTTGCAAACAACAGGAATCTTTTTGGTAAGATAAGTAATAAGGTGCCAAGGCCATAATAACTAGTAGCCTAAGATGTAGCACAAAGTCTCCACCTTGACTACCCAAGAGTGAGATACAAAGAACAATGGGGGCACAAAGTCATCCCAAGGTCTTTTACATAGAAACAAAAAAGAAAAACACACACTGAAGACAACTATGACAACGCAAAGTCTAAAAGTAGTTGGCTTTAGGACACCTTCCTTATCACCTCCACTAGTTCTGCTTGTTAAATCAAATAAACAAGAATGCTTTCAAAAGATAGACATAAGAACAATCTCCTAATGTAGCACAAGCTATAACAACACAAAGTCTGCAAGTAACTTACTTTTTTATTCAATCAAAGAAATATAAACTATAATCTGAGCTTAAAGTCTCAGTAATGCCTTTCAATTTGGGTAGAGTTTTGCTTTTGGTAAGGGGAAGATCTCATTAAAATAATAAAAGAGATTACAATATATAGCCACCAAACAAGGCTTGACACTCTCTCCCATGGGATGGCCCATGCTGTAGTCAACGCCTTCAATGTGCCTTCAGTTCTATCTGGAGGGACCATACCTGGAATAGTGCATTGCGTTAACTATGACATGTCTATTCATCTAATATGTCTTTTCTTTGGTCTAGATCATCTGGTCTATCCCCTCTAATGTCTACATAGCTATCCATTTTGTCTTTACTCTAAATGAGACTAACAGGTCATGCCCTCAATGTTTGCAAGCTCAAAAATCTATTATAGAGACTATTCTAGCTACCGAAATAAATTCTATGTAGATATTTTGGGCTTTTCCCTCTTTTCACTTTTGTCTTTTCCAGCTTTGTCTTTTCTATCTTTGTCTCTTCCAACTTTGTCTCTTCCTAGAATTTAAGCTCCCGAGCTATCTTTTCAGCCAGTCGCTTGCTTCTTCCTTCAAGTTTTGCACTTTATTTGAATTTCAATGGATATTCCCTTACTTTAAATTTGACATCTGCGGGGTTGTCAATGGTCACTAGCCACTTGAACCACGTTGAACCTTAAACCTTTGAACCCACTGAAAATAAATTGGTTTATTGGTTCATCAGTTTATTCTGCCTCTTTTGTTCCATCACTTTTTGGTTTAATCACTTTTGCACTCCTTGGTTGAACTATCTGTTGAACCACCTATTTGCTACTTCTTTCCTTGACTGAGGCCGCCTTTGAACCTTTGAACCCATGAACCATTGAACTTTGAACTCTTTCGATTTAAGGTTCAATCAGTTCATTGGTTCATCCTTTGTCCATCACTTCCTTATTATTTCTAAGCTCTTTGATCTTCATCACACTGGTTGAAATTTTGAACCTGTGATCTCGTTGAACCTTTTGGTTCAATGTTCAATAGTTTAATCGGTTCATTCTTTTTATTTGGCTAAGTCCTTTTGATCTTTTTAAACCAAACGTGTTGAACCATTTGGTAATTAAACCTATTGAACCCATTGAACCTTTGAACCAAAGTGGTTCAATGGTTCAATGGTTCAAGCCTCCTTCTCTTTGATAAGTGTTTTGAAGCTGTTGAACCTTAAAGTGATTGAACTTTGAACCTTGACAAATGCGCTTAACTCTTGTTGATGATGTTGAACCAAGATGGTTCAAGGTTTAATGGTTCAATGTTCAATCCTTCCTTTGAAGCTTACCGATGGACATTTTGGTTGAACCTTATCATTGAACCAACCTTGAAATCACCAAAGTGTTGAGAGCTTGCTTCTTTCCTATAGAGTCTGTAGAAATCAACCTGCAAAGCCCATAAAACTTGGCCTGCAGAGTTTGTAGATTTTCTTCCTATAGAGTCCATAGATTCAAGCCTGTAGAGTCCATAGATTCAAGCCTATAGAGTCCATAGATTCAAGCTTGTAGAGTCTATAGATTTCTGGAAAAGCTTTGAAAAATGAAGAACTTGAATGCTCAAAACAATTCTTGAAAAGGGGAGAGAGGATTTTGGTATGTTGAACCAAAATAGTTCATATGTTGTCCCAAAAATGAGTGATATTTTTGGGGGACAATAGCTGGCTCTAGTTGGAGAACTTCCCTTAGTTAAAATTTTCAAACAACTGAGGGGAGTAGAAACCAGAATCTCTGGTGCCTTGAAGTATGCCATTGGGCTATGGAGTCATGCTACCCAAAAAGAAAGGCTCCAAAAAATGAAAGACATTTGGTCATCCAATGTTGCAAGTTTACCACATCCAAAGGGGACAAATCTCTCCTCTCATCAAGGGGAGGTTCCCTATGTTGTGGTGATAGTAACTATTTTGGTCACCAGTTAGCTGGTTGACAAAATATTCACTCAACACCTTCTACTTGAACAACTCTATTCAAGAGTTGTAAGTGAGCTTCAAAATTGCATGTGTACATGCAAGTAGATATACAAAGGTATTTTTGGACACTACCATTATTGTGGAAATATTGCAAACCCTATTGGAAGCTAGTTTTGATAATTTTAGAGGTTTTGGAGAAAGGGTGAATCATCTTGAGAGATTGTGCGTGGTGTAGAAGATCATTCCAAGGTGTGGTGACTTACCTAGGGAGTTAGATAAGCCCCTTGGGGGGGTCATTAGAGCCAAAGAGGGTTGCATAATATTTTATTGAATTTTATAGATAGGAAAACTTGATTGGAGGGAATATTTTGAGGATTTTAAGGCTGATTTGTAGTGTTTGTAAAGTATAAAATATTTCAAATATTTTATACTAATTCTCTAGCTTAGGCAACTTGCCTTAGGAGTCCTTTGAAGGCCATTTTGAGGATTTTTGGTAAGTAAAATAATATGATTTATTTCCTATATTTTTATAAGGTAGGGCAAACCAATTAGAAAATAAATTGACCATCTACGAAGGGTTTTTAGACTCCATTTGACAAGGTACAAATTGTTATACTATTTTTGATTTTTTTGGTAGTTGATCATAAGGGTTTAAAATAAATTGAAGGGAAAAGACTAGGGTTTCATTCTAAAAATTTTGAGATTATTTTATGAGTGGGGTGATTCACTTGTGGATTATTTTCTAAGGGTTGTAGGGTGATTTTATGCCCTAAATAGTGTTTAAATAATTTTATAATTATTTGTGTATTTTTGGAATATTTTTTGGGGACTTTGACATCATCTAGAGAGTGAATCCAAGAGTAAAATTTTGATTTAATTCATCTAGTAATTTTGTGTAGCATTAGCACCTAGGGTTTGTTCCTATTGTTGTGTTTTGAGCATCTTAATTTCAACTAGGTTTTGCCGATTTAAATTTTCAAAATTCAATTTGTTTGAAGTTAATTAAGGGTTTTATTTGGAAACCCTCTTTTTTATCATTATCCCAATTTGGGGACATTACAAACATTTTTGATGATCCAGATGTATCTGAAGTGAGGATCAATTAGTTGGAAGAGATTGATAAAGAATGAGGAAAAGCTCATAACAAGTCAATGATCAATCAGAGGAAGGTAAGAAAGACATTTGACCAGCATGCCATGAGGATTATTTTCAGCATAGGAGACCTCCTCATTTTTTGGGATGAGGCATGAGAATAAGGGAGAGCACAGGTAATTTGATAGTTTCTAGTTGGGACCTTTAGGATCTCTAAGGTGGCTGGCACCAACACTTACTACCTTGTTGATTTTGAAGGATTTCAATTGAAACTGCTCATTAATGGACAATAGTTGAAATAATTATTCAACTAGGAGGCTTTGCCTCATCTTTTAATTCAATGTTGTGTATAGTAGGTTTTTGTTAGCCTTTTGAATCTTGTGTTTTCTTTTTTCTTCATTGGACCAAATAATACGCAACTTCTTGTTGCCATTAGTCCAATAATATGCAGCCTCTCACTAGCATATCTTATATGTCTTGTCTTGACCTTGGTCTTGTGGTTAGTTATAGGATTCTAAACATTCTATAGATCATGTTGCCCCACATAGAAACACTATTGACACAATTAGGTATTTTTTACCATGATTTTATCATCTTGTAGGTTTTGGGTAGGTTAGGTGGTTAATTTATCTTTTGACATTATCAAGTCCACCTCAAACTCCATGTTGTAATTTCCAAGATATGGTCCCAAAGAATGTGTTTCTAAGAAAGCTTATTTATGGTTTTGAGATAAAGAAATAAGGATGTTCATGACTTGGTTATTCTTATCCACTTGGCATCTTCCTATAATTTGGTCATTAACTGTCATTTAATCATTATTTAATGTAGTTCCTTTTACACACATGAGGTAACCATGCAAGTTCTTGTTGGTACTACATCAAGCAAATTGAATTCTTCTCTCTTTCTCCAACTACTACATCTTGTACTTGGATGCATATGGACCTTTGTGAGTCTCCTTTGTAAGAATTGTAATAAATGCAGTGATAATTCCTCATGAAGCTTTTAACATGAAAAAACTATAAATGCTCATGAGATGATCTAGATTTGAACTTATTCAATGGAATGAAGTCATTTTTTACCTTAATCTTTAGCATTCCAACTATTTTATAGTATCATTTTTCCTTTAGTATCTCTAGCTAAAAAAGTTTATGAAGAGTTTTTTGTTTTATGGTGGTTTCCTTTGCTAATAGAGAAATTTGATTCAAAATTTTGTCATTGCAAGCTATTTAAAGTCAAACAAATTATTATTGGTTGCATGATTTTTACTCCTGATTATCTCATGGTAGATGATTATAATCAAAACAAGTTTTTGCCTTAGCATTTATAAATTCAATAATGGCTATGTTTAATGAATTTCCCCCCATTATTACATGATAAAAAGGTCAAATTTGCTATAAATTTTAGGTGGGTGTTATGTATTATTAAAGCTATATCCTATTTTACTCATCCATCCTTCATTTCCTTGTTGACTCCAAGCCCATAAGATATGTGAATTGGTAGATTATCATCAATAGGAAAATTAGATTTCCAACAATTATACTCATAAGTGTGTACTCCTTGCCATGGCCCCTTTGCCCAAATAGAGAGGGAGACTAGATTTATAAATCTATTATCATTGGAATGTTTTTCTCAGTGAGTTCCTCAAGAGGTATTTTTTAAGCAATAATTTGTTTTGGCATAATCTTCAGGGAATGTTTGTTGCAATTTCCTTAGAAGTAACCTTGGGAGGATTTTTTATTTCATTTGAGTTCTCATGAGTGGTGATTCTATTTGGATGAAATAGATTAGGGAATTATATTTATCCTTTCATTTCCATCTAGGATCCAAATAAGAGGCATACATGGGCACATTCTCTAGGAATGCAACCTCCTCAATATTTTTTACCAATAAGAAGTGGATGATCAAGGTCAAAACAAGTAAATCATCATGTAAATATAACCCTAGGAGGTTTTATCCAATATTAGATTAGACTATTTGAGGCACTAGCTTCACCTATGGTTTCACAAGTGAGTTCTCCAGTTGTTGGTCATTCTTTTGTTACTCCTATTGGCATAAACTTTACATCAACTAATAGGACTTTATTTGTTGCCCAAATGGCTTGGATAACACCCTAACATCCTCTCAACTTTGATGGTATAGTTGGGTAACCTCAACCTCTACCTAAAAATATATTTGAAGTACATTCCTTCTTTTGAGGGAAATAATGAAATTATAGATGAGGATAATATCAAGGTTTTCAAGAATGTATGCAAGGATTTTGATGTGGAATATGAAAGTTTCAATATGGATTTATTCATGAAGTCCTTAAAAAATGATGCGTGTGAGTGTTTTAAGGGGTTGGCCACAAACTCCATCAATGATTAGGTTTAATTAAAGATAAATTTTAATCACATTGGCAAGAGAAGAATAACAACCAATTCCTCCTTGCCGATCTTACTTCATTAAGTACCTATTGCAATCAGGCTTATAGATATTATGGATTTAGTTTATTCAATGAAACTAAAATATTTTATTGTAATGAGTTGAATACTAATGAATATTGATGATAATATAGGTGGATATTAGGATAACATATACATAAACACCTAGTTATATAATATGTAGAGTATAAACAAAGTTTATTGTAGACATATAGTAGAAAACACTCATTACGAATGTGTTAAATGTCTGATAATAAATACAACTAAAAATAGGGTATATAATTATTGTAACAATGGTACAGGTCACTGTAGTATCCACACAGATCATATTATTAGTGGAACAAATCACTGTAGCAAATGAAAAATGGAATAAATTTCAATATTTCAGTATAAATATGATCCCTATATGGAATCACCACAACTAAAATTAGAGGGTTTATGGCCTCCAATCCTACACACCAAAAGGTTTTCATCCTTAGGTGAAAAGATGAACATAAAGGCTCAAAGCTTTGGAACAGGGTTTGATTTCAATGAATAATAATTCCATTTGAGCCCCAACTCCTTTTATAATAATCCCTTTAATTCCAACCCTAAAAATACTTAAAATACTATAATAAAATATTATTTTTTGACCCACTTTATAATAATAATAATAATACATAGGTGTCTTTTTACCATGTTATAAAAAATGCAGTGACTTAGGACCACTTAAAATATTATTATTAAATCGTTTCCCTAACTTTATCCCTTAGCTTATAGGAAATAAAGAATAGTGTATGAGGTTTTTTTATTAGATTAATTTGGAAAAGGAGACATGATAGTATGCCCTTCTTGAAATTTCCTACCCTCAAGAAATTGTAGATTAGGATGCTTAAGAATATTTGCACCTTCCCATGTAACATCTTCTGGTGGGAGATCCTTTCAACACACTAAGTATTATGTTAAGCTCTTGTTTCTTAGTTTCTTCACCATGATATACACAATGGATCTAGAACCAATATCAATTTTCCTTTATCATCTAAAGGAGGCTACTCACATGAAGGCATGATGTGTTGTCCCAGTGCCCTTTTGAGGCATGAAACATAAAACTCATTATGAATCTTATTGTGTTCTTTAAACTCAAACTCATAAACAACCTCCCCAATCTTTCATTTGATCCTATAAGTCTAATATAAATGGGGATTGAGCTTATCAAATCTAGTTTTCTTGAGAGAGGACTATTTATAGGTCTGAAATATCAAGAATACCATGTCTCCAACCTCAAAATTTCTCTCAATATGGTGTTGGTATAAACATAAATTCTATCGATTCTATGTTGTTGGAGGTTTTTTTGAGTGAATCCAATATTTCTTGACTCTACATGACCAAGTCTCTTGACCCTGACACTATACTATCTATGATGACCAAGTCCACAAAAGAAAGAGCATCATAACCATAAAATTATTTGAAAGGAGTTACACCAATTGACATATGGTGTGAGGAATTTTATCAATGCTCCCCCATATAGAAGCATTTGATCAAAGTTATTTGCTGCCCTGCTACATAGTTATTTAGATATCCCTCAATCCACTGATTCAAAATCTCTATTTGCCCATCTATTTGAGGGTGGTAATTGGTAATAGGAGTCAACTTAGTTCCTATTAAATGGAAGATATCCTATCAAAAAAAACTAAGGAACCTTCTACCGCTGTCACTTACTATGCTCTTCGGCAACCCATGAAGCTTGAATATCTCTCTGAAAAATAAATCAGCTACTTGTGATGCCTTAAACTCAAATGTAACATTAAATAAGTTAATTTATTTAAGAACCTTCTCAACTAAAACATATATAAAACTCTTACTGTAAACTTTTGGAAGACCAATGATGAAATCCATAGAGATGTTCTCCCATTTTTTATTTCGAATCAGTAAGGGCTAAAGTAAACCTATTGGAAATCTATATTCTATTGTATTCTAATGGTAAGTAATACACTATTTGATGTATTATAGGACCTCTCCCTTGAGTCTTTTCCAAAAAAATCTCTCCATGATCTACTTATATGTCTTGAAATTCTATGGGTGCCCAACTAATGGTGTATCATGTGCTGCTCTTAAGACTTTATTCTTCAATTTTGATTTTGGGGTGAGATAAATTCTATCCTTGTAAAGGATGAGGTTATCTATCACCTTATACCTCTCATCTTGTATTTTTTCCTTAAGGATATCAATATTAAAAACCTTGTATACATACTCTACTATGATAGTAACCTTCCAATCAACAAAGATTTCAAATATAAAGCATTGAATAATTTTTTTAGATAAGACATTAACTACAACATTATTTTTACCCTTAACATACTCTATATCAAAATCATAATCCTAAATATAATTCACCCATTTATGCTAACTATCACTCAAATCTCTTTGGCCAAAGAATAATTTCAAGCTATTTCAGTGAATCTTAACCACAAATATAACACACACTAGGTACTACCTAAATTTTGCCAAAGCATGCATTATGACTAACATCTTCTTGTCATAGATTGAGAATATTTTTTTCTCTCTTTGAGTTTTTGGCACTCAAAATATATAGGATCCCTTTCTGCATTAAACCAACCCCAATTCCTTCTCCTGATGCATCACGCTCTCATACAAATGAAAGTGAAAAATTAAAAAAAACTAAGATAGGACATGAACTCATTACCTCTTTGAGCTTGCCAAAATCTCAATGTGTTCATTCTGACCAACTAAAATCTCTCTTCTTCATTAGTTCTATTATTAAAATTACAAACTATGAAAATCCCTTAAATAAACCTCTTATAATAATTATAGTGGCCAAGGAAATCTACAATTATGTTAATGTGGTAGGAGGAGCCAATCTAAAATAGCTTGAATATTTTGTTGATTCATGGAAAATGCTTCAAATGATCTTTTCAAGTCTTGTTATAAATTAACATGTCATCAAAAATGATAAATAAATTTTCTCAACTGCTTATTAAAAATATGATTCATACATGATTAGAAAGTGGTTGAATAATTTATCAAGCTAAAAGGCATGACCAATAATTTAAAGTGCTTAAAGTGATATTTGGAAGATATTTTTTGTGTCTTCATCCCTTACATGAATCTAATGATATCCTAATATTAAATCAAGATTTGAAAAATACATAGCTCCATATAACTCATCAATTAGCCCTTTGTAACTAGGAATGGAATACTTATTTTTATTGTCTTCTTGTTCAAAAATCTGTAATCAATACACATCCTCATAGTACCATCCTTCTTCTTCATAAGGACTACTAATGATACAAAGGGACTAAAACTAGCCCTGATGTGGCCCATCTCTAAAAGATCCTTGATAGCCATCTTAGTTTCTTCCTTGTATCCTCTTGGATGATGACAGGGTGTAATCATCATAAGCTTAGATCTTGATTTCACTTCTATTATATGCTGAAATCCTCTATCATGAGGCAATCTTAGAGGTAAACCACTGGATATTGTACCATGTTTGTCTAGAATATACTATATATCCATGTGATAGGATTTATTATTTGTGGGTGAAGCTACAATGTTCACCAAATAATAGGCTTCCCAAGTTTATTGTCCTCTATGAATTGATATCCCCATCCTCTTGGTTGTGATAACTCTAGAGGCTCCATTGGAAATGCCTTAAAGCACCACATCTTTCCCATCTAATTGGAATTTTAGTTCCATGGTTTGATAATCTTGAGTGAATTCCCCAAGGGAATGTAGCCACTACACACTTAATACCATATCTATCTCTCATATGCTCAAAACATAGACGTCATCATTCACCTTGTGCTTGTCAAGTATGATATCTAACTGCTAAATATTCTTGGTGTAAGGTATAACATAGCAATTAGCCATAACAACATTAAACCTATAAAATTCCTTGGTCTTCAAACCTCTTCTATATATCAACCCTTAATTTATAAAGTTGTGGGTTTACTCACTATCAATTAACACTGTAATTATATGTTCATATATAACTCTGCAAAATTTGAAAAAGTGATATCTAGGATCACTAGAAAGTGTAGCAAGGGTGCCTCCTAAAATATCATCTTATTCCTTTCTTTTAGGGTCTATTTTTTTATTTTCAATATCTGATTCAAGTTCCTCTGATTCTAATTTTGCATCTGATATCACTTCTATGTGATGCACTTGTACTAGGCCAAGACATCTATGTCTAGGCTCCCATAGGTTCGTATAAGTAAACTTAATTTATTTCTCATGAACTCATTTCTAGTCTTTGCCTCTCTACTTGGTTTCTGTGGAAACTCTTTTTGCCAAGAAACTCCTTGTTGAAATTATTTCTTTTGCTGCCCCAAAAGTGTTCTTTGTAAAATATTTATTCTTGTGTGTTGAAGTTTTCAAGTTCCAATCACTTGTAATATCTTCTTAAAAATATAGAGGATCAAATTCTCTTACCAAACCCTTGAGTGGTTCCATTAGTACCTCTAAAAATATAATAATAAATCTCCTTTTAGTCACATCAGGAACCATTACTAATAATCTTTGGAATTCAACAATATATCCCATATTATTTGAGCTAAGTTAACTCTCTAAAGTGGATTTTTGGATCTTTTCTATCAAACTTTGGCTAAATTATTCTGGTGTGGTAATGAAACCTTTCCCTTGGGTGACCATACCATGATACAATCACTCATGACACTCTTTTCAAGTAAAGGGTAACAAATTTGATTAACTTTTCTTCATACATTAGATTCAATGATAAGTAGATGTCCAATCTCTACAACCAAGACCTAGCAAAACATTGATTAGATCTATCATATGTAAGAATTGTAATATTAACTAAACATTGTTGGATATCTTTATGGGGTTGATCTTGTTGAGTTATTCTTCCTCTCCCTGTGCTATTATTTATTCTTATATCATAGAACTCTCAAAAAGTTAGTGCTTATTATATTGCAAGGCTAAGTCTATATTTTACATGATATGCTACACAATCATTACCTATGTGATGTTGGAACTCTACCTCTTCTAGTTATTCTTTTTGCAAAAAAAATGCTCAAAAAGTCTTAGAAGGGGGATTGACTGAGGCCCACTCATTAGCTAAAGAGCTTCCTTCTCCTTGATTTGCCTTATTATTATTAATATTTTGTAGAGCTTATACTAACCCTACCATGGACTATCTTAATGTCATTTGGATTATTCTTTCTAAATCCCTCTAACCTTGACTGATAGTTTCTTGTGAATAATTCATTTGATCTCTCTTTTATCAATCCTTCTTGAATTTTATTTCTAGTGACTGAGCCCTTCTTTCTCTTTGATAGTACCTGATTTATCTCCCATTGACTCACATAAGATATCACTAAATTAACTTTCCCTATAGGCTAGCAAGAACATAGCTCTGATACCATTGAAATGTTCCTTGATTTTTTTGTGAATTCTTTTTTTAATGGGTATCAATAACATAATAAGCAATAACATACAAGATTAATATTCTAAACCCTATTGATAACACCAAGAACCCACATATTTGTTTATTTCAATAACCTAAAAATACAATGCAACTGAAATATTTTATTGTAATGATTTGAATACTCATGAATACTGATGATAAGACAATTGGGTATTAGAATAACACATACAAAAATTGTTGGTTATATAATAAGTAGTATACAACCCAAGTTTATTGTGGACATACACAAAAAACTCTCATTATAGATTTTCATTGAACATCTGATCATAAACATAATTGATGATAGGGTACAAAAGTACTATAGCAATGGCACAAATCACTATAGAAGTAAAAATTACTTAATGGTTATATGAACTAGTGTAGCAAATTGAAAATGGAATAAATTTCATTTTTTGGCACAAATATGATTCTTGGATGGAATCACCATAACTAAAATTAGAGGGTTTCCATCCTCCAATCCTACACACTAAAGGGTTTTCGTCCTTGGGTGAAAAGATGAACACAAAAGGTCAAGCTCTAGAATAGGGTTTGATTTCAGTGAATAATGAAAAATAATTCCTTTTGAGCCCAGCTCCTCCTTTTATAGTAATCCTTTTAATTCCAACCCTAAAAAATGTTTAAAAAACTTTAATAAAATATTAATTTTTACCTCACTTTATAATAATAATACATAAGTGTCCTTTTACCATGCTATAAAAAATGAAGTGACTTAGGACCACTTAAGATATTATTATTAAATAATTTCACTAACTTCATCCTTTTTCCTGTGGGAAATAAGTAATAAGCTATGGGTCATCTGATTAGATTAATTTAAAAAAGGGGACATGACAGCCATGCACTCTACACAACCTAACAATATTACACCACTCTAAGTTGACTCACTGCATCTGAATGACTTACCTCGGATAGGCATCATTATAGTCAACTTTCCTTGTTTGATGCTCCATTCAATTAGTCCACCCCAAGGTAATACATAACAAGAAGGATTTATATAAGTTGATATTGACACTAACCTCTACACCATTATTGCACATACTAACACTTCTTTTAGGCATGGCTCAACTTGATTGGAACACCTAGAGAAGAGGCAAAGCGCTATGAAAATATTATGCATACTGCATAATGTCATGAATCCCCCATAACCTAAGCATCACCATGATAGTGCTATCTACCCATACAAAATCTGTAACACCCTTATGCACTTATGTAATGCTAAAATGCATATCGTGAAAAACTCCCACTTGAATGAATCAATAGCCATATGAACATTATGTGCCACATCACACCACACCAGGTGGAATGTCTAAAACTTGTACCATGTCAGAGAATATGCATGTATACCATGCACTTGAATTTAAACAACCATACATACAAGAATCCCAAGCATCACTCATACAAAAGATGAATTATCATATTTTATTAAAATCATTTATTATAACTGCCTTCTTGTAATGTTTTCTATAGGCATTTGTTTGACCCTAAAAATAGGGTGGAATGAAAGGAGAACAAATTTACATTATCTTCTCTCTCACTTATTAGCATAGTTACTAAGTTTGCATAAAATTGGTCAATATTTAATTCAAAGAGAATTGTTTTGGGTAATTGAACAAGTTTAGTAAGTTTGGCACTTAAGAAACCCTATAAAGCTTAAAATGAAAACTCATGATCAAAATAGTGTCAAAACCAAAGTAAAAAGAAGAAGAACAAAGATTTGATAGGGTCATATATGGTAAATTTAATGTAGAATGATATTCTAGGCTCCCGATTGTGTAGAATGCAAATCTATACAAACCTTACATGGTGTAGAACACAAATCTATAGAAACCATACATTGTGCAAAAAACAAATCTATAGAAACCATATGATGTGCATAATGGCAATGTAAACAAATCCAAATTCATGACTATGTTTTCAAAGTGCATAAAATGGAAATATCAATCTTCAAATCCTTGTTGTAGCTAAAAACTTGCAAGGGATCTTCCACAAGCCTCAAAATTTACCTTTCTCATCATTTTTTTTTGACATTCCTCAAATTGCACATGTGATGATTTAACAACATTTGGGAAAAAGGCATCCACAAGACTTAGTAACTAATTTAATGATATAAAATGCCTCACCAATTGTCCATACAACCACATTAAAATTCATTCCTAAATTAATTAAATAATTCCTCATGGAAAAATGGGCTTCAATATGGATGTGTTAACTTGTGGGGTTTGTTAATAATGACCTTGGCATTTCCATAAATAATATATTATATTTATTGACTATAGATGTAAATTTGATAACAACTTAAAATTTAAATTATATATGTATAGACTAAGAAAGACATTGCATATTTTAATATATTAAAATAAATATAAATCACCATTAGTGCATAACACATGATTTTATATTAGATATGTCATGTCCCTCTTTTGATAGGAACATCTTGGAAGACCCTTAGCCTTAAAAGTATTCCTAGGCCTAAGGGACAAGTATAAAGGGAAGTGAGTATTGAATGTTTTATTTGAGTATTTGTAAAAGTACCTTTTTGAAAAGTATGTTATGTTTTTTTATTTCACTTAAAAAGGGGACCTTTAAGGGTTATGAATGCTTAAGTGATTTTAAGAAAAGATCATAAGGAGAGGTCTTTTAACTATATTTTGAAATTGCTCTCCCTTCCTCTTTTTGGGTGCCACACTTGGAAGGATCAAAAAGTGAAGAGGTATCATTTGGAGAAGGCATTCTATATTTTGGATATTGAAAATTTTGTGTATTAGCAAAAAAATGCTAAGCTAATTGATTTGAAGATGAAACCTTCAAGTAAATAAAGTTAGGGGATGGACACCCCATTCCTTCTTTGGGGTAACTTCATTCAAGAGTTATCATCATAATCAACTAGTCATTCAAGGGTGTTTTAAACACCAATTAGTTATTTCTAGGTTAGGACCTTGCTATTGGGAGAGTGGCAACTTGATTTGAGAGTGAAATCTCACACTTTTGGTGATTTTTGTGCCTTCAGGGAAATTCTAAAATTATTCATATTTTTTTGCATAGTGGTGATTTAGTTTGGGAGAGGTTTGGAACTCTTTTAAAGGTTAATTTATCTTGAATTAAATTCTATAATTCTCTCATATTTTTTTAGCTTGGTGATTTAGGTTTTGGGCTTTTTAAGCCATCTAAATATTTAGAAAATTCATAAAAAAATCTACCTTTTTGGCAAATATATTTATGCAATTTTATTGAAGGTTTGGTAAGATTTTTGGCATAAAAAACACTTAAATTTTTTTAGATTAATTTTTTGGCCAAGGACACCCAAGATTTGAAGAATAAAATCTAATTTTGAAGGCCTAACTTTTCATGTTTTGAGTAGCCACTGATTGATTAGGGTTCAACATAATTTTAAGCTATTTGAAGGTGTATTTCAAGGGTTGTTTGTAGCTAGGGTTTGTTGTAATTAAATAAAAAAAATTATAATTTGAAGTAGTGTTCATAAGTATTTCTAATATTCAGCTAATCATCCCTTTTAGGGACATTACAGTGGTATCAGAACCAATTTATTTCCTAGCTGTGGGGTGGGAGTGATTTCAATGGATTGACAACCTAGGTTTTTGCCAAAAGAGGAATACAAAGATCCTATTTAAAAAGTAGGGATGAATTAGAGGACAATGGATGATTCCATGGATAAATTATTGCAAACCATAGACAATTATCAGAGGTAACTAAAGGCACTAGTTACCAAGGATGTGGTAAATTCTATGGAATTAAACCCTAGACCTTAGAGGTCTCTTTTAGAAGAAGAGAAGGTTGAACTACATGTGAATGATGAGCTTCAAAAATAAAAAAAATTGGGACAACTAATGATTGATTTTTTTGAGCCACAAGACCATAAATTCAAGTACAGCCTAGTAAAGGTCTCCAACAATCTATGGAGCTACCAATGGGGTTTCAAAGGGTAGTCCCTAAAGGGGGAGTAACAAAAAAATTAGAACTTCACAAGATGAAACAAAAAGAATTTGTTCAACAACTTCATGAGCCATCAAAATAACAAGGTAAATATTTTTTATTTGTATAAGATGTTTATTTATCTTATAATGATTGTATACATGATAGTGAAGTATCAAAGATGAAAACAGAGAGCTTATGCTAAAGAAGGATGAAATTGAAGGAAAAAGGGTATCACTTGTTATATACCAAGGGTTCAAGTTTGAAGAACCTACACCAACCTTTAAATATGCATTACTAATTTTTAGAACAATCATATAAAGAGTCATGTGATCAAATAAAATATTGGAAATATTGAGGATATAAGGCATTAGGGCTCCTTGATCAAGTCCATAATTATTGGTACCAAGAGGTATTGGATAGTGGGAGTTTTTTGAGTTGTAAAAAAGTTATCCATTCTGATTTTAAACTCTTTACGGCTAATTTTATGGGAAAAAATAAAAAATTAAAATTATTTGGGGTATGGAGGATATCCACCTTGGCAAAGGATGTTTCAAAAAATAGATTCACAACTTGGTTCACTAAAGGGTTTACTAAATCCCTTAAGGGATTGGTCAATGCTTTTAACCATCCTTCTTTACAAGTGGCCATAAAAAGAGCCCAAGATTATGAGCTTGTAGCTCCCATGGTGAAAAATATGACCTTTAAAAGGCAAAAGAACAATGCCTTACATTTTATTGAATATGTGGAAGGAAGAATGGTAAGGAAGCCTAGGGAGACAACTCAAAGTTTGGTAAAATCAGACCTCAATTTCTAGCAAAGAGAAAGACATCTAAAATGGCTGCAAATAAAATCAAGGTCTATTTCACATTAAACGAAGAGTTTATAGCCAAAGGAAGGACCCTTAGAAGGGCTAAAAACAAATGAAAACAATGTTTAAAGAGAAAAAATAGCTCCTAATGGAAAGGATCAAGCTACAACCATAGAAGGAAGCACGGTGGGCACCTTGGCAATAATAACCATAAATCCTAACATCATTTTTTTAAGGTTAGATGAGTATTGTAGGGTAAAAAAGTCACTAAATTCATAAATAGTGGGGATACACATAATTTCATTGATAAGAAGTTGGCTACAAGGTGTGGCTTAAATATTACTTCTTTTGAGGGTTTCAAGGTAACACTAAGAGATGGATTTTCTATTCCTTTTCATCATAAGATTTCTGATTTGAAACTCATTTTGGAAAAGCATAAGGTTGTAGGATATTTTCACATAAATGATATTGGAGAGGTTGATGTGGTTTTGGGGGTACAATGGTTTCACTTTCTTGGAGAGTACACCCAAAATTACTAAATAATGGATCTCAAATTTGATGCCAATGAGAAAAAAGTTATTCTACATGGTTTTCATGATAGGGCACCCAAGGGGGCAATGTCCAAAATAATGGAGAGCATGATGCATGAAGGAATTCATGTAGGGGAAGCTAAGCAAGTGGATTTTTCTAAGTTAGAACAACCAACTTTCATGAAGGGAAAGAGTCACATACATGTAATGTGGGGTGAAGAAAAAGTGGGAAAAGGTTT